>CM077264.1:25072781-25412781 GCA_039654775.1 Spinibarbus caldwelli
AATAATGTATAATAGTGTTGTGTGTTCCACGTTTATTGGCAAGTGTTTGTGAGACGGATAATTACTTTTATAGTATAATTACTTTGAATTATTTAAATGATAGCTGAAAGTGGTGCTAAATAAAGAGCTATTTGGGATGCAAAAGAGCCCGTTCTTATTGCTGAGCTGAGCTCTCTAAAAGGAACCAGAATTCCTATCACTAATTCATAGCAACCTGCTCTAGTAATTACTACTTACTTGTCAAGAAAGAGTCTGTTAAGTACATAAACTAGGTCTTTACATTTCCTTAAGAGACTGTTACTAATGCTTCCCCATTCAAAGTGTTTGCTATGCGATGCTATGCTAACATGTTTGTTAAGTTGCGGTCACATTTTTTCTGGAAGCCACAGGTTTGGGAATTTCATGTGAGGAAGAAAGATTTTTTCCATGCAGATTTCACAACTGATTCAAGTTGGTCACTCGAATTCACCGTGCTGTCCAACAGAAAGTTACTCAGTTCTAAGTGACTTCTGTGTGAGTTGTGCTTCACACAGACAATGGACTTTTTTTGCTTGCCAAATTTTGCCAAAATTTCAGTAATCTGACTGCACTTTTAGCAACCCAGGCTCATTGGAAATACGTGCCTCTACATACATTTCTGCAACATCGTAATTATGTACCTTACTGCACGTTTCGCGGCAGTTTCAAAGTGAAATGTCCAGAGAGTGGCACTAAAACACACGTTTAATATGTGACCGTGGCACGTTTTTATTACTTTGGTACAGGCATGTATTGCAACGTTTTTATTATGCTGCTTGCAGCTGTTCAGAATTCAAATATCCGGTGAGTTTCGCTAAAGATTAGTGCTCTATCATGTTGGAAATATCCCCTACACCAAACCCAAACCTAAACTTACCCGATAGTGTTAACAAATGCAAAAGTAATATAAAAATGCATTCGCTGATACAGTCGTGCTATTTTAACCTCCTCATGCGGATTTGAGCTGTTTTGTCAAACCGTAGTTTAACAGGATTCGTACCGGAGCTCTTCATCTCCTAAGTGCAACGCCATATCAGGTGAGCTACAGAGTAAACCTACTGGATCAGAAAACTCATGCATATGATGCAGTAGTATGTGACGACAACGGTCGAAAGTATCAGTTTTCAAATTGTGCAGGATGTTAAATTTTATTTAAGTCATAACATAACATTCTGCAAGTAACTGTGTGAAAATTAGCCTTTATTAATCAAAACTCTCTACCTGTAAATCATACTTTTTGTGAAAAGGAATAAAAGTTGTCAGAATTTTACTGCCTCTAGTGTTCATTTCAAATGGAAACTGCAGTGAATCGTACATATAGGTACGTTTTTTCAGTTTTGCAGAAATGTATGTAGAGGCACGTATTTCCAACGAGCCTAGGTTAACTTTTAGTGTATTGCTATGCAGTTGCTAGCTATATGGATGTGCTCTTTCCAAACCAATTCCAAACCTCACTAGCCAATTTCATTAGTCAACTTAATCACGCAATCACCTGTTCACATGCAGTTCACAGTAATGTTAACAATGAAGAGATAAGCTAACTACGCTGTTATGATAGTTAGGGTGTAGGTAATGGTTGGGGGTTAGTATTTGTTTCAGTGTTGGGCAATCGGCAATGTGATTGGCATGACCATTTTTTTTTTTTTTTTTTTTTTTTTTAATTGCACTGTAGCACAAATGTTATTGGACAAGTCGTGCTGAAGTTTCATACTTAGCATTAGGGGTTGTTAAAATCACCAACCCTACTTATGAGCAACAGTAATAGTGATGCTAATTAACATGTGTCAGTATGCATCAGTGCAGTGCAAATATCATTTATATTCATGCTACCGCAGTTGAAATGTTTTCATGTTTGTGGGTCTGATATATTGTATGATTGATTGTCTTTTGCTGGTCTCAGCAGATATCTCTGTCATATGTCACTAATGGTCGAGGTGTCAGCACTAACGTGAATGGATATTGATTTCTTACACTTTTTCCCAGCGCAGTCAGACTCCTTTACAGTGTGGAAACCCGCATAGGATATGTGACATTTCAGTCAGGACAGGATAGGCTTCATTGAATTTCACCTGTCCAGCCATGACATGTAAAGACAGCGTCTCAAAGATTTGTCCATCACTGTCTGTGGATCATATGCAGTCACTGCTAAACCCAAACTTAGATCTGAAAGAACATGTCAGCTAGGCTGATTGGACTCAGAATCACACAACACCATAATATTTCAAACAGCTTTGCTGTGTTCACAGTACCCATGGGGTTTGTGACAGCAGCAGTGTGAATGAAAGACTTTTAATGAGATCAGCTGTTATTTGGCCGTCTGGACTTACCATTACTGGAACACTACTTTGCTGATGCTAAAATGAGTGCAGGAAGTTAAAATCATTAGTGTCTAACAAGTGCAATCCTAATAGTCTTTAAAGCACACAGGAAACAACAGGACTAAGGTAGCTAACATTACTAATTGAGCGCTGCAGAGTTTATGTTTTTTTTTTTTTGTAGGCTAAAACCTGGAAAAGAGTTAGCCTTTAAGCACTTCAGGTTTCATCATTCTGGTTAAATGTCTGAAAAAGGTCTGTTGTTAAAACAATCTCAACATATTATTACGTTTTATTCTAGGACATAAAATACATCACTAATAATGGCTTGTGATTGAAGCTTTTACTTATCCTGAAAAAGGCATTTGCTAACAAGTGGCTAAATGGGACTAGAGACAGATAAATAAATTAGCTGACAATTCGCCAAAATGTAAAACTGTTGAGAAAGAGCCTACAAGAGAGTTGCTGAAAACAAATTGTTACCTCCTCTAATCAGTTTAACCCTATTTTAATTTTTCTTTTTTTTCAGTGAAAACTAGCGGTGTAGCAAACATCAGTAACCTACGGTGGTCCAGTAGTGCACAACACAACAGAAACAAACCTCTACACAATGGAAACATGCTGCAAAACAATGTAAACAAGCTGCAACAAAACAAAGTTATCACAACACAAAGAAAACAAGCTGCAACACAACAAAAACAAGCCACAACACAATGAATTTAGCACAACACAATGAAAACAACCTGCGACACAATGGAAATAAGCCACAACACAATGGAAGCATGTTGCAAAACAATGGAAACAAGTTGCAAAACAATGGAAATAAGCTGCAACACAATGGAAACAAGTCGCAACACAACAAAATTAGCACAACACAGTGGAAACAAGCTGCAACATAAAGAAGTTAGCACAACACAATGGAAACAAGCTGCAACACAATGGAAACAAGTCTCAACACAAAGAAATTAGCACAACATAATGGAATTAGTCCTATGCGTTGTGTTGTCATGGATTTCATTATTTTGTGCACTACTGGCCTGCCATTCTAACAACATATACAGTAGTTTTATCTATTGGGTTAATGTTTATTTATAATGGCATGACAGGACCTTATTCTATATTTAACCACTAATATCATCAGGAGAAAAAGAGAGAGAGAGAGAGAGAGAGAGAAAAAAGATTTCAAGAACTACTTCTGGTGGTTGGTCATTAATGTGTTGACTAACTTTCACTAAAGTTATATAAATGTTAGGACAAAACGTTCCTAAAGTAATGTTTATGGATCATTCTTTTAACCTTTTTGATATTTTATATACATTGTCATAGCATTGAAAGATGTTCTTAGAACATTCTCGGAACGTCCTTATGATGTTGCTTGTACTTGATGGACATTCTAGGAAATCTTTTTGTAACCTTTAAATAACATTAAAATCGCAACAAGAAAACTGGATATATGAACAGTCTTAGAATATTAAAAATATACATTCAAATAAAGTTATATTGGGGTTAAAAAAAAGTTAGAACGTTGTTAGAGATATTTTTGCAACCTTTAACGTTCTAATCATGACAAGAAAACTGGACCTTTTAGAACCATTTCAAAACAATGTTCCCACAACGTTTTCATAACTTCACCTGGGTTCTTATCTTATTTGAGAACGCGTGAATTATGGACGTTACTTTACAATTTTAGAAAGATTTCACTGCTGTAACTTTTGACATAGACTAAAATAATTTACCATGCCATGCAAAATTGCTGTGAGATAGTAGAGAAAATTGTTAACAATATTGTTTAAACTGATGGACGAAATTCTTTAATAAAATGGAGCGAAGAGTAGGAAATGATAAATAGGCCTATTGGTGAATTATTTCCTGGAGACAGGGGCGCCGCTAAGGGGTGAAAAGTTAGGACGATTCTAAGGGCCCACACACTTTTGGGGCCCCCAGAGATCTGTTTTATTGGTAGTAACAGTAGTAGTAGTAATGTAATAGAAATTATAAATGTATCTACCAAAGAGTTATGAATAAAATAAAATTACGGCTTATTTCTGCATCTCCGGCGAAATTATCTCCCCCCATTCACTGCATGGTTTCGTCCCGTCCTACTTTGCCTAGAGTCACTGATTGAGATCAGATGGTAAACTGTCAAATTATGTCTTCGAGTTCGAGGGGGGCAAACCAAGCCGGATGATTTGGTCAGTCGCACTTTTAAACACATTTTAGTTTTGCTATAGAAAATCTACAAATTCACTCTGATTACACAGAACAGCAGCAGGAAGCGCGGGAGGTTGTCATGGCAACCAGATACACTGCACGCGAATTATTACGGCTGCGCTTCTATTTCGCCACACTAAACTTAGCAATAAACACGTTGAAAATAATACACAATAAAGATGTCTGTCAAAACGATCTCAAAGGAGGCTTTTATTAAGCAAATCAAGGAGTGAATTACTCATCCACTGTTTTAAAAAAAAAAATACTTTAGCTTTGTTTCCACAGGCAGGGTCACAATTATCTACAGTGTATGAAGCTAAAGGTTTTTGGGTTAAGGTTCATAATGTAGAACATTTTTAATATTGTATGCTGTATGTGCATAGATAGCTAGCAAACAAGGAATACAGCGGTTAAGCTAATAGTCACATTTAGCTGAGTAAGATCATGATTGAGAAATGTTGGATACTGCTGGAAATGCTGGTGTTATTGGGTATCCTATTTATTATTTTAGGATTTTTTAGTTTGCCCCAGTGAAGCATTTCTATTAATATAACTGATTAAGTAGTCAAACTCATTCCATATCAGCAGAATAGTGTTGTACAGCAAGTCTATGTCTATAGAACAGGTTCTGAATGAATTATGTTACTGATACCTAATGGTCAAAAACAATAAAAAAGTCATAGGTCAATATTATTAAATTGCAGACAAAGATTTTGAATAGCTAGGTTGGCTTATACACTAAATTGCCAAAAGTATTGGGTCACTACCCTTCTAATGAACAGGTTTGACTACTTTAGTAATTTCCATGAGTACAAGTCTTAATGTTTAAGCATATAACAATATTCTAGGGAATTGTGTGCTTTTAATTTTATACCAGTAGTTTGGACAGGACCCTTTTCTATTCTAACACGACAATGCCCAACACCAGTGACTTGTACATATGTGTACAGTCATTTTAGACACTTCCAAAACTGTGGCAACAAAGATGGAAATACAGTTTTTAAATACATGAATTAAGTTTACATCTTTGTTGCCACAGTTTTGGAAGTGCCTTTTTCTGTTCTAAAGAAGGGGGTGTCCCAGTACGTTTGTCCATATAGTGTATGTACAAGTCATTGGTGTTTGGTGAAGAGTTTTAGGCTCAAGGTCTGCATTTAAAGTCACACCAGAGGTGTTCAGCTGGGATTAGGACTTGGCTTTCTGCAGACCAGTCAAGTTCTTCCACACTGACTGAATCAATCATTTCTTTTTGAACCTTGCCTTATACACAGAGGCACTGTCATGTTAGAATAGAAAAGGGTCCTGTCCAAACTGTTGCTTTAAAAGTAGAAGCACACACAATTCCCTAGAATATCATTATATGCTTAAACATTAAGATTTGTACTCATGGAAATTACTAAAGTAGTCAAACCTGTTCATTAGAAGGGGGTGACCCAATACTTTAAATAATTCTTTCATAGGGTCCAAAATTGCTAGCGGTGCTCCTGCCTGGAGATACTGGCTTTGACACGATTCCCTCTGAGTTTCATCACGTACCTATCGGGTTATATTTGTTATATATATATATATATATATATATATATATATATATATATATATATATATATATATTAGATTAAATTTCATCTCCTCACGTACTGCGTTCTTGCGTTTAAAAATAAAACAAAATAAAATAAACAGCTCCACATGGTGTAAAAACGGAATGGAAAAGAACGCATAGAAGACGTTTTTTTTTTTTTTTTTAGTCTTTATTTTTATTTTTATTTTTTTAATCTTTATTTTTATTTTTATTTTATTTTATTATTATTATTATTTTTTAATTGAGCTGTTTTTAACTTTACAGCGCGTCTTAAAACGCAGCGCGTTAGGAATAAACGCAGGATGCGACGTAACAGTCAAAGACATCCGTCTGACTCATGTGCATGTCTAACAATTAAAAATAGCGCAGACGGAACGCAACAGCACGTTCTGTGTGAACGCGGGTCATTCATCGAGCCACTGAAGGTTGTCCATCCATCCTCTTACAGTGCGTAACCATGACAACAGCCCCGGATGGTGGAGCGCGAGGGTAGACAGGTGTGGGGTTGCGCAGAGGAGAGACACCTACGCGATCGCTCCATACTTTCCCATGCATCCTGCCTTCATCTTCTGCACGCGAGGATCTCTGTCGGGAACCACCATGGTGCATCACTCTGGATCCATACAGTCCTTCAAGCAGCAGAAGGGTCAGTGAGAGAGCTGTTTTTGCGGGGGTTTGCGTGTGATAACGTGCTTTGGGGGAAAGTGCGGCTCTGGGCAGCTGTAGCTCATGTCCCGGTTTGGAGATGCTGTCATGATATGCTCAACTTCACGATCAAGTGTTTGGCGCATATTGGTTTGCTGCTGGATGCCACTGGAATATAATATCGCTCTAATGAATAGATCACGAGTCAAACAATTCGCGTTTACGTTTAGATCTCACGGATTTGAATGATTATGGCATAGGAGAAGTTCTCAAGGCTTTCAAAAAACATGTAAATATATATTTATTTAACTCCCTTTTTAGAAAACCTTAAAGGAATGCTAATGGAAGTCATATCATAATTTGGTACATACTGGATAAACTGGATTTTTTTAATTTTTTTTTTTTTTAAGAACTATTCATATATATATATATATATATATAAATAATGAATAAAACAATCTTTTTATTTACTATATGATTGTTTTATTTTAGTACATTTTTAATTGTCTTTGCTTGATCCCATATTTAAATCTGTAAGCACAGAAATTCTATTAGCAGTTCTTAAATATTTATTTATTTATTTATTTTGATCAGGGATGTCTATCTGATATCTCTCTATTTTTATATTAAAGCTACACATCTGTGAAGTTCAACAACAACAAGCTTTACTGTTACTTCACTGGATTTATTTTCAAGGCTTTAATAACACATTTAAATATATCTTTAATAAACCTTAAAGGAATGCTAATGGAATTTATATCATAGTTTAGTACTAATGTGTTCATTATGGAAAAACTGGAATTTGTTTGTTTGATTATTTGCTTGCTTAAGAAATATTCATTTTATTTAGGTTTTGGTAACACTTTACAATAAGGTGCATTAGTTAACTACATTAGTTAACACAAACTAAGAATGAACAATACTTCTCCAGCATTTGTTAATCTTATTTAATGTTAATTTCAGCATTTACTAATGTATTATTAAAATCACAAGCTGTGTTTGTTAACATTAGTTAGTGCACTGTGAACTAACATGAACAAACAATGAACGACTGTATTTTTATTAACTAACATTAACAAAGATTTTAAAAATTGTGTAATAAATGTATTGTTCATTGTTCATTCTTGTTAGTTAATACATTAATTAATGTTAACAAATGACACCTTATTGTAAAGTGTTACCATTTTATTATATATATATATATATATATATATATATATATATATATATTCTAATTGTTTTAGTACATTTTATTGTTTTTGCTTGATCCCTTATTTAAATCTGTAAGGACAGAAATTCTATTAGCAGTCCTTAAAGATTTTTTGATCAAGGATATCTCTCTGATATATCTCTATTTTTATATTAAAGCTACTCATCTGTGAAATTCAACAACAGCAAGCTCTAATATAACTTTACTGGATTTATTTTTGGCATTTGAGTTTTGCATCGCACTGGATATTGGTTCGCTCTTGTTGTTCTTATTTCTGCAGTTTTGGTGATCAGTAACATGAACCATAGAAAAAATAATGTTACTGGTAGATCTTGACTCAGGGTTATGAGAAAACACTTTCCATTGATCTTCCTTCATCTTATTTAATGGGGTCGCTACACACACTAAGTGGTCATCTGCCTATTAAATCACACTGTGCTGAGAACTGCTGCTCTCAGGGTGATTCTGACTGAATTGATGATTTGATTACAGTGAAATGGAAAAGAAAAAGACAATTTTGCAGGTTTTAGTAGCTCACTATGGGATGAAAAGGACAGCAACTTTGGAGCACTGTTGTGATATTAGAGGCATGTGTTACACTATGTTTTGATAAAGTGCATTTGTTCCTTGTATTGAAGATATGAGATACAGTAACACAAACAGATATGATTACACTTCTCAGGACGTGGTCAGTGTAAGCAAAAGCACTTGAGGAAATATCTCTATATAATCTCATTATTACAGCATGCTATTACGGAGATTGAATTGAGAGATTGAAATGGATAAAAGACTGCATTGTCACTTAGTAACTAGCAGTCTGTGTTTGAGCATAGATTATTCACAGCATTCCCATCTCATTAAGCAGATCTAGCCTATTTTTGCACCATTCTTCTGTATCAGTTTAGCTTAGAGAACCAAAATCCATCCAGAACATTGCCTTGTTTCAGTCTCGTGCAGCCTTTTAGCAGTGGGCGATACAAGAATAAATATTACAACATACATAAATATATTGATTATAACAATATGACGATACATGTTTGTTTTATGGAAAATTAAATAATAATAATAATAATAAAAAATACAACAACAACAACAACAACAATAATAATAATAATAATAATAATAATAATAATAATAATAATAATAATAATAATAATAATAAATATTATTATTATTATTATTGTTGTTGTTGTTGTTGTTAATAATGTTATGATTTTTTTATTTTCTTTTAGTTTATTCAAATAATAATACTAATAATACTACTATTACTACTACTACTACTAATAATAAACAAAGACAGTAATTTATCATAATAAATAATCATAAAAAAATGTTATTATTACTGTTCTGGATTTAATTTTATTTAATTTTATTTAATTTTATTTTTTAATTTTATTTTAAGTTATTTTTATTTTATAATTAAATATATAATTACATATACAAGCAAGGATAATCCTGATATTATGCAGTAGTTCTTGAGTTAATTCACTCAGCTTGATTACCTTTCTGCAGATTTGCTGATGCCAAATTGCTATTGCCATTGGGAAAGCTTTACAGGGACAGTAATAGTAACTAAGGGGGGCAAAACCACTCCTGTGAGGACACACTTTATTAACAAACCCTTGCTCATTTTATCTCTGAATGTAGTGATTAGAATGAATGGCTCCAGTGTGATGTCGTTTCTTGTGCCACAGTAAATTACACATTTCCCCTTTAAGCATAATGACAGTTGCATGTATTTATAGTGCCACTTTGCATCCTCACTACCTAGACGCGACTCTGTCACGGTCATTAGCTATCGATCTAAGAGCGGATATACAGATTATTGCAGGCATTAGAAGCTCTTTAATGACTCACAGTTAATTATTTAAGACTCATGCAGCATGCCAGGACTGAGGTAAAGTCACCGAACGCTGTTTCTTAGGTTTTCACAGGAGACTAGAGCACATTCATGTGCAATTTCAGGTTATTACAGTAAACAGTCATTCAACAGACGCTTTTATTCAAAGTGACTTCCAGTGCATTTATTACACTGGCAGTCCCTCTGGAACAATGGCTCCCAATCCATGAAGGTCTCTAGAAAGCTAAACTGGGTTTCAGTTAATATGTGCAGTGCAGGGCTAGGAATGGATCGAGCCGTTGGGAAGCTGGTAGCTTATGGCCCGCTGTTTGTGGGACTGAACTAGTGACCTTCCACCATTATACAGCCCTATGAGAATATTATAAGAGTATATAAAGTGATAATATGGACTTTATTGGTACCAAAATATGGACTTTATTGGTACCAAAAATGGACTTGTAGGCTGCATTTGCACTTCAAGGCTCACTGCAGAGATGAGATTTTGATATGATTTTTGTCCTTTATGAGTGCATGGGAATTTGTTTAGATTAATGCACTGAAACACTGATCTAGGATACATTTCCTGTATAAGAGCATAACTCACTGCTTAACTACCTTCAGCTAGACAGTCGTGACTGTGTTCTGAATCATTAGTAATTTTGTTGCAATACAGAATCAGAGTCGTTATTGATGTCGACATGCGTGGTTGAGTAGTAACTTAAGCTAATTAACTAGTTTAAGATTGAATGAATGCCAAATTATTGCAGTACATAATAAACATGGCATCTGAGATCCGAGGAGTACTTAGCTATTTTGTTCTCTGTTCTTATATTCAGATGTTTGATTTAACAGAGGGTCTATTTACACTAAAGGCAATTAGCCCGCCTTGTTGACAGAAGCTATTTACACTTAACTCTGTTCACCATCGTGTGATTGGGCTGGACCACATTACAAAAATGGACATCAATCAATGGCTTCAGTGGCGTAGATGTTAAAACGCTTGACATATTCTTTATGACACGATCGACTTTTGCCTTTTGCCGAACTCGTTCATCTCCCTTTTCACATCTCTTATCACATCGGAAAGGCAATAGAATCACCACTGCCTTGATTTAATCACAGTTTCTCTCTTAAGTCATACTCTAAGATTATAGAGCAAACATGAAACTAGGTCGAGAGCTGTAGTTCCAACCGCAAAAGTTTGTGAGACTGTTTGCGAATGTGCGTTGGAACTGTGGTTTTCAGAAAACTTGCAATCTTAGTTTGTTAATAGTACTTTTTGGGAAATGCATCAATGACCGTGTGGTTGCAGCTTGTCTGTGCTCTTATAAGTAAACACAGATATTGGTGGGCATTTTGCAGGTCAGTTGAGATTTGGGGTGTTTGGTTTCTCAAAATTACATAAAACTTACTGTGTGACTTATGGAAGAGCAAATTTGATGTGTTAAATAAATGATCTATTAACATGATAATGCATGCACATTATCGCGATTTTCTTCATAACATCATAATACTTCTCTGTAAAGATAAGTAGACATGTGTTTTCTCCATTGTTTTACCACCTCAAGATTTTTTTATTAATGTAAAAATATACCTCATTGTCATGTTCTATCCTGGTAATATTTGTCCTTCAATAAAAATCTAAAATTTTATGCCCTTAAAGTTGTGGCAGTGTTATCGAAAATAGCATCGAATGTCGATATTTTTCAAGGTATCGAATTTAGAAATTCCAGTATTGTGACAACACTATATTGGAGAAAACGTTTTACATTAAAATACTATTTCAGTCTTCACGTCAAAATTTCATGCTTAATTTCATGCTTGGTGTTACTTGCCGTTTTGTAACTTTGTACAATTTACTAACAATTTCTGAGTGAAAATAGTTCCTAGGCCAAATCTTACTTTTATTATTAACAGGTTACAAAATTCACACTTGTAATGTCATGTCCCAGAAGTGAAATTCGCCAAAATGATCAACCGGCATTAATGCCCCTTTCACACAGTATGTGTAAAACAGGCTTGAGTAAGTCTTAATGCTGCATTTTCATTCCAAACAAACCCAGATGTTGGAAAAGCAACAACAACTTGGTCTTTAGCCTGGCCAAGCTGAGAAAACCAGACTGACCGACCTGAGATACCAGCAAACTAGTGCTGGCTCATTTAAACTGTTCAACTGTTATTGCTGTCAGCAGTGATATTCCAGTTCTGCATCAAAGAATGGCCCTGAAGCTTCCACAGATGCCTGACTAAAATCCAAATATCCACTGACCCCAGAACCTCGCCTGTCTCAAGTGCTTAATGATGAAATAACTACAGCAGGAAACTGGCATTCTACCTCTTCCCATCTCTCTCTCTCTCTCTCTTTCTTGTTGCGTTCTTGTTTATTTCTTGAGGGTTTCTCCTTTTTTTATTTTTTATTTTGACACATCTGTGCAGTTAAATGAAAACATGATTTTGCTCAAACAGTGCATGCCCTTGACATAAGAGTGATGTGTGGAGACTGCAGAGGAAGAATCGTCCCAGTCAGGGAAGGTGAGATGTGATGGGAATAGAGAGAAAGAGACTCTTTGATGTTTAGGCCTCTGCAGAAGAGTGGATTTTATATTCAGTTATGTCCACATCAAAGCATGTTTGGCCACAGACTCCTTGACTGGTTTGCAGTGTATCTTATCACATTATTACAGAAATATGCAGTGCCAGGATAAAGCATTTTGAGTATAATGTTCTATGCAAATTGTACCATTTGAGTGTTGATAATGGATATTACACTAATTAATGCTCTCATAATACAATTCCATTATTAATGAAAATCTGTAATTTAGCATTTAATCGTGAAAGTGTGAGATGAATTATTGGCTAATGATAATTGCAGGAAGTGTGACAGACGTCTGAGGATGTTTTTTTTTTTTGGACTTGAAAATAAGCTCTCAAATTCATTTTAGGTTCAGGACACGTTTTCATCTTAAATTTGAGGCATTTTTGCTCAGTTTTTTCTTTAAAATGCTCTCCCAAATTGCTGTTTTCGTGTTGTAGTGTAGACTGTGAAAAATGAAAGTATTTGAAAATGATGATGCCTTGTTGTGCCTGCTATCCAGTTTTGTAGTGTTGTTAAAGATAAATGTTACATTGTACAATCTTTATATTACATTCTGATAGAAAATGTATACACAATTGATATCCCGTGGCATAACATGAGATCAGTTGTGTCTTAAATCATACATGGAATGGCGATTTTGTGTTCAACCTGGACACATCAATGGATAGTGGGATATTTTGATAATGCAATTGTGCCAGAAAAAAAATATCTTTGTTACTGTATCTCTGTATGTCTCTCTGTATCATTTCAGTGAGCTTTTATAAAGTTGCATCCACAGGTGCAGTAAGATTATTGTGGATGGAGAGCATTTCCAAACAAAAGCAATTTTTAGATTAAATATAAATACGAAATTAGGGAATATTAACCAAACAACCAGAAAAGTGGGAAACCATCCACTACTCTATAACTTAAATGTAATAAGTCTAAAATTAAACAGCAACACTAGTTTTAGGCTTATAAAAGAACTGCATGACTAATTTTATTTACATGCCTGTTTCTCAGCCAGAAACCAACAACACTGAATAAACACTTCTAGCACAATTTTAACAATACTTCACCAGTGCTTTGACATGAGAATAAGAGTCAGGCTGACACAGATATCACCCAGCCTATAGTAAAATATACAGTACACTGTCAAAAAAAAAAAAAAAAAAATTATAAAAAAATCTGTCAAATTTACAGGTAAATACTGTAATTTCATTAACTGATGTAATGTTAATATACCAACCTATTATTTGTTTTGTACCTTTGTAATACATTGATAACCACCAAAAGCAGGTTGTGATGAGAGTCATATGATGAACCAAAGCCCATCAAAAGCAATTTTTAAATATTAAAATATAGAAGGTGCACAGTGTCATTCAAACAAACACTAAACACCATCATGGTAACACATATGCAACTTATATAATGCAAAAAACATTAATTTAACAACATTAGTGTAACAAATGGTCCACTGAAGGCGAGTTTAAGAAGCCATGTGCAGCTTTTATTTAACAAAGTGAAATCCAAAATCAAGTCAAAAATTGACTTGAAACAGACTTGATCAGAAACAGACTTGAATTGGCATGAACAGACTTAACTTGAACAGACTTGACTTGGTATGAACAGAAACACAACTCACCAACAGCAGGTTACACAGATAATACTCGACAATAGACAATAGGTGCGTTCGACTTCATGCGGTGCTGCGAAAATCGTCTGCCGCCTGACAAAAGCAATGCATTCTGGTTAGAACATTTGTCCGACTTTAATTGGCGCTGCAGCCGGCTTACTATCACATGTGCCATCAAACTACCACGAGAGCAAAACGAGACCAGCCGCCGAGGTCAGGTGCTGCAGTTGCTCAAAATCGGCTGCGAGAGCCTTGATGACGACACACTTTATTCTCATTGGTTAGATTCTGTGATGACAAGCACGAGGTGTGTTGCATGTTTATTCTAACAGAATAAATGGTTTTTATAACAGAAAAAGCTTTTTTAGTGTAGTCGCACTGTTATCTTGAGTCATTTTTATCAAGAACACTGATAAAATCATTTATATGCCCACTTTATTTTTGGTATTTAAATAGTATGTTTATTATTTATGATTTATTGACTTTTCAGCATTGTTACAGGTACCCCAAAGACGTTTGTCATTAGGGGACACCGAATTATTTTGCTGTTATAAATAAAATGTCAATACCAATTTACTTCGTATTAAAATACAAAAATTTAAAAAAAAGAAAGAAATGTTGAACTTGTTGAACTTTATTCATGAACAGATGGCGCTGTATTAAGCAGTATATAAAAAGTGTTCCTGTTGCTCATAAAAACGTTTTGTATTTGACAAATATTGCATTTAATTAACTTTATTTGTGATAAGAGTATGGAAACCCCGCACGAGCATCACTACCGGGAGCAGAAAGTATCCGAATTGACATCTCCGCTTTTAATTCTGCCCTGACTGCAAGTGGCTGCTCTCGCCAGCTGGTGGCAGGCTAGTGTAGTGCATCTCGAAAGCACCTAATAGGTGTGTTTGACTTGAAGCGGCGCTGCGCAGAATGATCAATGTATGACATCAAAGTACCGCAAGAGCGATTCAGAAGCATAAGGATCCATCTGCTCTCTTATCACTCTCGCGGTACTTTGATGTCGTACACTGATCATTCTGCGCAGCGCCGCTTCAAGTCAAACACACCTAAGGGCTATAAATACCAAACAATAAGGGTCACATGACACAAACCAACCAATGGGAAACAAGGCACATGACTAAGACGACCAATCACAACATGACACACAGACAAGTGTAGCACATGAAATGATCACATGAGGGGCAAAGAACACATGACAGGAACATGAAGCAAGGCAAAATATCAAAATAAAAGACCAGAAAACCTAAACAAGAAACAAAACCCAAGCCCCACGTTACAATTAGATGTAACATACAACCCTATTGTACAAAACTGATAAGAAAAACTAAGAAGAAACATAGTTATTTAAAAAAAAAACAAAAAAAAAACATCAAATTTGTTCCTTTTCACTTCCAAAAACGGTATACTACCGTAAAAGTACATATAAGTCCAATACAGTTTTTCACCGTATATAGTAGGGGAACTTACTGTTAACCATTTAACAGGTTTTTACTGTAGCATTTTTACAGACTTTTACCATTAAATTCACGGTCATTTTTGTGTGATACCAGCTACATCATCAAAACTCTTTTCAGCCACAGACCTTGCAAACTTTGTCAAATCCAGTGTCTAGTTCCTCCTCAGTAGCACTCATACTGTACAAACTGACCTGGCTCATTTTGGAGCATTTGTTTCAGAACCTGGTGCATTTTCCTCTTTAGGGTGTACTCACACTAGGCATGGTTGCTTTGAACTGAGCCCGAGCGTGATTATCCCCCTCCCTATTACTCGCAAACTACATTTCCTGTTCATAAAGTGAGAACCAGAGCCATTATAACCCTAAATATACTTGATTGAATTAAAAAGTGTAGTGCAGTAGTAGCAATAGAAAATGTTTGCGGTCATAATGATGACAGAAGCACACACGAAATAGTATCTGTTCTGTGCTCCGGCGCGGTTAGTGCTCAAACTGCATGCCTAACCAAACCGTGCCCTAGCCTACCACTTCCAACCGGGCCAGGGACGGCTAAACGAACCGCGCCTGAGCACAGCACGGAGTGCTCACACTAGTCAAACGAACCGGGCTTTGGGGGTCAAACACGCTCGGCATGGTTCAAAACTCCTAGTGTGAGTCCACCCTTAGTTTGGTTCATTTAGGCATATGTGAGCAAAGCAATCGTGCATGTGTGTCTGCACCAAAACAATCGGTCTGAGATTGCCTGAATGATGTGTTCTCAGCATGATATATCTGCAATGTTTGGGGAAAGTTACTTTTAGACGTAATGCATTACAATATTGCGTTACTCCCTAAAAAGTAACTAAATGTGTTACTTTTATTGGAAAGTAAAGGGTTATGTTACTTTTGCATTACTTTTTCTCTGGGCTAGGCTGTTTGTTTTTAATATAAAAAGGTTCTATTTTTAGCAAATGTAAAATGCCTTTCACACCAAAAGTGATATGAATAAGCCTCAGGCTGAATGAAATGTAAATTCGCAGCTGTGCTGCCATTCAGGATTCCATGAAGAATAGGACACTAATTTTTGCTTATAGTAGTATGATTGAATTGGATCATTGAATGTCACCAGCAAAGACATTGGTTATTAAAATGGGTTTAAATACACAAAGGATATTTGTGTTATTTAACACTGTATTTATACTTCACAATTGCAGGTTTGCGTCATATTCTGAGTTTATATTTCACTGTTTTATTCATTTTGAGGGATTCTGTAAATACATGTTCACATTTAGTCTAGAACTACACTTACATCATGTTCACACAGCACTCAACACCTCTGCACTTAATCCACATGCAGACAGGAGAGCAATACATGGGAAAATAAAGTAACTGATGTTACTTATTTGAAAAAGTAGCTCAGATATTTTCTTGTAAATGAAGAAATAATGTGTTACTTTACTAGTTACTTGAAAAAAGTAATCTGATTACATAATTCACATTACTTGTAATGCTTTACCCCCAACACTGATTGTAACATTTTAATATCCTTGTTTTGGAACAAAGCGATTAATCTACTGGTACAAACGCCCTTAGTTTCCCAGTGGACGTGGGTAACACTTTATTTATATAGTCCACTTTAGATATTCTACTAACAGTAAGTAACTTTACAACTACATGTTAACTAGTAGTCATTAGAGTATTAGTAGACTATCTACTTAATATCTTCTAACACTTTATTTTGATGGGTCCACAGTATACAACATACTGACTATGAGAAACTTTGCAAGTATATGTCAACTTACCCTACTAACCCTAAACCTACCATAACAGTCTACTCTGAGAGTCAGTAGACATATAGTTGCAAATTAATGAGAAATAGTTGACATGTAGTTGACGTAGATGCTAAGTTACTTAGTTAGTAGAATGTCTAAAGTAGACTATCGTAATAAAGTGTATATCGTATTGTATTGTATATCACAATCTGTGGATGTGCCATCTCTGGGTTACATTATGTACAATCTGATGAAAACTGGATTACTGCAACCCAAACGGATGAGATCTGACAACCAAACCGAAAAACAGCCAGAACTAGAGACCAACACACTTTCATTCAAGAAAAGCCACATGTGGCAGAGACATGAGGAATGTGATAAGAAGAAGAAATAAGATCTAATACCAACCCGTGCCAAATAACCAACATTTCTCAGCTGCTACCATGAGATGTATAATACTAACCATTGAAGACACAGTGGAGCACCAAAATCAGTTCCAACCAGCACAATAACTCAAAGCAATAAACTGATATATGCCTCAGCGGCGGTGATAATTTATACGCCTCACTACAGAAGACGAGCAACAAGCATCAGAATCCTCTTTGGAAACAAAAACTGGAAGCCATAACAAAGATTTCACTGTTAAAGAAATCACGCCATATGGATAAACTCCTAGATGATTTCCGTCCAGAAATTTGTGATCGAAAAGCAAGCGGTTAGTTAACACCGGATTCTGACTGTTCTGATCTATTGCTGTGTAGCACAAACAGATTGGCCAGACACAAGGACTTCCTGCCACATGGGCCACTCTCCAGCAACTGTGAGTTAGTAGGAGGCTGACGATATCAACGTCTCTGTGCTTGGTACCACATTCAGCTCTGGCTCTCGTGACTGTATATATGCTCAATCTATATGCTAGATGCACTAGATAGGACAGGTGCATTTTTATTTTAGGTATAGGTTGCTAAAAAGAGAGGGCCCACTTTCGGACAGACATGGCTATCTCCACAGGGGAGCTGTGAATTTATCTTTTCTGTGTCAAAGCAAGGGTGTGTGTATTGCACAACATCCCATGAGCCACAGACTTGCCACCTGTCATGTTACATAACGCACAGATGGGGAAGAGTTTCGCCGTAGATCACGGACACCAGACAGACCAATAGATTGATTATTTAAAACAACAACCTATGACCTGTAATTGTCAAAAATGTGTTATAGCAGGGGCTTTTATAAATGAATGTATGAATGAATGAATAAATACCCTAATTAGTTCCCATAGTTCTCATTCTCATTCTTCAAAAGAAAAAAAAAAGGAAAACAAAAGGTTACACTTTATTTTGATAGTCCACTTTAGACATTCTTCTAACTATAAGTAACTTTGTAACTACATGTCAACTAATTCTCATTAATTTGCAACTACATGTCTACTGACTCTCAGAGTAGACTGTTATTGTAGGTTTAGGGTTAGTAGAATAAGTTGACATATACTTGCAAAGTTTCTCATAGTCAGTATGTTGTATACTGTGGACACATCAAAATAAAGTGTTAGAAGTTATTAAGCAGACAGTCTACTAATACTCTAATGATTGCTAGTTGACATGTAGTTGCAAAGTTACTTACTGTTAACAGAATGTCTAAAGTGGACTATCAAAATAAAGTGTTACAAATAATAATAATAATAATAATAATAATAATAATAAATAAATAAAAATTAATTGAAATTATAAAAATGGAAAAATTATGGTACCGAATAAGACCAGGAATTGCTCTTTGCGAACTCAATCCACTATGAAAGCCATGGGAATTACTTGCTCAGAAGTCTTGGTAATGCCAAGATTAATACAAACATTGATTATCTGACCTTGTTAACGTGTTTCTTTGTAATGAAAACGAAGTGTAAATTGGTTCTGCAAAAACTAAATAATAAATCTTTGTATCCAGAGGATTTAAAAGTACTTAAACTTAAGCTTTAAAGTTTTTTTTTTTTTTTTGTAGGGTATATTTGTAGCAGGAGCTAACAGTAGTAGGGGTCAAAATTATCCATTTTTTATGCCAAAAATCATAAGGATATTAAGTAAAGATCATGTTCACAAAGATATTTTGTAAATTTTCTACCGTAAATATATCAAAACTTAATTTTTGATTAGTAATATACATTGCTAAGGACTTCCTTTGGACAACTTTAAAGGTGATTTTCTTAATATTTTGATTTTTTTTTTTTTTTTTTTTTGCATTCTCAGATTCCAGGTTTTCAAGTTGTATCTCAGACAAATATTGTCCTATTCTAATAAACCATACATCAATGAAATTTATTTATTCAGCTTTCAGATGATGTACAAATCTCAATTTAAAACAAAAAAAAAAATACCCTTATACGTTGTTCACCTAAGTACATTAATTTATACCAACAAAACATTTCTATGGATTAATCAGGTAGAAAAAGCTCTTTAAAAGTAAAGTTGGTTACCACTTTTTACACATTGCAGACCAGAAAACCTTAGACTGGGCTATATGTAAGATTCAGTATTTCAGAGAACCAACAAACGGTTGCACACTTTGACAGCATTTGTAATAAAATAATATCACTTATTCCAGGTTAAATTAATTTTAATTACTGACTATATCTAAGGTTTAGTAAGACAGTAAAATAATTTTATATGATGGCAAGGGAATACACATGAGTAGACATTAGGTTTGTATATGTTTATGTACAGGGGAGACTATGACATTGTTTGATAGGACTGAAAGAAATAGAGGAGAGTGATGGATTCTGTAATCTCCTGTCTTTATGTTTCAGCACGTCACTGACTGGCTTGTGTAATTCTGTGCTGAACACAGTTAAGCTCTGGAAACGTGCCATCTGCTCCTAACTACACACTAAGTTTAAGGCCCAGTGTGATTGAGGGATTTCAGTTCTGGAGGTGATAAAAACAATACTCGCATGAAAAATCATGTTTTGGTAGTTTGTCACAATTTTTAAAGGAATAGTTGACCCAGAAATTAAAATTTATTGAAAACATACTCACCCTCAGGCCATACAAGATATAGATGAGTTTGTTTCTTCATCAGATTTGGAGAAATGTGTCATTCCATTACTTGATCAATGAGAGTCCAAACAGTTGATAAAAACATCACAATAATCCACAAGTAATTCACTTATTTGTGGATTATTGTGATGTTTTTTATCAGCTGATCTCAGTGCTACATTGCAATGATACTCATCTACATATAGGATGGCCTGAAGGTGAGTAAATTCTCAGCAAATTTAAATTTTTAGGTGAACTATTCCAGTAATTATTCCGTTACTTAATTAATGAAATTCATTAAGTACTAGAAGATATAGTTCTTGACATGTACATAAGGTTATTTGTGTTTAAGTAAAATGTGAAGCTATTGAGTTCACAGTATGATTAGAAAGATTAATGTATCATTTTAATATTATTATTTATGTATTTATTTATTTATTTATTTTCACAATATAAACAATATAAATAACTTTATATTGTGATTTACCGTTACAAAGATATAAATTCGCTCATGCCACCCACTCATATTTTTAAGCTAGTGATTTTGTATTGTGTTGAGAGTGAGACCAAAGTTACAGTCCAGACTGATGGAAATTGAATTGATTAAACGCACAAATAATTAATTTAGGCTGCATAGCACTTTGCTAACAATATCCCAGAATCAGCCTAGCAGCTGTAAATCACGTGCATCTGAAAAAGCCTCAGTCGAGCTCCTCTAAATCCAGCCGCATCTGATCGTCAGCCAGCAGCCCCTTAACGTCCCGTAAAGACAGGCTCTGAGAGGGGTGTAGAGTTACCCAGCCCACTCTGCCTCTCTGATCTATAAAAAGCATCTGTTAGTGGGGCAGGGCGATGCAAAACTCCTGTGTGCCGAGAGCGGTGGGGAACCAGAGATGAATTATGCAAGGTTTTCAGATAGGGAAGACGGGCGAACCCACTGACCTCATTTCCTTCACTCTGCACTGTAAAAAGTGAACCTGTGCAGTTGTTGCTTTAAGAAGGTATTTCTATCTGAGACAACATACAATACCAGTTTTGTTGTTGTAACCTAGTTCAAACAAGATTATGTAACGCAAAACAAAAGGATGTTATTTCAACTTAAATCCATTACGTTGACCCAACACACAACTTCCGATAAAACTCAGAAAAAAACACACGCACCTGCTCCATGCTGATTAACGATTTTTGGTTCAATGAAAAATTATGATTTGAAGCTATTACATATTTTAAGTTGCAGCAAAGTGAAAATCACAATTGACAACACTACTCTCCAGCACAATGGTAACCACTGTAAAAACAAAAAAAAATTAAAAAATATATATCACATGACTGGCAGCAACAACACAGTAAACACTAACAGATCTCTCTCTCACTTATTACAATACAGTCTGACTTTATTTATTTCATACTAAACTTCTTATTGAGAATTAACTGAGGTTTAGATTTTGATGTTTTATTTAAAATAGTCAAGTTTGAAGTCACCGTTGTGGAGATAAGTGTTTGCTTTAACTGGTCTCTTGATCCTTGAATATTTAATGTTTATATAATTTAACATTATATGATCTTGATTACTCGTTGATTATGATGACGACTCAGTGTAGTGGTTAGATTCACAAGTCATATCAGGAGTCTGATGGCTGAGAATGTTAGCTGCTCGTCTTGTGATGTTCTGATGGTCAGATATTGTGATTTTTTTTCTTTCATTATATACGAAGTATTTTGAGCTGTGTCTTTTTGACTCACACAAAGATCAAGAATCAGCGCATGAATCTCAACAATGGTGACAATCAATGCAAGCCTTTTTTGTGATTTTAGCAGCTTGTTTTGTGACGTTCAGAGTTGACTGTCACCATTGTTCAGGTTCATACGCAGATTCATGAAGTCTGTGAATCTATGTGATTTTATCCCAATAATTTCTACATAATGATTTAAAAACTTATAAAATTTCAAAGCTGGACAACACATCAAAATGTGAAACTAATAAATCTGAATAACACACACCAGATGTGATATGTGATCACTACTTGATGATAAAATCACCATCTCATTAAGTGTTCTCAATCACTTTCAGCTGCATCAAATGTACTTTAGAAACTCACATTTACAGCAACCAGAGGAAAAATAACACTAAAACATCAAAGATTAAGCACCCAACTAAAGCAAATGCTTAGTTACATAACGGTGACTTCAAACTTTATAATTGTCAATAAAACATCAACATCTTCACTTATTAAGTAATTTTACCTAACTGGAGAAATCAAGTTACATCTACTAACAGTTATGCTTCAGTAAAACTTGTTTTTTTCAGGTTGGTTGAATTCAGTTATAATCAGTAACCTTAAATCATTTATTTCATTTAAACAAAACCAGTTATTGTAGATGTTACCAGTTGATGTACAATTTCTAAGTTGAACCAACTAAACAATTTTTCCAGTGTGTTCACTCTCTCGTTTCCCTCAAGCAAGGAAAGCTCTTTATTTCAACTTGGTTTTGTTTTTTTTGTTTGTTTTTTTACTTTTTTCCTAAATACTTCTTTTGTTCTGTAGCTCTCATCTACTTTTCAGATAGCAGTGCATCTTTCTTTTTCCTTTTTTGGTTGCCGTAGAATAAAAATAATGCCCTCAATCGTAGTCTAGCCATATTCTAGATCTTAGCTCAGCTCTACATGCATTATATCAACACTAATCCAGCTGCATTCCTCAATTTGTTCAACAGCTGTCCTCACATGACATTTGGCTGAATTTCATGAAGCCTGTCAATAACACACAATGTGTGTGTGTGTGTGTGTGTGTGTGTGTGTGTGTGTGTGTGACAACATTTTTTTTAATGACATTTAAACCCAGTCACAAGTTTAGGTCCAACTTTATATTAGGTGGCCTTAACTACTATGTTAAACTACTATACATTAAAATTAATCATTTGGTACAATGCACTTATTGTGTATATACATGTTTTTACAATGTACTTACAGTATATTTAAAAGAAAATACCTGCATATTTATATCTGTAATTAATATCTGTAATATATATATATATATATATATATTAGTGCTGTCAATCGATTAAAAAATTTAATCACAGTCATGGACTGTGATTAATCATGATTAATCGCAAATTTAAAATACTAGTTTTTACCTGTAAATGTGTTGAAATGAAATGCATGACAAACTAGTTTAAGGAAACAGAACCTTTCACACCTCCGCCAGGTATGAGACATAATCCTTATTATTCTTTTGTTTTTATTCAGCCATTATCAGTCTTTATACTGGCAATAAAACGTTTACCAAGCCACATCGCTTCAATCCCAGTTTACATTTACCCAACTATTATCAAAAGTATTTCTAAATACATACAACAACATTTTCTTGCGACCTTACGTGAAGTATTATGACAAAATGCATTATGAAGAAGAGTTGGACCTGTTCTGCAGGTGCGTTAGATCTAATATTAGCATCATGCTTCATAAGACAATTTATGAGATTAATAGTACACTTTTAATCAGAACTCACTTCAAACCACCATCGAGTGTTTGTAATAACTTCCTTTTGTGATCACATGTGGAATTTGGTCGTTTACTGTTGTTAAAAAATATGCTATTTATAGACTTTTATATCGCTGCACAAATTAGCATTTCAGATGTACACATTCATCTCAAGAAAATCACATACAAACTATATCTACATAATCGTTTGTTTATTATCTAATCTATAGTGGCTGTTGTCAAGTTTATTTCTGCTGTGTAAAAGCCTTAACATGTATGCTCTGGCTGAAACTCATGTTGTTAGTGATGTTACAACCGCCTCTCTGTTCTTAAGTTGCCAGGGATACATTCCAACTATAATACACATTAGTAAAAGGATCTATTTTCATTTTTATTTGTCAATATACACCTTGGGCGGCCATGGTACATTATAAAAGTAGCCCAAAAAACCGCAACCCACGGCTCTGTAATTTTTCCTGTGACTGTATTTTCAAAATAGCCCACTTGTGCCGCTACCCTGACAACACTGGTTCACTGTACCCTCATCACACACTGATAGATAAGCTTCCGCGCTGCGATGACGGGAAGAAGTTGGGGTCAAACCTTATCAAACGATTAATTTGCGTAAAAAAATATTAACGCGTTAAAATTTTTAGATTAATCGCATGTGTTAACGCGTTAATGTTGACACCCCTAATACACACACACACACACACACATATATATATATATATATATATATATATATATATCATTACACTTTTGTGGACTTTAGGTACTAAAGTAACTTTTTTTTTTCTGAGAGTGCATGTAGAATATGCTGCACAGTATACACTATTCTTTCAGATCACACATGCTATGAAGGAGATGCTGATCTCAGGCAAGACTGACATTAGTTCCAGTTCATTAGTCACAATTTGAAATGGAAGCACATTGCATTGTGGGATACAGTATTCACAATATGTGACACAGTATTCATGCAGTATTCTCCACACATTTTGTTTAATATAGTCGGCCTTCTGTCAGTCGTTTCTTATAATATGCAATTGTGTAGCTGAGAACTCTATGTTATTTATTGCAGTCAGTGGATCTGTTTAAAATGCAGCAAATGCAACACCTAAATCTTAAACTTTGAGTCATCTTGAGATATTTATATGCAGTATAATTATCTAGGGTCATAACTTGCCGGAGTAGAAACTATATTGAAATGTATAATGTGAAAAGTGAGCCAACATCAAAAATGTTAAATGCATTTTAGTCTGTAATTAAGTCTTTAACATGACTTTAAACATTACTTTTTAACTTTAAATGTTATAGTGTTTTATATGTATGTATGTATCTATATATATACATACATATATACAGTCATGGCCAAAAATATCAGCACTCTTGGTAAATATGATCAAAAAAGGCTGTGAAAATGAATCTGTATTGTTAATCCTTTTGATCTTTTATTTTAAAAAAAAAAATCACAACAATCTAACCTTTCATTGGATAATAAGAATTTAAAATGGGGGGAAATATCATTATGAAATAAATGTTTTTCTCTAATACACATTGGCCACAATTAACGGCACCCTTTTATTCAATACTTTTTGAAACCTCCATTTGCCAGTTTAACAGCTCTAAATGTTCTCCTATAATGCCTGATGAGGTTAGAGAACACCTGACAAGAGATCAGAGACCATTCCTTCATCCAGAATCACTCCAGACCCTTTAGATTCCCAGCTCCATGTTGGTGCTTCTTCTCTTCAGTTCACCTCACTCATTTTCTACAGGGTTCAGGTCAGAGGACTGGAATGGCCATAGCAGAAGCTTGGTTTTGTGCTCAGTGACCCATTTTTGTGTTGTTTTTGAGGTTTGTGTTTGGATTATTGTACAGTTGGAAGATCCAAACATGGCCCATTATAAGATTTCTAACAGAGTCAGTCACTTATTGATTTTTTTATCTGTCGGTATTTGATAGAATCCATGATGCCATGTGTCATGTGCTGCTAAAAAGCTCATTTTTTTTGTTTCATCTGACCATAGAAGCCAGTGCCATTTGAAGTTCCAATCGTATCTGATAACTGAATATGCTGGAGTTTGTTTTTGGATGAGCTAGGAGAATTTTTCTTGAAACCCTCCCAAATAACATGTGGTGATGTAGGTGCTGCTTGACAATTTTTTTTAAGGTTTTCTGACCCCGAGACTTAACTATTTTCTACAATTCTCCAGCTGTGGTCCTTGGAGAGTCTTTAGCCACTCAAACTCTCCTTCTCACCGTGCATTAGGACAATATAGACACACGTCCTCTTCCAGGCAGTTTCGTAACATTTTATGTTGATTGGAAATTCTTAATTATTGCCCTGATGGTGGAAATGGGAATTTTCACTGCTCTAGATCTTTTCTTAAAGCCACTTCACTAATTTGTGAAGCTCAATTATCTTTTGCTGCACATCAGAAATATATTCTTTGGTTTTTCTCATTGTGATGGATGATTAAGGGAATTTGGGCTTTGTTTTCCCTCCTATTTATATTTCTGAGGAAAAAACAGGAAGCCATGGCTGGATAATTTCATGTTCATAATCACCCTGGAGTGCTCAAAATTGTGGATATGAATGAGAATATACTTCAGAGATATTTTACTCATAAGAATTTCTAGGGGTACCAATAATTGTGTCCAACATGTATTAGAGAAAAACATTTATTTCATAACGATATTTCCCCCCATTTTAAATTCTTATTATCCAATGAAAGGTTAGATTTTTGTTAACAATGCAGATTAATTTTCACAGCCTGCTTTGATCATATTTACCAAGGGTGCCGATATTTTTGGCCATGACTGTATATATATATATATATATATATATATATATATATATATATATATATATATATATATATATATAATGTTATATATAATGTTATATATAACATTTTTTATTTTTTATTTTTTAAATACATAGCTGCAGGAATACACTATGTAGCATTTCACAGTGTGTTGTATAAAAACGTGAACAGCACACAGCTGTACTTGGATTACACGCAATGAGACTCTTGATCTGTTTAGAGTACCTCTTTATCTTTATTATTGTGGTGAATTGCAGGTTTGAGGTTGAGAATCTAACTGTCCAGGTGGAACACATGTGTGAGCGTGCAGCAGGAGCACACACACACACACACACACACACACACACACAGACAGATAATCTCACTCAATCACAAGGTCCTATTGGCTTTGCCTCCCTGGATAAATCCAGGATTGCAGATTTCTGCCCCTGGCACAGCAAGCATGGTGCTGCACGAACAGCAGTGTTTGTTTTCTATGGGAACATTTATTATGTCACTACTTTTTCTCACGTTTCAATTGGTGGTGGAGATGTGCTTGATAAGATTACACAGAACTGCAGCGCTAACAGACTGGACTGAATCCAACCAATATACACTTCACAGTCTTTCTCTCTTCCTCCGTTTCTCTGAATTACTGCCTTTCTGGAAGATTTTTGTATAATGTTGCACATTGAAATTTTTGTGTTGCACTCTCATTTTTATTTAATTCTTCATTTTAACTTTCATATAAATCATAGGAGTATGTTTCTCTTCCTGACAAACCAGTATGAGCTCAGAGCTAGATTAAAATCTGGATCAAATAGGCTTTTATATATTTATATAGACCTACACAATGAGTTCACCAGAACCACCTGCTCCTACAACAGCATGTACAGACATGTAAGATGTCTGTCTCAGTTACATGCCAACATGAAAATCAAAACCTTTTTTTTTCATTGATTTTGTGAACAATTATTCAGTGCCTGATGCTATTCTAAATAAGAATAACATCGCAGTGTATCAACTTGTCACTCATTGGCATCTATAAAAAGCACCTTTATTCTCACAAGTTCAATATTAAGAAATGATCTACACTATAACATTAGGAATGAGAGCATCATAGAAAAAGTACTAATGTTTAATATGTGTTTTTATGTGATATCATCACATGCTGCCCACGGCACCATCTACTTTTCTCTTGCACGAAAATCTCCAAACCGAGATAAAGCGGAGGAGATAATTAGTCTGCGTTTAGCTAATGGTAGGTTATGTCTTATTCTCTCTGCCTGTGGGGAGCTGCGGTTATTGTGGAGCGTAATGAATCTGGGCAGTGGTGATGCATCTCTACAGACAATATGGAGATATTACACAGATTTTGATGAGAGAGAGACACATGCGTCATCTTAGTCATTTCAGCAGAAAGTGTGTGTAAACAAGAAATTGTACTCGGTTACTTTCGTAACCTCGGTTCCTTTATATATGGGAACGAGTACTGCATCGTAAGACGCTTGTATGGGAAAAACTCTTTTTCCTCTTCAACTGAAGCCTTTTCAATCATGCAGCGAAACTGCACGTCCATTGGTTCGTGCAGTGCTATAAAAACGAACCAATGGCTCGGCGGCTTCACCACAGCATCTCAGATTTCTTCGAATGAAGCGACTGAGGCATGCAGCTCATATCACGGCCAGGAACGCAGTACTTGTTCCCATATCTAAGGGAACCGAGGTTACGAAAGTAACCGAGTACGTTCCCTGTCGATATTCTCACTCGTACTGCGTCGTAAGACGCTTGTATGGGAACCAGTACAATCACGCCGTGCTATGATGGGGAACGACTCAAAACCAAGACTCCCATGGGAGAATACCCAGGGGAGTCAATGGAATACATCAAGCACAGGCTGAGCCATCAGGGTCAACCGTGGCCTGGGTGTCGTCCCCTATAGTTTATACCTGGTATCCATATAATATGGACCGTCCAGGTGAAGGAAGGACTTGAACAATACTGGTCAAGTGAACCCATAAGACTGCCAAACTAGCCGGAGGTGGCAAACTAAGCAGAAAGGACTCTGGCCTGTAAGGCAGGGATGTCCAGGTTGTAAAACCTTACAAATGTGGACGGTGAGGACCAGCCGACTGCCTCACAAATTTCCGAAATGGACACCCCGCTGGACCATGCCCAGGAAGACGCGATGCCTCTGGTGGAATGGACTCTGACTCCAATGGGGCACTGCAAGCCCAAGGAGGAGTATGCTAGGGTGATAGCATCCACTAACCACCTGGAAATTCTTTGCTTCGTAACAGGGCGACCTTTAGCGCGGTTACTGAAGCTGACAAAAAGCTGTTCTAATCTCCTGTATGAGGCAGAACGCTCAATGTACACCCTCAGGGCCCTGACGGGGCAGAGCAGGGATAATTCCTGGTCATCCGTCGAAGGGGAAAGCGCGGAAAGCACTATGACCTGGGCTCTGAACGGAGTGGAGAGCACCTTAGGTACATAACCCAGCCTTGGTTTCAGGACGACCTTGGAGTTGTTAGACCCGAATTCCAGGCAAGCAGGGTTGATGGAAAGGGCCTGTAGGTCTCCTACTTGCTTATCCGACGCCAGCGCTAACAGCAGGGCGGTTTTAAACGAGAGTGATCTGAGGCTCGTGGTTTGCAATGGTTCAAACGGGGGGCCTTTCAAGGCCCTTAGTATGGTTGATAAGTCCCAAGGTGGAACTGTACGAGGATGCGGGGGGTTAATTCTCCTGGCGCCTCGTATAAACTGGACCACCGCACTATTCCAGCCCAGCGATCGGCCAGCAATAGGGGCATGGAAAGCCGCTATGGCTGCCGCGTAAACTTTGATGGTGGATGAGGAACTATGTTTATCCAGCATCTCCTGCAGCAATGAAAAAACCACTGATACATCAGAGGTAACCGGATCTAAGTCACGGTCGTAGACCATTTCAGAGCATAGAGGCGTCTGGTAAACGGGGCTCTAGCTTCTGCCATAGTGTTTATACACGCTCTGGGAGGTCAAAAGGCTCCCGTTGAGCGGTCACATATGCAGGGCCCATAACTCGGGCCGTGGATGCCACAGTGTGCCGTTCGCTTGAGAGAGGAAGTCCTGTCTCAAGGGAATGGGCCACGGGGCTGCTTCGAGCAGTTGGAATAACTCCGACACCCACGGTTGGTTCCTCCAGAGGGGGCTATTAGAAGAATCTTGTACCGTTGTTCCCTGACTCGTCTGAGTGCCTGCGGTAGCAGAGCGTTTGGAAGGAACGCATAGAGCGGGAGGCTGGGCCACTCGTGGGCCAGGGCATCCGTGCTCTTCGTGAAAAAGGTTGGGCAATGAGAGTTGTCTTCAGAGGCGAAGAGGTCTACTCGTGCTCTGCCAAAGACTTCCCAGATTTTCTGAACCACGAGTGGGTGGAGCGTCCATTCTTCTGAGGAGACGTTGTTCCTCGACAACATGTCCGCTCCTTGGTTCATTTTGCCCGGCACATGCGTCGCCTTCAGTGAGCGCAGATTGGTCTGAGCCCAAACAAGAAGGTCGTTCGCCACCGTGCAGAGGCACTTCGAGACAAGGCCGCCCTGGTCATTTATGTATGACACCACAGACCTGCTGTCTGAGCATATTAGCACATGGTGTCCCCTTATGTCCGGCAGGAAGAATTGACAGGCACGGCACACTGCTAGCATCTCTAGGCAGTTGATGTGCAGACCCGACTCTTCTTAGGACCAAAGACCGAAGGTCGGTTTGCCTTCGCACAGCGCTCCCCAACCCTTGTTGGAAGCGTCTGTCGTGACAACCTTCCTTCTGTGCGCCGTGTCTAAAATCACACCCTGCTTCAGCCAGAGGGGATCCTTCCAAAGGGCCAGGGCTGATACACAGGCCCGAGTAACCATTATGCGATGGCGACCGTGACGCCAAGGCGCAGAAGGAACCCTCTGCTTCAGCCAGAACTGGATGGGTCGCATGTGAAGCAGGCCCAACTGAAGTACTGGCGAAGCTGCTGCCATAAGACCCAGCATTTTCTGGAAGGCCTTGAGCGGGCGAGCGGTCCCTTCCTTGAAGGAGGCCGCGCGGCACTGAATCGTCATGGCTCGTTCCACTGAGACAGTTGCTGTCATCTGCACTGAGTCGATAACTGTCCACAGGAATGACACTCGTTGGCTGGGTGACAGTACGCTCTAGGCAAAATTGACCCTGAGCCCCAGGCAATCTAAGTGGCTGAGGAGGAGGGTCTTGTGCGATGTTGAAACTGCCTCTGACTGGGCCAGAATGAGCCAGTCGTCGAGGTAGTTGAGGATGCGGATTCCCATCTGTCGCAGAGGGGATAGAGCCGCATCCATGCATCGCGTAAAAGTACGGGGAGCCAGGGACAGCCCAAACGGAAGGACCCTGTATTGATATGCCACCCCCTCGAATGCGAATCTCAAGAATCATCTGTGATGGGGGGCTACCTGGATGTGAAAGTATGCGCCTTTCAGATCCAGTGACATGAACCAGTCCCCTGGGCATATTTGCGAGAGGATCTACTTCAATGTGATCATCCTGAACGACCAGGTGTGATTCAGGAGTCTGAGATCTAGAATAGGTCGCAGGCAGCCATCTTTTTTGGGGATGAGGAAGTAGCGGCTGTAGAAACCTGACTCGCTCTGGGCTGGAGGAACGACTTCTATGGCTCCCTTTACCAGCAGATTCATCACCTCTGCGCGCAGGACTTGAGCGTCCTCGCTGCGCACTGTGGTGGCGACCACACCGCGGAAGCGTGGTGGTCTTCGAGCGAATTGGAGTGAATAACCTCGTCTTATCGTAGCCATTACCCATTCTGACACACCGGGGATGGCCTGCCAGGCCTTGGCCCGTGTGGCAAGAGGCTGAATAGGCTCTAAAAACTGGCTGCATAAGGGCAGGACGCTTATGGTAGGCAGAAGAGGATATTTGTTCTCTTTTTGAAAATGTATGTGTTTTATTTTGTCCGCTATCACAGCGGTTGGACGCCCGGGTGCTAGAGTGGGCCCATGGGGAACCAATAACACACTTCCCTCTGCACCCAGCGCTGAGCGGGGTGACAAGAGGCACATTAGAGGCTGCTTGTGGGGTGGTCCGGCGGTAGCGAGACTCGGGCCCCTCCTCTTCCTGCCTGGCTGATCAGGAGGACTTCTGAGGTGCCAGAACCAAGGCGATCTTGGGCCGGGGTCCTTGGCGGTTCAGAAAGGGGTAGCGTCTTGCCGAGCGGGAACCCCCTCTATCCTGCCGATCCTTAGGAGGTCGGGGCTCGGGAGTGGCCGGCGTTGGCTTGGCGGGCTGCTGAGTCGGCGCAGGCTTGGGGCGACTAGAAGAGCGTTTCGGGAGGAAGTGTCGCATCGCTTGAGATGACTTCTGAGCCTCCGTAAAACGCTCCGCAAAGCCCTCCACAGCTGGCCCAAACAGACTGTTAGACGAGACTGGAGCGTCGAGGAAGGGAACTTTATCCACCTCTTTCATCTCTGTCAACGTGAGCCAAAAGTAGCATTCCAACACTACCAGGCTGGACATCGACTGCCCGATAGGCTGGGTGGTGGCTTTGGTGGTGCGCAGGGCCAGGTCCGTTGCGCTCCTTAAGTCCCTGAGTGAAGCTGCATCGAGACCGGTCTCCTCACTGGCGAGCATCTTGGCCTGGAAGACCTGGAGCACAGCCATAGAGTGCAGCGCCGAAGCCGCTTGTCCAGCTGCCGAGTAGGCACGTCCAGCGAGTGCAGACGTGGCTCTGCACGGCTTGGACGGATGGCTCGCCCTCGCTTTCCATCCGATAGCCGTGGGCGGGCAGAGATGCGCGGCCACGGACTCATCCAGAGGGGGCAGGTGCTCGTATCCCTTCTCTTCAGCACCGTCAAAGGAGGTGAAGGCAGAGGAAGCAGAAGGATGGATGCGAGATGAATAGGGGGCGCGCCACGATTTAGTGAGCTCGTCGTGGACTTCGGGGAAGAAAGGGGACGAGCGCTGGCGGGGGGCTTGCTGGCGCCCCGGGAGAAACCACTCGTCCAGCCTGCTGCGAGATGGCTCCTCAGGCGGAGACCACTCGAGCCCGAGCTCACTGACAGCCTTAGTCATCACACGGACGAGCTCCTCGTCCGTTCTGGGTCTGGCGCTGCGTGAAGAGGACGGCGGCAAGAGGGCGGGGTCAGACACCGAGCCCGATAACTCCTCCGCATCTGAAGCCGCCAGAGAAAGGCTGTCATCCATCTCATCGTCGCTCCCACTGAACGAGATCATGTTGCTTGCAGCCGTGGGGGGACGCTGATCAGGTTGAGTGAAGAGGACCGGCGAATCCTCTCTCTGCGGTGACGGCAAGGCACGCGGGCACTGAGCCGACGTGAGCTCGCTCATCTCCGGCCACTCGAATCCTCTGCCCCGCTGTCTTTTCCTCGCAGGTCCCTGGGAGGAAGAAGATGGGAGGGCGCGAGGGGCAGAGTCGCTTTCTGAAAAGAAAGCTATCCGTGAGCGCAGAGAGGCAAGACTGAAACTCTCGCAATGAGAGCAGTCAGTCCCGCTTAGTGCAGCATTAGCGTGAGATTTCCCCAAGCATGACACACACTCAGCGTGACCGTCATCAGCGTGCAGGGGAGTCCTGCACGTCTTACAATCACGGCGCGGCATTTGAAACAACGCCGTCAAAATTTGCTCTTTTGTGAGGCTCTTTTAGATAGTCGCCGGATGGCGGCAGGGGATAGACCGGGATCTGCGAGCTGAGTGCTGCAAAAGGTCCAATCCGGCTGCTGAGGCATTTCAATGGTGAATCTCGGCGTCAGCGAGGAAGAAGCTTCGTCGCTGAAGAGAAGAAATCTGAGATGCAGCGGCGAAGCGGCCGCTTATATAGCCACAGTCTCTGCCTGTTTTGGCAGGCTATGGCGGGCTGCTCAGCCATAGGCTTACTCGTCGCCGCCGCCGAGCCATTGGTTCATTTTTATAGCACTGCACGAACCAATGGACGTGCAGTTTCACTGCGTGATTGAAAAGGCTTCAGTTGAAGAGGAAAAAAGAGTTTTTCCCATACAAGCGTCTTACGACGCAGTACGAGTGAGAATATCGACAGGGAACTAAATTTTACTACGTAACACCTGTACCCACCAGGCATTTATGAAGAAAATGTGCATCCACACAAGCCTGTCTGATTAAAACCTACAGTTATGAAGTATGCAGATGTGTTGTGAATATTTCTAAAAAGTGTTTATTAGCCTTAGAGGCCTCAAACTTTAAATTTACTTTACATTATTGATTTGGTATGCACTTATGTTGGGAGTAATGCATTACTAGTAATGTGAGTTCAGAATACTTTTCCAAGTAACTAGTAAAGTAACACATTCATTTTTAATTTACTAGAAAGTTACTTTTTCAAATAAGTAACAGTAGTTACTTTGTTTTCCTATGTATTGACTGACGGCTGTCGTGTTGCCATGTTGAGAGGAATCAGGAGTAAGTGCAGAGACGATGTGTGCGCTGTGTGAACATGATGCTTATTGTAGTTCTAGACTAAATGCAAAAAATCGTCTCAGGTTACGCATGTAACCATGGTTCCCCGAGAGGGAACGAGAGGCTGCACCCCCTAGGGGGCACTATGGGGAATGCAGTCTGCATGACCGGTGTCTGAAGCACGTGTGAAACAACGCCAATCTATTGGCCCACATGGCCCATGACATCATAGGCGGGGTGCCCGGAAGTATAAGAGGGCACCTGCTGAATATGTCATCCACTTAGCTGTCTGAAGGAGACGTAGACAGGCAGGCCGAAGGCATGGCAAGTGGGCACAGCGTCTCGTTCCCTCTCGGGGAACCATGGTTACATGCGTAACCTGAGATGTTCCCCTTCTAGGGAACTCCACGCTGCACCCCCTAGGGGGCACTATGGGGAACGAAATCCAACCACGCCATGCCGAGGTGCATGCCTGTCCTGATGGGAGAGCACCAAGGAAGCGACATACATACACCTAAGCCTAGCCTTAGAAAGGGGCCATGCCACTGACGCCACAGGCCGCTCACACAAGCTGACAGAAACGGGGGAACCTGAATAGATCAAGTGGAACATACCTCCCAAGTTAAGAGCACAGCTATCCTCAGATAGCTATGCTATGTGAGCAAAACTAGGTCAGGTCTTATGAAGGCTTGTGGACCAGAATAACATAGCTGATATAGCCTTCCTACAGAGCTGCCCAGACCACAGAGAGTGGGCTTTCTACTTACAACCCTAGCAGGGGAGATAGCATTGTGTAGGCATGGGCTCAAGGAGACTGCTACTTAAAGACCCTAAAAAGGGGAGCAGTCACTGAGCTAGCACATAGATATCCTCAGATAGCTTTGTACCTAGGAAGGGCTACCCGAAGGGGGACTGGCTGGAACTACTCAGACCACAAAGAGTGGGCTGTCTACTTACGACCCAAGAGGTGAGAGAGCACTGTGTAGGTAAGGGCTCAAGAGACCGCTACTTAAAACCCTAAGCAGGGGAACGATCACTGAGCTAGCACATAGCTATCCTCAGATAGCTAGGCTCTAGGAAAAGGGACCACTCCATAAGGAGACTAACCATAACTGCAGTAGAAGACTAGTCTCAGATAGCTGTATTCAGGTAAGCCTGACCTGCCATAATGGCTGGAATATAACCACCCTCAGATGGTTATACTGAGGAGGTCCCCAGTCCATGTCAGTCCCACATTAGGCTAGCTAAGTACCGTGTTACTGAACAGGAGCTCACAAAAGGGAGATTCGGTTCCTCCGTAAATGATTCACTAAAGAGCGAACACATAAACATCATAGTCAGTGATCAAAGCCTGATGTAAGCTGAGGCCCTAACACTAGAGGGCTGGACATAGCTATCCTCAGATAGCAGTTCACTCAGATAAGTCTGAAGATAGCCCAGACCACAGAATTGGACCATCTACGTAAAACCCTGAAGGGGAGACAGCACAGTCCATGCAAGCAGTCCATGCAAGGGGCTCACAGAGACCTTTTTTTTTTCTTTTTTTCTTTTTTAAAGCAGTCTCCAAACTGGGACACACCTATCCTCGAATAGCAGATTCCTAGACAAAGACTTCAGCTCTTAATTCGGGAGAACTTGTGCCAAGGGGAACCCAACCTAGTTAAGGAGCTAGACTAGAACATGGCTGCCCTCAGACCGCCATATTCCAGAACAAAGTAAGCCGGACTGGAGCATAACCATCCGCAGACAGCTACACTCTGGCTTAACACAGGAAGAGATATTCCCCAGAACCACTCTAGGTGCTGAAAACTCGCAAGTCTGTCTCCACAGAACATAAAAATATATTCATGCCCAGCGAGGCTCTCCACACACAAAAACATGCATATTAGAGAGGCACAGCTGAGCTGAATATAGCTCCGCCCACGATCCCGGAGTATCAGGGCTGAAACGACTCCGTGCTCAGATTTCATCGTCATAACACCCCAGTAGTATCGGTGATATCCAACAACCCGTTTAGAGAGGCTGTGTGGATCTCGCAGATCATGACTGAGAAACTGTGCCGCGGCAATGGCGGAACCGCGCCGCGAGACACAAACGCTTTGTTCCGCATCCCTCCGGAATAAGAACGAACGTGAGCGGAGCCTAGACACCATGACTCATCACGATGCGCGCGTAACTCTGAACACCTGTGCTCTTCGCCGAGACAACGAAAGCAGAACATACCCTCGAGTGTTAGAATCCAAACACGGAGGCACACATCCCCTAAAGCACTGCTCGACTCAAGAGCTATCCGCGGGATCCGATAACCCAAAAAGAGCGTCTAAAACCCGTGAATCCCGCGATCCGAGTCTTCGCCATGCCTCGGCAACAGCGGGACCCAAACAGCGAGACGCAAATATTTGTCACTCATCTCTCGAGAAGAGGGGCAAACGCGAATAGAGCTTCTCATTGGACAACACTCACAACGAGTGCGTTCAGTGCCCTTGAGCACTGAACAGGCAAGCTCCTGAGCAAGACACATGACAGATAGATTGTGCATGTCCTCAAGTGCCAGAAACCTCTGGAACGGAGGCAGACACTTTCCACACCGCTCACCTGCCTTGGTCTCTCACACGCACTTCAAACAGACGGCTCCAGAAGACAGCAAAGAGGATGACGCATTCAGCAGGTGCCCTCTTATACTTCCGGGCACCCCGCCTATGATGTCATGGGCCATGTGGGCCAATAGATTGGCGTTGTTTCACACGTGCTTCGGACACCGGTCATGCAGACTGCATTCCCCATAATGCCCCCTAGGGGGCGCAGCGTGGCGTTCCCTAGAAGGGGAACTCACTTGCAAAAAACAGATTCAGTATTCCTTGAAATGAATAAAACCATTGAAATGCAAAATCAGAATATGAGGCAAACCTGCGATAATTAAATATGTTAAATAACACAAATATCTTATCTAATATTTTATTAAACAATGTCTTTGCTACTAAGCTTCAGTGATCCAATTCAAACCTACTAATAAGCAAAATAAGTTCAGATTAACATAACATTTGTGTTTAAATTTTATTGGTGAGGAGTATGGAACTTTCTTCTCTTGCGTCCTATTCTTCATGTTTTCCAGAATGGCAGCACAGGGTTTGTTTGAGTTGCGTTCTCTACTGTAGAGATGTGAATTTACATTTCCTTCAGCCTGAGGTTTATTCATTTCACTTTTGGTGTGAAAGGGCTTTTACATTTGTCTAAAATAAAACTTTTTGTATTGAAAACAAACAATTCCAGGTCAGATGAGAAAAAAGTAACGCAAAAATAACAACGCATTATTTCTATAAAAAGTAACTAAGTAAAGCAATGAGTTACTTTTTTAGCGAGTAACGCAATATTGTAATGCAGTACTTTCAAAATTAACTGTCTCAAACACTGGACACTTATATCCATAAATGACTTACAGTGTATTCAAGCATAAGTGTAAAGCATAAGTTCATAAATTGCCAATTTGAAAAGCTGTACAGAGGCACGTAAATAGTGCTCCATATGACTAATTAATTTATGGTTAGACATAGCATGTTGTTATTTATTTATAGATACAATTTAATATTGAATGAAAGCTTATCACATATTAACATTTCCTTTGAATCATCCATCATCTTGGATTTATTTGTGTTCATTAAATTTTGAAACTGCCAAAGGATACATACAATTCTTTTAGAAAAGGTATATTTTAGAAAAGTCTTTGCGGGCACACATAAACGCTTCCCCGTAAGTTCAATTTTACACGAGGTAAACAGAATTTCACACTGTAGACTCATTTTAATAGGGGCATTGCACTGATTAACCCTGGTAGAAAGCAGGGTTAAAACTGATCTTAATGTGCAAAATGTATGCAGTGGGAAACAATGCAGTGCTAGAATGTTATGTTATTGTTTTTCAACAGACAATCAATCATAAACTGCCTCAGTGCTCACCTCATTAAATATTCATGTGTTTTGTACAATCTCAGAAACTTTCATGCTGTGTTCAGTGTGAAATCTCAAAATCTGGCAACCCATGATTAATTACATTTTGAGGTATTTTTTGTGGTAATAGCAGTGTTTAATGTGTTGTGTTCATTAACATCTATGTTTATTCCTGTCTTTTTTTGCCCTTTTTGCCTTATACTGTACATGTGTGTAACTTTTCACCTACACAATTTGCGATACAAATGTGGATGATGCCTTGTATCATGTGGTGTGCTTTTGCATTTCTAATCTCAGGATTTAGGGACAGTAAAATAAGAAAGAAGTCTGTATTTTTATAGGAGGAGGGACCTAAACAGTGAGCCAACTATGGTTGCAAGTTCTGTCATTCCCCACATAGTTCGACAAAACAACAAGGATCAAAAATAGTGAGGCAGTCCTCAGATTCCAGTGTTGTTACAGCAGTGTTTCGGAGTTCTGTGTGTATCGGAGAAAGCTGCTGACTGAATAAAATATGGTAATTGGCAAATGTGTCAAAGTGATTAAAAAATGAAGGGATTTCTATTGTTTCATGTAAATGAACTATAAACCCTGAAGTTATTACTGCAGCACCTGTGCATGATGTCTTTAATGACAGTTCTGTATTAATGTGGTTGAAACGATGGCAGTGCGAACATGTTACATTAGTTTTGAGAAACAGCCATGACTGGCTAGCTTATTTTTCTAATAAAGCATTGTGCAATGGTGGTTAAGCATCTTGTACAGAAAACAAACACAACACTCTAGGAACCGCATAACAAAACATGGAAAATAACCACTGATAACACCCTATCTTGGTGGTTGAGAGTTGTTCACATGCAACCAGCATTCACATCATCTTCAAATTAAAAAAACTACTTTTTTAATGCAGCAAAATGGGTTACAAGCAGATTTTTTCTCTCTTGAGTCTCGATCCCAAGATGCTACAGGAAGATGATATTTTAGGACTGAGCATTTGAGAGTCAAGAGCCTGAATTCTGAGTACTTAAGATGTGAGAGAATCTTAATTAATTCAGTCCTGCATGTGTTTGTGTTTGAACTTTCTGTGTTTCTCTCTCTGTGCGCTTTGGGTTTCACACTCTGAATCATGGCTTCTTGTTTCATGTTAGCTCTATTTAAAAGGCCAGCCGTGGGTTATGAGTGGGTTAGATTGATGCAGCCGTCATGGACAAGGTCACTATGAGAGGAATTCCACATCAGCTCTATCTCTGTGCAGTCATGTGGGGAAGACCAGACATTTTCCCAGCCTGCGATCTCTCCAGCACCGGCTCACAAATGAGCTTTTCACTGGATTGATGTCAGTGTGACCTTGAATCAGACGTTCATGCTGTCATCACATTGTGGAATGGTTTTTAATTAAATGGTTATGTGGAGTCATTTATCCAGATTTGACAGCAGCTTCTGGTAGTCTTGTTTTCAAGGGTTTTGTTTGTTTTTTTGTTTTTTGTTTTTTTATGGTGGGTTTTGGCACATTGTTATTTCAATTCATTCATACTAAACAGTAAATATCTTAATGGGAGCCAGCAGAGTGTATATTAACTTAGCATTAACAAAGATGTCTATATTTTATCTGAATGTAAATTAATTTCTACATTTGAATCTATGCATGAGACTAAGTTTGTTAAAGGCTTATTAAAGGGTCATTCTGTGTGTACACTGAGAATAGCCCTAATAGTGTATTACTAAAATTCATAGACTGAAAATTGCTCTCAAGAGGATTATGTTGCCTTCATCAGCATTGCTGTCTACTGTTAGTATAATGGTAGCCGTAAAAGATTGTCCTAGCAATCAAACCTTGACATTACTTCTCTGATGTAAAATTCACTTTAAGGTAAATACCTTAAATATTTTATCAACTTAGCCTGCTCGTCCCACCCACATTTTCAAAGTAGTATGTGAAAGCAATTGCATTTCAAACATTTAGTTTGTGTGACTTTGAATTATTACATAATTGAGTACTGAATAGAGGTTCAATCTCAGAAACTTTCATGCTGATGATAATGAATTAAGCTATAATGAATTAAGCATCAATAAACAACATTTTAACTAACAATAAACAAATCTAAAGTTCTGGCATGAAACTGTAGATGGCGCAGTCCGATAGGTCTAACTCAATCTGACATGATGACATCATTATCACGTGGCACAGCTGATTGGTTCTCTCCTGTATCGGTAGCCAATGAGCTCGCTGCTCAATGTTCGAATACTTGGCTAGTGCTTGCTGTAGCAGTCGCAGTGCACTTCAGAAACCCTCCACCTTCCCCAGCTCTACCTGTATAGATCTGCTACGGGTTGATCATGTATGCTATAGGGGGTTATTCACATATGTTATGTGTGCAGTAGAAATATTTATCACAGCAGCATGTTGTGGATGTGTTGGCAGTAGCAAGTCTCAGTACTTGCTCTGCAGCAGCAGCGTAGCAGATCTGTTCCACCAAGACCAAACACATTAACATTGCCATGTACATTACCTTGCCAATCCCTCCGAGAGTTGTCATGACAGAACTTTTATTACAGTTTATTTTACTCATTGCTGATTCTTATTCATTCATTCATTCATTCATTCATTCATTCATTATTTAATGCACTGTAAATTAACAAATAATGAATAAACAATTGTATTTTTATTAACTAACATTAATAATGATAAACTGTTACATTTTATGGTACAAATTAAACCTTTTTATATAGTTGTATCAATTTTTCCGTATCAGCTAGTTTATGTCCTCTTTAATGGAAATCATTATCTATACCAAAACTGCTTCTTCTGAATCTGCTTTCTGTGACTATTGCAAAACCAACAGTATCTGGCCCACGTGGTTTTGAAACGTAGTTAGTAAATCCTTTATCCTTAGATGACCTTTTGAGTCAATAAAGACTGACTGTGCTTCCAGGAGTTATTTAATCAAGTAAATGTAATACACTGGTTATCCTTGATGTGATCATTATAGCTTTGCATTTGATAACGTAAGTGAGTTTTACTGGTACTATATTGCATTACAGAGTATTTGTCTCAAATACAGATGACACTGACTCTTGAGACATGGACAACAGAACTGAAAATGCCTTTTTAAAGACAATCTAATGTCATATGTCAATTTAATGTCAATTTGTATTTTCAAAGTGGAAATGTTAATATTTTTAATATGTTGTTTCATTTATGTCTTTCTCTGTTTCTCTCCCAGTAGGTATGCACACCAGTATCAGTGAGATTTTGAAGGAGAAAACGCTAAAATCGTCTCGCCGCAGTTTGCCGTGTCTGGCTCAGAGTCAGACACATCCTCAGAACCTCAATCACTTCCTCTCTGTGCCTCTGAGTCCTGAACCCAAAACATACACTCACAGCGTCAGTGCCTCCTGCACACACATCACACCTCCTTCCACAGGTAAGCACTAGCAAATGTTTGTCTTTGTGTTTTAGTATGCTTGTAGTTAGCAAACTAACCTATTAACCTGATAAGAAAGCATGCCTTATGAAATATAGTAATCGTATCAACCCTTTGGGCTTTCATTGTGAGATATGGTAATGCCAACACAATCCCATGATTATGCATAAGTATTTTACATATTGGCAGACTCGAAAGCTCACTCTGCGATTTCTTTCGGTCTGGATGAGGACATGATACTAGCTGCATCTTGTTCTGTGGAGTTAAATGTTGAACAGGGTGATGTTTCCACACATAGAGATTAAAGACACACACAATCCCTCACTCCATTGCCTAAGAGGAGTTAAATGATGTGTTAACTGTTGCTGTAGACAAACTCAGTTAGAATTGCCCTGAGGAAGAACTGAAAGTGTCCCACATTATTTTAGACAAATGTTTTCTATCAGGTCAAAGCACACATCCTCCTCGTAGGTGGCTTTCTTTCTTCCAGGATCTCCACAACAAGTTATTGAGGTCCTGGGACCAGCCTTATTCGACTGGCTTTGTCAACCCATGATGACTAATTGTTCATCTATCATTGGGCTGACAGAGCATGGGAATTGGCTCACCCTGAAGAAGACCCTCATTACCCTCCAGAACATGTAAAGTTACATCTATTATGATTGGCTGGGGCATCACAGTACACCAACATTCCATCTGAACTTTGTCGGGCCGCTGACCTCAAAGCAAATGGCCTGCACAATTGACCATTCAGTGGCTGGTATGGCTGCCATGAAGCTGCACCTGTGGTTAAACCTGGCTCAGCAGTCCAGTTGAGAGCTGGACCGCCTGGTCTGCCAGACAGGCCCGGTTCTTGATGGCTATAGAAGGGTGGGCTGGCAGATATCCTGGGTGGGCATTTTTTAGTCATCATATTATCAGATAGTCTAGAAGATATTTATACTGTAGATATTGCTATATTAACTATATTATATGTACACTGAAAAAAGCTTTCATGGGCAGCCTAGAATATTATGCACTTTCACAGCAAAATAAACTTTTTTCTTCTTTATTGAATAGTAAAAAAAAAGTCCTCTTTGTTCTCTTTCTCTGGATTATTGTTTCTACACTGGTGACTCTTTTCAACTAACTTTTTTATTTATACCAAACAAGGCCGTAATCATGTCTAGAACATTGGAGGGACCAGTTGTTTTGAGGAAATATAAAGACCAGACCACTATGCTAATGGTATTTATTTGAAGAAACTAAATAAATGAAGGATTTAAATGGATTTAGGAGAATAAATTAAAAGAAGAAAAAAGAACAGTAAAAGAACAAGAATAAGATTTTTTTGTAAAGTAATCAATCTGAACTGCAAATAATATTTTTATTTTAAAATATAAAAATATCAAAAAATATTTAAAATATAAAAAATATCAAAATATATTAAAAATATAAAAAACTAACACTAGCTTTTCTAATCTTTTTGTATTCTATTTATTTTCTTTTTATTTATTATACAATTAACAAAAGCAAAAAAAACACCTCTAACACTAGCTTGATCTATTCTTTTTCTATTCTGTTTTCCTTTAATATATTATATATTTAAAAAAAAAAAAAAAAAAAAAACCTTGCTACATGTACTGCGTTAAGCTAACTGAGACTAGTTATAGCATTGCTGTTTTGTTGATTTTGATTGGTTCCATTGTCCTCATTTGTCAGTCGCTTTGGATAAAAGCGTCTGCTAAATGTAAATGTAAAATATGCACCCATTCAATTTCAGTTGTATTGTTGAAAACGCAAAACAGAAAAATGCTATTGTCGTCATAGTCAATTATGAATTACGTGAATCACGTAAATGGCAGACCTAGCCTACTTTCCATTCAAAACTGAGGAATTTGACAACAACAACAATAGTCGAATAGTTTGCATCAGAGGCTGGTCTTTTATGTCATAGAAGGGGAACGCTATGTTTTGCAGTCGAGCCGACTGTTGCTATAGTAACGAACGCAACTTTCATCGCACAAGCTCTTTACTTTCAACTTTCATTCTTACATTCAATATATAAGCAAGCCAAAAGGGGTAAGATTTCATCTGAACTGTATAGCCTACATGCATTTTAGACGCTTATATTATGCTCTTTCCCCATCCATGCAATGAATTCACGTTATTGAATGAGCTGTCTTTTTTAGAACATTAAAACTGCTCAGGTATTTTCAGTGGTATGTTATGATACATATTCATATAGCCTATTAAACCCCCGTAACTCGCAAACTCCCCGTGATAGCGTGAAAATATTTCTGCCCGTTTTCGCTCGTTGTCAGCCTCTGCTTTTATGCAACAGACTGAAGCTCCGCGTGAATTCAGTGCACCTCACATTCAGCTAATAAAAAAAAAATGCTGCAATTTTCTGCTGTTATTTTATTATTGTTGGGGCAGTCTACAACTATATCTTAAACTTCTTAAAATACAGTTCGCTTCAGATTGGTTTTAATCACTGCATTAAAAAAATAACGTAATCTTTATCTAATTCTGATTGGGTGGGCAAGACTGTCATTTGGGTGGGCTTAGCCCAACCCCTGCCCATGCCTGGAGCCGGCCCCGCTGCCAGATAAGATCAGCCCTGATGCCGAGGCGTTCAGGGTTCTGAGGGCAAGCCCCCTCAGGGGAGAGTGTGTCACACCACAACATTGTGTGCTCTTTCTTCTTCTATGCCCTCAAGGGGCTATCTTGTTAAACCCGCCGCATTCTGTGTTTTGGGAGGCAGCAGTTCCCAATGAGTTCTCTGCACAGCACCGCTGCTGGAGCGTAGTGTCTGCCCCCTCCTCGAAGGGTACTGGGACACCAGAGGTTGTTAGGACTGTCTTCTTAGTCACCATGCTGTCGAATGATCAAAGTCTTGCTCTCGTCTACCTGACTGACATGAGGCAAAGCTTGAGATATGCGGGGTGAGTGACTTAATAGCAGAGAACAGCCAAACTTCAGAACCAAGGGACTGATTGGAAAAGTGGTGTCCAACAGTCCTTAGTCAGGGCAACATGGGTATGGGGTAGTCATGGCTTAATGGTTAGAGAGTTGGGCTTGTAACCCAAAGGTTGCGGGTTCGAGTCTCAAGTCCGGCAGGGATTGTAGGTGGGGGAATGACCGGCGCTCCCTTCCACCCACAGTACCACGACTGAGGTGAGGCACAGAACCTCCAACTGTGTACAGTATGTGCACTTGCATGGCACAATATCACCATATCACATCATTTGTAAGGTACCCTCCGAAGAGGGGTCAGATGCCACATGAACTGCTGCCTCTTGAGACAGAAACTATATACGTTCCAATGCTGTAATCAAATATTTAAGTAATAGTTTAAGAGTGCCACAAGATAAATGTTTCCATAACTGAGTGCCCATGAGCAAAGTTGACAGTATGCAGGTCACATACTTCTAGGGCTTCATACATTAGCAGAGTACCACAGCCAGTGAGATGAACTGGGATGTTTTCTCCAGGTTTTATAGACCTCCTTGGTGCAAACTAAATCAGGTCCAAACCATGAACTGTTGTCACTCAGGTAATGGTTTAGTTCTGCTGTTGTTCTTAGAACTGTAACTACAAGAGGCAGAGCACACCATGCTGGTTTCATCTGTCCAGAGGAGACCTAATTCCCCCCATCCCCCCGACTGAGCTTGGTTTCTCCCAAGGTTTTTTTTTTTTCTCCAATTCTGTCACCATTGGAGTTTTGGTTCCTTGCCACTGTCGCCTGTGGCTTACTTAGTTGGGGACACTTAATTTCTTGCAATATTTTTCACGATTGCACAGATACATTTTGAAGAGAACCGAACTGAGCTGGACGATAACATAACTGAATCAACAATGGACTTTAACTGAAAAATTGACCGTTTAATATTGTCTTCCTACATTATTGACACACTATTTTCCTATTTAAGACTGTACAGCTGCTTTGACACAATCTGTATTGTATAAAGCTCTATATAAATAAAGGTGACTTGACTTGACCTTAATTTTCTCTGTATGCATGTGGACCGAAGCCACAAAATAACTATGAAAATCAGCTGGCTTAAAAAGGACCATCTCATTATCCATTATTCATTCTGCAATTGTGTTGACCTCATCAGGTCAGGTGCTTTTGCTAAAAGATCTCCTGGCAGGAGTGTTGTATCAAAATGATGGCCATTAGTGGGTGGTACTAAACTCAAGGGAAAATGTAATGCTTTTCTTAGAGGAGTCCGGCAATGTCAGCACTTGAAAAGCTTCCAGCATCTCCACTAAGAACCTTGTGCAGCACTTGGAACAAGCTGTCTTGTCTAAACACCTGTACAGCTAATGAGGGTTACTGGCTGCAGCAGTCAGCAGTAATCTTAGAACACAGAAGATAAAAGTGGACAAATATTGGTGATGAAAGCTCTAACTTTGTGTTAGAAGAAATTTAAAGTCTCGTTGCTTGAATTCAAACCCCTTTGTCAAGCGAAACCCAACCTCTCAAGTCCAGTTAGGTCTATTATACCTGAAGAAAGCTATTCCCAGTCTCACTGACAGCGCTGCATGCCTCTAGAAGTATGAGGCTATGAATCCCATGCGACTAATTATGGTTAAGTAAACGTGATAAATACTATAGCAGGCATTGTACACAAGACTAAGACTAGGAATAAATTAGAAAACTGATAATTTGCACATTTAATTTTAAAGAGTAAATCTCATAAAACCCAGTGTTTCTCTCTTGGACAGACACTAGTCAGGATGTCTACATGGAAAAGAAGGAGGTGGGGGAGTCTGAGCCTAAAACGGATGAAACGTTCCTCGTCCAGCAGAAGCCTGTGTCCAAAGCAAAGCTAGAGGCGCGCACAGACTCCATACAGGTACAACATCTGTCCTCTTACCTGCTGATGTACTGCTAACCCAGCTTCAGGATCTATGTTTGATGATGAATTAAATCAGATCTTGAGTAGCCTTTTTTACCTTGAGTAGCTCCCTTTTATAAGTGCCTTGTTTTTTTGTTTTTTTCTCACAAGTAAATGTTTTCAGCAACATGTCAAGGTGTTCAATGATGTCAATTTGCATGCCAACACTGAAAAATTCCCTTAGGAAATTCTAATGGGATTTAAGAAAAGTACTAAACAAAACTAAGTTTCGTTCGACAACATAAATTACAATCATAACTCAAAAGTGGATTTTGACATTCCTGAGGGAACCCACGGCTTAAATGTTTAAGGACTAAAACTTAACAGAATTATTGTTTCATATTTTCTAATAAAATCTAATGAAATGCTCTGATTCGTTTTCAGGGGAACAATCTAGAAAACCCCTCAGGATTGATGTTTAGAGATGGGAAGAAGCGCATTGACTATATATTAGTCTATAAGAAATCCAGCCCTCAGGTGGAGAAGAGGTGCACGTTTGAGAGGAACCTGCGGGCGGAAGGGCTAATGCTGGAGAAGGAGGTACAGAACAAAATCTTTCACTAGATGACAGTGGTATTTTAACGGTCATTTGTTTGGATTGATTATTTTGCCCTTAAGGAAAGATCACAGAATAGAACGATCAGGGTTATTTTGGCAGCTTTTGAATGCCAGCAGAAAACAGACACTAGCTTTGTTCCAAAGTGAGCTGACTTGCTGTCTGCTGTCTACAGGCCGCTGCCTTCTAATGCGTCCTGTCTGCAATGAAACCTCAGAAGTAAAACTCTTCATAGACAAATCTGCACAGCATAAAAATAGCACTTCTAATGTGACGGAAAGTCAGGAGACTTCACTCACAAATGATTCATATAGAGTCTGATGTTAGCATGCTACTATGTGAACTACTTAATATTCTACTAAATGTAAAAATACATACAAAAAAATATTCTGAAACAAGTAGTGGCTTGGACCCAGAAACATGTCACGGCTTATCCTGATATGTTTTAGGACAGACCTAATGTCAGTTAAGAGTCAAAAACTCAAGGAGTGTGCATTATTTAAGTTTATGTGTCTTATGTGGTTTTCTTAGGTAACTCTTAATGTTCTAAATTGGTCGCTGAACACCTGAACTCTACTTTATCAAACCTACTTTTCTTCTCCCAGATCTGTCATACCATTTTTATACTGTAGCACAACTCCAGCATTAGTCATACTATTTATTTTACTGGAGGTGAGTTTGTCATCTCGAAACATACAGTACAATAAGTTTCACCTTTTTCCAAGCTTGGTAACAACATCAGCTTTTCCTAGTTCTGCTACTTTACACAGATCCAAATAAGTTTTGACACTTAAAAAAATGAAGAAAACTGTTTTTCGATAGTGTATCAATTGAAAATCAAAAAATCAAAAACAAATCAAAAACAAATAGTAGTGTATCAATGAAATGAGATGCTCAACCAATGAATCTCAAATTAAAAATGGCATGCTTTTATTTGTTTATTTATTCATTTATTAAGTTTATATTACATTTACATTGATGTTCTCATTAAAAAAGTCTCAGAACGTTGTTCCCACACTTGAATGGATAACAAGTGGTTGTAGACTGAATGATCATGTAGCAGGGGCTAGTTTAGAACCATATGTGGATTTTTAATTAGAATTTAGTTTGAGTCATATTTCTAATACATAATTTAATACAAATTTAATTCCTGCTATGAAGAATGAGCCCAAATGAGATAATTCCTTTGTATCTTGCATCTGTTTTAATAGGAGAAATCATGTTGTAACAGTTTTTATATGATGCTAATTTTATTTTATTTTATCTTTAATATTTTAGATCACAATTTTAAAAGTTCTCATTCTAAATAATATGAGATCAGACTTCTATGAGAAGTCTATAGCTTGTAACTCACAACACTTGCTTGTTTAAATTATTATTTTTTAGTTATATTTTTTTAATTATAATTGTATTACTTTTTCTGTTTAATTTAAATGTTTACGTAATGCTTATTGCTAAAAAATTTGAAATGTATTTAGACATTTTATTTATATGATTATTTTTGAAAACAGTCTGCTCAAAAACCTAAATTCCCAGTATTACAAAACCAATACAACTGATTATATGTCTGTTATATGCCGATATTGATTTGTTTTTCTCTTTGACAGCCCTCATTAACAAACAGTGATATCATGTTTGTGAAGATTCATGCACCGTGGGACACGCTGTGTAAATATGCTGAGCAGATGAACATTAGAATGCCCTTCAGGTAGAGATCACTGTCACCATACTGTACTACACTTCATACTGCAGCTTACTGTATGTGAATGCATTGTGACCGCGTGATTTACATTTTTATAGGAAAAAGTGTTACTTCACAGACTGGAAGAAAAAAAATATGGGCAGGTAGGATATTACAAAGTTCTTACTGTTCTGTGTTTACACATATTTGGCTGATATTTAATGATTTCATTTTATTTGCATTAAAGTCAAAAGCCTCTTCAGTAAGGCTCAATTTTATTAATTTTCTTGAAATTTAATTTTTGAGTCAGACTTTAGCTGTGGGGATAAAGATTTTATAGAGTTAATTAGCCCAATATTTGTCGTGCGTCTCAGGGGATGAAATCAAGTTTGGGGAGTTAATCAAGCTTGATTTAATCTGCATCAGAAAAGAATTCAATTCTAGAAGTGACTGTGAGTGTGAAATGCAGAAACTACCATTAATAACTCTGCTCTGTCAGTTTTAGTCTGCTCGTTGGAGATAATATTTTGAGAAATGCTAATGCAAACGTATGTCTACAGTCGATTTCAGTTGAGATTTCGTCAGTTGAAGAGCTGGCTGCCCAGAAACCCCATGAAACTGGATAAAGAGGCATTACCAGACCTGGAGGAAACTGACTGCTACACCGCCCCCTTCAGCAGGGCCAGAATGCATCAGTACGTCCCTCATCCATGACCTTGTTATAACCAAATCTCATGTCTTCTCAGAAAAACTCATATACTTTATGTATACAGAAAAAAAAAAAAAAAAAGTAATTGCATGGCACCTTTTGCTTTCTGGGAATATGATACTGCAATTAAATAGCCGTGGCCTCATATACATTTCAGCCATGGTTTGCTAACTGAAGCTGAAACCACAATCCCGCAACCTTCATCCACCCATGAGCTCAAGGGACTTATAGTGTCCACCACAGATTTTAGCCTCAGCTGACCCTTTTAGAGCAGATTTTATGATGGAGGCACTTTCAGACCACGTACTTGATGTACTTGAACCTGATGACTATTTGTGAATGTTTGAGTCATTGGTTGCTGACATCCACTTTACAGATCAGAGATCAGTGGAAATGCATGACCTCACAAAGAACTATGTCCTGGGGCAGTAGAGTTAGTTTTTGTTAAGTGCGTGTTGTCAGTAAGGGTTTATTTGAGGCCGGCCAGAGGTTTTGAATGCACAGAAATGTTTCAAGAGGGCAAGTAAGGTTTAACCTGACAAACAACTTGAAACACTCTCTGCAGATATCTTTTCCAAAGCACTGCAGTGTCAAAGACAACCGAGTGATACAGATAATGTTTTTGTATTTATATTTTTTTCTCTCACAGTAGCAGAAGGGTGTAATCTCATGAAACCCGTCAAAAATGTCATTATTTAATATTATTTATACTGTTATAGTAATTATAAATATTTTGAATTATCTTTTGCATTTTGTCCTTGACTTTAGTTTTTAGTAATTTTGTGGTTTTGTCATTTTTATTAAAATAAGATTTTAGATTTTTTCAAACAAAAATATTTCTGTTTAGATTTTATTTATTTTTTATTTCAGTATTAGTATATTTTTGTAATTTTACTAAAATTTTTGCAACATTAAATGTGTTTAAATGACATTTCCTAAATTTCAATTTTATTGTAATCTAATCTGTGCTTAAGTTTTACTTGTGAGTTTTAAAATTCCCTGAGAAGGGAAAGAGGCGAGTCCAAATGATGATGCTATGGGGAACACCTTTGTGTGACTGCATCTAAAACACGTATACAGCTACTACAATCTTGATTGACGCTGCATCACTTCTGACGAGTGACGGCACAAAAGCTATATATAGCATCCCTGCAACCAGTGATGGGGGTAACGCATTACAAGTTACACAAGTTACTGTGTATAATCAGATTACTTTCCCTAAGTAACTAGTAAAGAAAAGTAAAGAAGAAACTAGTAAACTAGTAAAGAAGAAAATGTCTCTGAGTTACTTTGAAGTAACTCGGCTCAGGTGACAAAAAGTAATGAATTACCAGTTCAGGTGTCAAAAAGTAACCATTGTTACAGACATAACCCGAGGCGTTCACTTTTGAGAGAACTTGCACTGTGTCCAAATGATAACGCTATGAGGAACAAAATGCAGAGACAGAATATGTAGGTTCGAAGAGTGCCAGAGACAACCCCTCTAAAACCACGGTCAGATCCCAGGCCGGGACCACAGACCCTCAGTCAAGCGACCGTCCAGGATCGCTCACTAGCCTGCGAAGGAAGTTGGGAGCAGAGCGTTCTGAGCAGCAGCTGTTCACAGTGTGCATAGCCCCCTCGAGACCTTACCATGCATGCTCTGCTCCCAAGCAGCTAACGCACAGATCTGTGATGTAGCGTGGGCAGGGTGTCACACACGATTTAAACTGCTCATCACTTGTTTTTTTTTTCTGTTGTACACTTTCTGTACTTTTTTTTTCTTTTTGCACTTTTACAACAACACCAAAAAGGACAGACAGTTTGACACAGAGCACTTGGTGAAGAGCAGAAGCTAGCGCTGCTTTGTTCCGTCTGTGCTATACAGCTTCTGCAGTATGCCGTCACATGTCACAGGTGACACATAAAGACTGGAGTAGCTGCACATGTGCTTCAGATGCAGTCACGCTGAAGCATTTTCCATAGCGTCATCATTTGGAAGCAGCGTGAGTTCCCTCGAAAGTGAACTTATTTGTTGTGTAATTTAAACATTTAATTTAAATGGAGCATTTACTGTAGTTTTTGTAGAACTGCCGTTAATTTATGAATTAAAGTGTCCCAATTATATATTTGAAAGTTTCATAATTTGATTTCGGGAGTCCCCAACAACAGATTCACTTGCATGCAAGGTCAAAAAACACTTTCAATTTCTTATAATATGCATTTAATTGTACATTATTTCTCAACGGCTCAAATGATTTGTTTGAAGATTCATCTTTCCAAACCCCTCCTTTGCACTTTCAGCTTTACAACTTTGCAGACTGTTTACATTTACATACAGCTATGTTACACACTGCATGAAAGGTAATTTTCAAAAATCAAAATTTACTAATTTTCAAAAAAGGTAATTTTCAAAAGAAATAAAATAATAATAATAATAATAATAATAATTAGGGCACTTTAATTTACTTAATTTGTTAACATAAAGTTAAAATTAAAATAAAAAATTGTTAAAATTACATTTAATTTGTTTTTAATATGTTAAATAACAGATTATATTACAGTAATGACAATCTAATTAGAATTATCTCTCATGAAAGCAGTGTCACAGTGCAAAATATATAAAGGAAAATTGTAGTTATTTTGATTTTAGGTGAAATATGACCTGCAGCATGTTCTTGACGGGTTCTGTGAGATTCATTTCATCCAGGAAGGAAGCCCATCTTTAATGTATGAATTAGGGGTTGCACAGACTAGTCTCCGTTTCTAAACAGTTAAAATGACAAATAAATGCATACTCCGAAAGCACTCCACAAGACGTGTGATTATACCATCGGGATGTTCGAAATAGAATGGGAGAATGCAGGTTCTAAACACCTTATTGTAGCTACAGGTAAATTAATTGCCTATCTAATCTAATGCACTGCTGCATTGTAACGCACATATATAGGCAACAGACAGCTCAGATCACGAGCACACAGAATCATTTAGTGGCACGGAAATGTATTGTCAACACTGTTTTGTAAGGTGTTTGGGTCTCAGCTCGAGGTTCAGGCTTATTTGTTCATTAATGACGTCATCAGTGACTAGTTGACGTCGACTCGAATTACATAAATGTCGACTTCAAAAAATCTGTAGTTGTTCAACCCCTAGTATGAATATGTCTGTATGCTGAGATGGCTGTAAGCCACACAATCTGCTCTGAGCTTTATGTGTTGGGTCAGCTGTGATCCTCTCTAATTTAATATTTACACTGACATATTAAAGCTATGAGTACTGATCTCTAGGCTGCAGTGGTGTACTTATATTTACTGTATTCAGTTTAGTACATGCTTTAATACATGCAACTTACAACAAATTTGTGTATTAAAACAATGTACTTTGTTTCCTTGAAGTTTTACCATCAACAACAGAGAGACATTTTTCTCCAACTCAACCAGAAGCAGGATAGTACATCATGTACTACAGCGCACAAAGTATGAGGACGGGAAGTCTAAGATGGGTAAGAAGACATCTAAACCCCTCCAAACATCTTCATCAAACGTGTCACACACACTCCTTTCTCACTCTGCTACGATCTATTTTTATCATTTACACAATGATATACCATTTCTCTCACTCATTATTAATATACCATTTCTCTTGCTCATACCATTCTCTCATATATGATCTTTTTTTTTTTTTTTTTTTTTTTTTTCAGTAATGGTTATTAAGAAGTTTACAAAATTGATTGAATCATAAAATATCCAGGTCACGCATTACCCCAAAATCAAATGTTTCAGGGTCGTTATTTTAACTAAAATTCAAACTATTAAAAAATTTATTTAGGTTAATTGAAATAAAACTGGATAAAATATTAAGATTAGATGACAAAAACACAAACTTAAAAAAAAAAAACTTTAGAAATGTTAATTTAGAACTGAAATAAATCAAATGATGCACAAAAATTACAGAAAATAAAACTGAAATGAAAATAAAATTAAAGTCATATAGAAATATTAAAAACTGATTAAAAAGGACAAAAGCACATAACAAAATTAATAAAACTTTCCTGTAGCTCAAATAGTAGAGCATGGCGCTAGCAACGCCAAGATCATGGGTTCGATTCCCAGGGAAAGCAAGAGCTGATAAAATGTTAAAACTGTAACTTCAATGCAATGTAAGTCGCTTTGGATAAAAGCGTCTGCTAAATGCATAAATGTAAAACAAACTAAAATTAAAAGATATTAGTTAAAGCTTATTCAAAATGTTAAGAGTATGTAAATAATAAACAATGCTGTTTTCATGAAATTCACCCCTTGACAATAGATTTCTGTCAGTAAATATTTGAAGAGATGTGATATAGTTTTATCTGCAATGACCTACAATATCCCTCTGACCTTTTTAATTGAATGCCGCCTTTTTCATTAATCTCTCTGTTAGTCCTCTTATTTTAATGTCACACTTATTTGGCTTTTTTGTCTGCCTGCTCTTGTGGTTTTCTGCTGATTAAAGCTGGCCTTGCAATTGGGATTTTCATGTTAATAAATTAATACCAGTGACCGCCCACTCGCACCAGATTAGATTGGGAGAAGAACTCTAAATCCCCCATAAATCCCTGTGCTCAATCATGCCACTGCAGCTCAGCTCAATGTCCTACTAATGAACTCAAAACATCTGCAGAAAATGAGACATAGTTTACAAACCTGACTATTAAACTGTGAGTTTTTATCAAATAGCTCTTCGGTAACAGTCAATAATGCACACTAATAAAACACTTGTACCTCACAGTATGTTTTTACATAAAATTCACAATGAAAGTAACTTTTTTCTGTGTAAATCCCAGTCCAGGCTCATTGGAAATATGTGACTCTGCCTCTACGTGCCTCGAAATTTCTGCAAAACCTGAAATATGTTGCTCTGGGTACATTTTGCTGTACTTTTCAGGTGACACATAAACAAGAAACACTATAAGCTATATCTTTTTTTTTTTTTTTTTTCCATTGCAGATGCAGATTTACTAAACAACCCAGTTTTGTGAAAACAAACAAACAAACAAACAAACAAATAAATAAATGTGCCTATGTGTACAAAATGGTTGCAAAATGCCATTTTAGTGTTTGTAGTACATAGCATGTTTCACAGCAAGTTTTAAAGTGAAATGTCTATTTCAACTGGAAACTGCAGTGAAATTTATGTATACTGTAGGTACTTTTTGCATTTTTGCAAATAGTCATGTATTTCCAATTTCTTTTTTTTTTTTTCTGTGTGATTCCTCATTTTCCTAGAAAATTAGAATAAAGAAATTTATAAACTTCAACTTTTACATGTAAAATAATTTTCATGTGACTTGTATTTGTAATTTGTCCGCCAAAAAAACAAAAAAAAAACAAACAAACGCTTTTATATTCAGGCAAGGCTCGACGTTTCAGCAATACCGATATTCTGTAAGTTAGTGCAAGTTTTGCGGCAAGTTTTGAAGTGAAATGTCCAGTGAGTGGCGCTAAAATGCGTGTTCAATACGTGACTGTGGCTGTGTTTTTAGTACATTGGTACAGGGACTTATTGCTTTTTTTTTATTATGTTGCTTCAGGTACAGTACTTATTGCGGCGGTTCAGAATTCAAATGTCAGGGAGTGTCACGGAAAGGTTAATGCTCTATTGTGTTGCAAATACCCCCTACACCAAACCTGACCCTAAGCATACCCGATAGTGTTAACAAATGCAAATATGATATTAAAACGCATTCACTAATGCAACCATGCTTTAACTTCTTTCAACGTTGGTTTGAGCTGTTTTGTTTAACAGTACTGTAGTTTCACAGGATTCGTACCAGAGCTCTTCACTGCACAACTGCAACACCGTATCGCTTGAGCTACCAGACAAACCTACTGTTATAGAAAACCCATACATATGAAGCTGCATATGGGATGCTAATGATGTGATGCAAAAGTATCAGTTTTCAAACCGTAATTCAAATTGTTTTAAAGTCATAACATAATATTGTGCAAATAATTGTGCGAAAATTAGTCTTTCTTAATCTAAACTCTTGCCTTGTAAATCATGGTTTGTGTGGAAAGAAATAAGAGTTGTGAGAGGTTTACTGCCTCTAGTGCCTTTCAACTGGAAACTGCAGCAATATATAGCTACGTACGTGTAGAAATGTAGATAGAGGCACATATTTCCAGTGAGCCTGGGTAGTTTGATACAGTATACTTATTATGAACATAGATATTGGTAAATTGTAATTACATTTAAAGTACTTGCATTTATCTGATATTTAGTTACACTACCCTTAGCCCAAAACTCTAACCCTTAATCCTAAACCTAACAATACCTCAGTCTCCTCAATATGAGTTTTCTAGAACAACATGTAGTTACGAAAGTAAATTGATAAATTCAGTCTTGTAGATTAATGTTAGTACATAGTAGTTAAGGCCACCTAATATAAAGTGTGACCTCTTCTTTATTTATATATATATATATATATATATATATATATATATATATATATATATATAAATGAAAGTTATAAAGGTTTGAAATGACATGAGGGTGAATAAATGATGACAGGATTTTTGGTAACACTTTATTCAAAGTACCAATCCTCACTATTAACTACAATGCATATAACTAGCATATTGGTTGTTTATTAGTACTTATAAAGCACAAGTTAATGCCTTATTCTGCATTATCATATTTTAGATCCCCTAATCCTACTCCATACCTAAACTCAACAACTAACTTATTATTTACAACCAGCAAATTGGGACTTTATTTAGGCAGAAGTCATAGTTAATAGTTAGTTAATTGTGAGAATTGGACCTTAAAAATAAAATGTGGCTATATATTTATTTTCTGAGTGAACTGTCCCATTAAACCAAGCACAGCTGTTCATTTCAGACTTCTGAAGATCAACAGCAACTGAGAGTTGAAAAGCTTATGAATATTTCAACCAAAGATGAACAGCCTGTCATAATTTTCTCACTCATGTTTTTCCAAATGAGGTCGCTCTTTTCCGTGCACCACGCAAAGAATGGGAACTGAAGCTTTTACAAAGAACAAAACCTTTAAAAAAGCATAAAAAAGGCACAAACCCCCATGAAAGTATAACAAATGTGGTTAATTTAACTTGCCTATGCTATTTTTTACATTTCAAAATGATTAAATCAAGAACACTTCTACTCTGCAAAGAGACAAATACACATTTTACACAGTTGGCATAAATAAATAAATAGCATTACTGCCTGTCTCCATTATATAAATGAAATAATATGGGTTTGGAACAACATAGTGAATGAAAATAGAATTTTGGAAGAACTATTCCTAGTTCCCTATCAAAAGGTAACTCTCGTTGCGTCATCTTTTTAAGCTTATGAGAAAACTCCTGTTTACTATGTTACTGAATCCTGATTTGTTAACGTTTTTGTAGCTGCACAAACCAATGGCTCTCGAGCCTGTCAGAAAGTGCAGAGCCGACTGCTATATAAGTCAGCCCGGAGCGCCATCTCATCAAACTCTTCTCCTTCAGCATCGAGACCATCTCTTTGCTGACTCTGAAATCACGGAGCTGAGCAACCGGGTTTGAGTGATCCCATGCTGGCACAGGTCCCGCGTGCGCACTCTCCCCGCAGCACTTTGATTCGCCAGTGTGTTTACACGTAAGGATCAGTGACCCTCATTACTTCAAGCAGCCCAATTCTTCAAGGCAGGTCGGAGTAGAATGCTGTCACTGATGTCACCGAGGTTACTCGCTCCACTTCGCTTGCAGGCCACCTCAGAGGTATTATTCAAACTTCTGCTCATGTTCTTCGGTCTGAAGTGCTAACATTGCTTGCAAAAGGTGCAATAGAAACAGTCCCTTTAACAAACAGCGAGTCAGGTTTCTACAGCCGCTACTCCCTTGTTCCCAAGAAAGATGGTGGGCTCACACCAATTCTCGATCTCAGACATCTGAATCTCTCTCTCATGTGATGGCCATTCAGAATGTTAATTTTGAAACAGATCCTTGCGCAAATATGCGCTGAGGACTGGTTTTCTGTCTGTAGATCAGAAAGGCACATACTTTCACATCCAAATAGCCCCCCATCACAGATCGCACTTTTACAAAGTGTAGGGACACAGCTCTTTCGCCTCTAAGAGAAATGAGAATCCGCACCTGGAATTACCTCAGTGACTGTCTGGTGCCAGTCGGATCAGAACGGGAACTTATTGCTCACAGGTCACTGTTGCTCAACCATCTGGAGTGTCTTAGGCTGAGAATCAATTCAGCCAAGAGTTTTCTGATTCCCAGAGAGTGAGTGTCCTGTGACTCCCAGACACATGAGGCCCCTCCAGTATTGGCTCAAAAATCGTGTTCCGTCCCATGCTTGGTGCCTGGCCCAGTGTTATATCAGGGTAACCCATCGCTGTGTCAGAGAAGTGGCCCCCTGGACAACTCCTCGCCTATTCCTATCAGGCGTGCAGTTGGGAGTGGCCTCCAAAAGTAAGGTATTCTCGACGGACGCGTCCAGCTAGGGAGTTGTTGGACAAGGGCCTTACCCCTTTCACACTCAAGGTTTATGTGGCACTCATCATTCTTTGTGGCTGGCCACTCAATCGGCAGAAACGACCTGGTCGTTAAGTTTCTAAAGGAGGCTCGGAGACTGAACCCGCCTCATCCTACAACTGTGCTGACACGGGACTTGTCTAGTCTAGTCTAGTCACCTGTATTTAAATAGCGCTTTTAACAATACAAATTGTGTCAAAGCAGTTTTACAGTATTGAATAGGAAAATAGTGTGTCAATAATGCAAAAGGACAATAGTAAACACTCAATTTTCAGTTAAAGGCGTTTATCATTGAATTCAGTAATGTCATCGTCCAGCTCAATTCAGTTTAAATAGTATCTGTGCAATCAAGTCGACGATATCGCTGGAAATTAAGTGTCCCCAACTGAGCAAGCCATAGGCGACAGCAGCAAGGAACCAAAACCTTGGGAGAAACCAGGCTCAGTCGGGGGCCAGTTCTCCTCTGGCCAGCAGGTTGTTCCATGCTGCAGTAAAGTTAGATTGTGCAGAGGACTCAATTAGTTCCCGTGGTCTTGCCTATAGTCCTAAGGGCCCTCAAGGGCCCTCCCTTTGAGCTGTTTCAAATGGCGCTCAAAACAGCTCTGCTCTTGGCCTTGGCTTCAGTCAAATATGTAGGTCAGCACTTCCTGTCTTGAGTTTGGACCTAACGGTTGTAAAGTTATTCTACAACCACGAAGTGGTTACGTACCTAAGGTTCTCTCAACTCTGTTCAGAGCCCAGGTTATTTCCATGTTAGCTCTTCCTACGGCAGGCGGTGGGCAGGGTCCCAACTTGCTGTGTCCTGTTCGGACACTCATAGTGTACATTGAGTGCTCTGGGTTGTTCAGACAATCAGAGCAGCTCTTTGTGTTCTTTGGAGGCCGCTCAAGTTGGGCTTGTAGATCAGGCTAAGTTCTGCTTCTTCTCATAGCACAGCACTACTGGATGCGTTCCCCATAAGTGTCAAAAGATGAGGCAACAAGAGTTATCTTTCGATAGAGAATTTTCCAGTTACTAATGTAACCTCGGTTGCCTGAGATAAGGGAATGAGCTTTGCGTGACGTTTGCGTGGCTGTCGCTTCAGTCAAATGATTCTGATGAGATGGTGCTCCGGGCTGACTTATATAGCAGTAGACTCCGCCCTTTCTGGCGTGCTCAAGTGCCATTGGTTTGTGCAGCTACACAAACTTTAACAAATCAGACTTCAGTAACAAAGTAAACAGGAGTTTCCCATAATTGACAAAAGCTGACTTATCTCAGGGAACCGAGGTTGCAATAGTAACCGGTGTGTGATTCCTAGTGAGAAAAATACTACTTCCAAATCAGAACATGTAAGACAACAACTGAAATCAACTTGGCTCCTGAACCGGCTCAAGTTGAGAACCATTTTATCATTTGTAAACAGACATTTGTTCATCCATTTCCTAGTAAATAAACCTCTGCCATAATTTGTTTAAAATATATTTATTTCATACTAAATATACTTCAAATCCATGAACATATTTATTGACATATCAGTTAAGACTTATCGATATAACATCGATATATGATGAAACTTTATTTGGATTATTTATTTTTAGCACAATGCACATTTCTTAATATTTTGCCTAAAATGTGTTTTAATATCACTATTAATAAGGATTGTATATTATCTGTATAATACCAGTCTTTAAATGCAATAAATTTAAAGTGTACCAGTACCTGAAGTATACTCGCAATAGTTCCACTTTAGCACAATCAGATAAACTTCAGTATATCTGTAGTTGGACTTTAGCACTACTTCCACACAATTAAAGTGCATTACGCACAAAATGAGTTGTTCCAAATTAGCAGAGGTATACCAGTACCAAAAGTACAACTGCAGGGTATTTTTATTAAGCATATAAATATGTAAATAAAAAAATATCTATATTTTTCAAATACATTTTAGTTTTATTTTATTTTTTTCTTCTTCACTAGGGTTTGTTTGTAGATTTTTTTTTCCTTTTCAGTATTCCAGTCCTTCACCACACACCCATTAAGCCTTGAAACTCCATCATTAGGACCAGCAGTAATCGCATTATAAACATCACCGAACTGAAACGGGCCCCGTCTGTCAGTGTCCCTCATGGTCCCATGTGTAAGCTTGTATTTGCATGTCTCTGCTGGTCACACAGTCTCCGTCTCTCTGCAGCGCCACCGTTGTGTTGTCTGTATCTGCTTAATTATTATGGGCATCACGAGCGGCTCCTCATGGGCCAGTCAGGGAGTTCATGGGAAGGTGCGTACAGTGCTGTACAGTCTCTGTTGTACGGGTACATAGGGACGCCCAAATATCATCACACCTCTCAAAGTAGCATCAGCAAGACAGAGTATGCTTTTTAACTCTGTTTTTGGTTGGATCTCACAAATTTGAAATGTCCAGTGTTTTTTATTTTATTTTATTTATTTATTTATTTATTTTTTTGCACGACTATGCAAATGAATTTAAAATTACTTTTCTATTAATTTCTGTAATTTAATATGTAATTTATGAAATAATATGCTGCTTAATATTTTTGTAGAAACAATGATTTTATGAATGATTTTTTATGATTTTTTGATTAATTTTCAAAAGAACATTGTTTATTACATATAGAATTGTTTTAATAGCAAGTCTTTACAGTCACTTTTGATCAATTTCATGCATTGTCCTTTCTGAATAAAATTTTATGACTAAAAAAAGTATAAAAAATATATGTACTTTTTTGGTCCATCAAGATTTAAACACATTCCCACAAATAACACCACAATGCATCTGGATGTTTGTTTGTGTGTTTAAATATCTCCTAAGCCTAAAATAAATATTTACATTAATGATTTGTATGCAATTTTATGCAGTTTCACGGCTTTTATACGGATAAACAAAACTAGAAAGAATGTTGCAATTGACTTTTCTTTCTTTATCTTTCTTTCTTTCTTTCTTTCTTTCTTTCTTTCTTTCTTTCTTTCTTTCTTTCTTTCTTTTAAATATCTGAATAAAGGCTGTTTTGTGAGATTCATCCATTTAGATTGTTGTAAATGTTTTAATAATGACATACAGTATAGAAACAGAAATAGGCAATATGAGACAAATGCTAAATATTACATTGATATTACAGCAAGATTTTTTCTTCTGTTTTCATATGTATGTTTTTTGCACTTTAACCAAACTGGGAAATTAACACCTGCAACCTACCAAAGAGGTTATTTTGCCATATATACCAGCCACTGTAGTGCCTAAGACAAAAAACTATTGCTTAGTATCTTATTTGATTATATCTTGAACAGAATAAGATTAATCAGAATAAGTTTGCATTACTTGCTCACCAATGGATCCTCTGCAGTGAATGGGTGCCGTCGGAACAAGAGTCCAAACAGCTGATAAAAACATCCACACTACTCCAGTTCATCAATTAGCGTCTTGTGAAGACAAAAGCTGTGTCCTTTTAAGAAACAAATCCATCACTGAGATGTTTTTAACTTCAGGCCAGTTAATTGGTGAGCAAGCAATATAATGCTGCATTTCTCCAAATCTGTTCTTGTGAAAAAACAAACTCTTCTACTATAAACTCAAACTGTCTTAGATGGCCTGAGGGTGATTAAAGTTTCAATTTAGAGTATTCCTTTAGTGGACTAGGGAAAATATTTAAGTGACAAATATTTTATAATTCCATATTGATGACTAAAGACAGCAATTCATGAACTATTTTCTTTTGAACTATTGTCTCTAGTCAAAAACATAAAATCTCAGTGTTTGCCACTGTTACCGAAGCTACAGAAATACTGGAGTGGTATTGTTACTTTTTTATTGCTATTTTATTGTCCGCTTGGGAATAACTTGGTATTTTGCATATTCCTCATAAAAATACATTTAGCTAAATAAATATATCATGACAATTTTGAGCCATTTTCCATCAGTTTCCTCCTGCAGCTGTTTGATATAGGCTTAATCCAATTGCTGAAGCTCACACCCAAGCCAGGCGCTCACTTGCACCCACATATTGAAAAGGCAAGCTCCGCCACTATTTACAGGATTGTGCCTGCGCTCAATTCCATTTTATTGAAAATGATTTGTGTTCACAGTCAGTATTTTATTTATGTATCTTTTTTTCCCTGAGCATCTCCCTTTGCTGTACTTTTATCTTTGCCATCAGCAGGCCAATTTCACTTCTGCTGTTATCTGTCTGTAAATGAGTCTCCTGCCAGAAGCCAAACATGCAGCGGGATGGATGTCATGTTAGCTGCAAGTTAATCAAGCAGTAAAATAACAAAATTAATGCAGTCAGATGCACCCCACTAGAATTAATTGAAAAGCATTGTGATTTTATTTGTTAACATATATTAACTGTGCCATAACAGGAATGCTGTCATAACATTTTAGAATTTATTTTTCTTTTTGTTCTACATTTGCAATACTTCAAACACAGCATACAGTATGTCAGAATATATTAACTGTGTAAACTATGCATATACGTATATAACACTGTACATCTAGTGGAGAGGATACCCTCTGCAGCATAGGTATATATATGGGTAATAGAAAGTTAACTGAGACCCTTCCTATAAATATGTAGTGTGCTTTATTTATATTTAATGCATAAGTAACTTGGCTGGTTAAAAGACTGGTAAAATTGGGCATTCACTAGTCGCTCTGGTTGGTGGGCAAAATTAATTTCCCAACCTCACCCTAACCCATCTGTTTCTGGAATCAAAATGTGTGTTGTGTACAGTTTTAAAAGTTGAAACATCCCATGATGTATCTTTATGGATTTTGTTGTTTATTAATGTGTTGTTTTTTTTTCATTATTGTCTGTTATTTCCTCCCATTTGTGGTGTCTGTGATGTTGGTCAATGTTTAATGTGAAATTATATGTTGTGTTTATGAAAGTTTCTCTTGTGTGTGTGTGTGTGTGTGTGTGTGTGTGTGTGTGTGTGTGTGTGTGTGTGTGTGTGTGTGTGTGTGTGTGTGTGTGTGTGCGTGCGTGTGTGCATGCGTGCGTGTGTGTGTGTTTCTCTAGATTAATCATCAAATCCTTAAACTGTTTTCTGGGAATGTAGTATCATCAGACAGTCAGACATCACAACTGTTATTGTCATTTTGGGCACTGAGATGGCAAAAAAGATGCCAAGATTGAGGAAAAAAAGAATAAAAGAAAGTTAGAACAATGCTTGTTTTATTCTGTTTCCATCTATTTTGCAGGTATTAATCGGTTACTTGGCAACAGCACTTATGAGGCAGCATTTCCTCCGCATGAGGTAAAATGAAATATATGACTAGTCACAAAGTTTTTTTTTTTTTTTTTTTTTTTTTTTTTAACTCAATTTTTGTGTTACTGTTGAAGTGGTTGTGTGCGATATGGAAAACGCTGCCATTGTATTTCTAGGGAAGTTATAAAAGCAGACATCCAATTAAAACCCATGGGGCTCAAAACCACAGACACCTTCTGTACGAGAGATGGGCACGCTGGGGGATCTGGTACAAATACCAGCCTCTAGACCTCATACGGTAAGAAACACACACACAGCAGAGTAAAAAAAACAAACAAACAAACAAACAAAAAAAACACAGTATATATAAAGAAGTATCTGGAAACTTTTGGACACATCTATTCATATTCAGTTAATCACTAATATCTATTTGGCAATAGAAAAATTACCCCTCAAATATATCATTTAACGTGATTATTGTGTTAGATGAGAAAAGCATTGAAAAACATTACAAAAGTATCTTTAGAAAGAAATATTTGATTCAATATTGCATACATATTGAAAATAAATGGATATTACTGTTTTTAAATCAATATTGAAATATGAAACTAAAACTGCCAGTGGGCACAAAATAGCTATGTGTTGATCTGAGCCAGATATTTACTATGCTTTACCATGCATATGATTTTTTATTAAATTTGAAAACATAATTAAGTACCTTGTGAATAAAGCCCAGAAAGCCTAGTCTTCACAACAGCTTTCAGTCTGTTTGTTTGAGCCTTTCTCAAAAGTCTTTGTTTCTGAAAAGCTCTTGGTGACTAGAAAGGCAGTCAAATCCTGAAAGGAAATATTTGCTGTGTGAGAACAGCTTTAATCTCACTAACTCATTCATGTGTGCAGGACTGTATTGGTGTGGCTGACCGCGGCTTTCTAGTGTAAATCTCAGCTGTAGTCAAATAGAGCAAGAGAAAATGCAGTCCCAGGCTCATAACAAACGTATATTGAAGCTGAATTAGATCACTCAGCTCTTAAAGTGGAGACAGAAAAATAATTGCGATGGTGATCTGCAGACTCAGCATGTCTCTGCTGGTAGCTGCTCATCAGTTTGAGAGTAAGGTCACCCTCCATTTTCAGAATGATGTAACCGTCCTGACCTGGTATGTTTTAAGTGAATGAATGTTCCTGTTTTTAGTCACCTTGAGTCTTTCCTGCTGTTAATCTGTATGTATCTATCCTATTTATCTGGGGCATATAGGGTCATTGTGTGTGTGTGTGTGTGTGTGTGTGCGCCGATCTATTCATTTATTAAAAACACTTTTACAATGCAAGGATTTCAATAAAGTTTGCTTTGATTGTCTAAGACTATCTGTTTAGCCCATATGGACAATTTGACATCAGCAGAAAAGAAATCCAAAGTTCTGTCATGAAACTCTAGATGGCTCAGTCTGATAGGTCTAGGTGCAGTCAGATTGAGTCTAACTCAGTCTGACATAACGACACATGGTGCAACCAATTGGTTCTTTTTGTATTAGCAGCCAATGAGCTCGCTGCTCAACACTCAAATACTTGGGTAGTGCTTGCTGTAGCAGTTGCAACGCACTTCAGAACCCCCCCCCCAATCCCCAGCTCCACCTGTATAGATCTGCAGCAAGGTATTCATGTATGATATATACTGTATGGTGGTTATTTCATACATATTATATGTGCAGTAGCAGTATTTTTACATGCTCACAGCAGCATGTTGTGGATGTATTGGCAGTAGCAGGTCTCGGTACTGGCTCTGCAGCAGCAGTGTAGCAGATCTATTCTATCTTTCTATCTATCTATAGGCAACAAAAATGTTATTTATTTATTTATTTATTATTTATTTATGCAAGTATAAGTTTATGTATGTATGTATGCATGTATGTAATTTTATTTTATTATTATTATTATTATTATTATTATTATTATTATTATTATTATTATTATTATTATTATTATTATTATTTCTGTAGCATATCCAAATAAAATTAGTTTAGTTTTTGGTAGTCTTGAAAACACATTGATTTTTACTAAATAAATAAATAAAATAATCTGGGGCCTGTTCCATAAAACAAGTTTACCAAATAAGCCAGGCTTATTTCAGTTAGTCTGACTTACTTTGAACCAAATAAACTGACAATAAGTCAGACTACCTGAAATAAACCTGGTTTCTTTGGTAAACTTGTTTTATGAAACAGGCCCCTGGACATTTTGAGACACTTAAAGTGTCAAAAAGAAAGCATAAAGAAAAATCTAATTCATTTAATTTTCGTAGTCTCAAAAACACATTGGTATAGGCTTGATAGGCTTGATAACAACAGCTGGTTTCTACTAAACTATTACATAATCTAGACAGTAGTGACATTGGACAGTTGTATATTTACAGTGGTGGCCAAATTGTGAGAACACCTGACAGATCTGAAAATATTGACCTTTTTTATCTCCAAAACATGATTTAATTTCATAAAACATTCAAGAAACATGCAGATGGTTGCTCTGAGATCAGATGAAGTGAATCGTACTGTTTTTTTTTTTACTTTAATATTTGGTATGTCCACCGTTTGTAGCAATTACAGCAGCACATATCTCTGGCATAGTGTCAATATATTTCCTGAGAACTTCAACACTAATGTTATCCCATGCCTTCTGCCAATCATCCAAAGGCTTTCCTTTGAATGTAAAATAGATCTGTCCATTTTATTTTACAACTCGCTCCACATTTGCTTGATGGGATTGAGGTCTGGACTTTGAGGGGCCAGATCATCATTTTCAATGTTACAGCAGATTCCTTCCATTCGCAGGAAGATCTGGCACTAGTTCGTTTTATGGGTATTGTAATAGCCAGTTCAACAAAAACAACTGAAACCTCTCAAATATGCCAAGTGTTCTAACAATTTTTGCCACCACTGTATATATTAATGTTAATCAACATTAATAAATGCTATAAAATGAATGGAGCCCTAATGAATGTTGTTTCTTACTGCTGTTTCATAGGCGGTACTTTGGGGAGAAAATTGGGCTGTATTTTGCCTGGTTGGGCTGGTATACAGGCATGCTGATCCCTGCTGCTCTAGTCGGCCTCTTCGTCTTCCTCTATGGGCTTTTCACCATGGACTCCAGCCAAGTAAGGTTAGTCCCTGCAGGTTTGTTTAGTTATTTCAGAATAAGCCCCCGTATGCTTGGACCAGGTCCCAGTAGTTTACCTGTAATAATGCCATTTTCATTCACCAGTGTTCATTGTTTCCCTAATAAAGCACTGATTCAAATTTGTTTTTCTATTGTGTTTCAGTAAAGAGATATGTGAGGCCAACACAACCATCATGTGTCCCATGTGTGAAGGCAACTGCAGCTCTTGGACGCTGAGTGACAGCTGTGTCTATGCAAAGGTACCATACATCCACCTTCTACTGGCATAAACAACATAAGAGCCCTTAGACAATTTTAGAAGATCAGTCAAACTGACAGATATTTAATATTTTGGTTTAATGTAAGGCCCTCATCAAACATAGTGTCCCACCTCGATTTGTGTTCCTGATAATGTCATTGATTCAGTTTACTTGACCTAGTTTGCATCTTGGCAGCTTTCCTTGTAATAAGTTCATGATTCTGAAATGTGGGAACATGAAAAGTCAAGAAAACCAAGACAAACTACATGAAAGTCAAGAAAACAATACATCTTGTTTGTGTATTGATAAATGTTTCCATTCCTGTAGACATTTTAATCCAAATACAATTTGTTTTGCTGAAAAGATGTTTCTATTTGATGTTTTAGTCTAAAGACTTGTTTTACAGTGCAGCTTTGATTACAGAATGTCATTTTTTATTTTATTTTTTAAATTATTCTAGACTCATTAGAAAAGCCTGCTTTGTCTGAAGTCAAAGATATTCATATGTTTTAAATTAGTGTTTGGTCCTGGATTTTCAACATGCAAACCAAATACAGATTCCCCAAGCTGTGCAGCCAGTACTAAGGACTAAAAGATGGTTTTGTGTCGTGGGAACATGGTGGTGACATGCCTGAGAGAGGCTAATATTTTAATAAAACACACATAATTGGTTCCTGCCCAGAAGAGTTTTATTGCTTGAAGATTGCTCATTCATAGCTCAGAAGATAATGTTGTCACAGTTCTTTCTTGGCAACCCACTATACTGTCATGAGCCTAGACTCAGGCCAGCAGTAAGCTACTGTCCTTACACCTTTCAGCAATTCTTTCCCACTGGTCCCACCCACATCCAGAGAAACAACTGTGTCACATGTTGGGAATATCTTTACCTCTGAGGATTATTTTTACAACCCACCACTGATTCCTCAGTTTAGAAGGGATTTAATACCTGCCTGCTACTCTTCTGCTTTCAAAAACAAGTCTTGGCATTCCTCCCATATCCAAAAGGATTAAATGTCAAATACTCTTTCCATGCAGGTTAAATAAACAATTATATGCGCTGTACATAAAACCTCCTGCCAAGCCCTCAGATGCTCCTCACGACTTACAGCACAGATTTCCTCTGCCAAAATCTCCACCTCCTCAATAAACAAATGGGAAGTCAGAGCAACGGATCAGTTTGGCTTTCTACTCTAAAGGTATATCACAGTGGAGAGTCATTTGACACATGCCAATTAAATTTTCTGCATCCCACTTCTGGAGTTTTGATGACCACAAACTCTTTCCTTTGTCTCATCACCTGCTTCTTAAGGAAGTTCATAATGCAAGCTCAGAAGAAGCTTATTAACCTTATCCTGGGTATATAAGCAGCAGATTTGTATACTTCTCTCCCATGAAATTTTTTCAGCATCCCACCTCCTCCCTATCTCCACCTTTAGGCCCACATTTATAACTCTATAGTCCTATATAGTCCTTAACTAATGAAGGATATCTAAAAGCTCAATCTCAATTCAAGATCGAGCATCCAGTCATGGAAAGCACACCATCTGATTACACTTTTTGCCAAATCTGTTTACGTTTTTCTCAAGAGAACTTGGGAAACTCTATTGCAAACTCCTTGCACTGAACACTGGGGTCTCATCCCGAGGTCTCTGATTTTGTACTTGCATTCATTGCTTACTTATTTACTGTGTCACTGTGTAACTGCATTTTGTTGTCAGGCACAACATACATTCTGTGATGTCTTGTGAGTGCATCTGTTTGGGCTTTTCCAAATTATGTAGCTGGCAAAGTTTGTCTTTTGGCTCAAGGCTTATATGAGTAGGTAGTCTTTCTGTGCTAATGCTTTCTGTTGCTTTTGTTGTCACAAAATGGCAATTCTCATTAAATTGCATACATTGGCCACTTCACTGCTGCAAATTTATATCAGAATGAATACCCCTTAAGGCCTAAAGGCTTGGATATACTCATGGCGAAGGTCTTGTTCCTTCTTTCCTTAGGAGTAAAAGTAAGTTTGAAATACATGAGCAGTGTATGCTGTTAGAGAACATCCTGATACTGCCCACTGGGAGCATGTTTAGGTGAATAAATATGTAATTATGTGCTGGACACTTTGCTGTCACAAATAAAAAAATAAAAAAAAGAAAAAAGAAAAAAAAATACTGATATGGATGTGTTTGCACAAGCTCTGCAATTTGGCACTCCATTCAAGTCACATTACTCTTATTGACATAGCACTTTACACAATATACTGACTGAACAGAAGTAAATAATTGAAGAATAGTTCCATGTTGAAGAAGGCCAGGCCACAGAGCACACCTACTTACCACGCATTCGCCATGAACCAATGATAGTTTGAAGGTGTTTAATTTTTCAGAAAGTTCACTTTGGTAAGCTGTTTTGAACTTTTGAAACAAACTCAAAATTAACTTAATTTTAGTAAAGCCTCAAGTTACACACTAGTGACTGATACTAGAGACTCTGATCCTCGGTATCCTTGTAATTGTACACAAATTTTACACCAGCTATTGCCTGAATGGTCAAAGGGAACTGTTTAAACAGGTGGAATCTATTGCAGCAACAACCTGTCTTCAACTCAGTCTCAGGAGAAAATGTTTAGGGTTATGACCCTGATTCCCTGAAAGGGAACGAGATGCTGCATCATGATGTCATGTCAGGCTGGGGGAGTTCCCATGGTGTCATGACATCATGATGCAGCGTATAGTTCCCTTTGGAAGGGAACATCTTGGGTTATGAATATTACCCTGGTTGCAATTTTAAAGTTGCAATTTCCTACAAATTTGTATGCTGTGATTTGTTGGAAAACAAACTATTTGTAATTTTATAAAGCATGAACTTGCACCCCTAACTCCACACCTAAACCTAACCATGAGGTAGTTGCACTAACACATGTACATATTTGGCAAATGGTTATATCAAAAAAATAAATAAATAAATAAAAAAAATTAAAAAAAATTATTTATATTGCATTCAAGGTATACATTTCTATCAGTTCATGCAGATTTAACAAATTTTCTAATTATACATTCTTAAATGCATTGCCTCTTTTCTGTCCACCAGGTGACCCATCTTTTTGATAATGGAGGCACAGTCTTCTTTGCTATCTTCATGGCAATATGGGGTGAGTCTGAATCTTTTCAATTTAATCAGTGTTCTTTCTCCAGCAGAAAGATAGACAGGTCAGCATTTGGTTTAATGTACAAATTAAGTAATTATAAAAGAGGCGGACAAGGACAGAATATGAATCTAGCAGTCTGTGGTCTGCTATAATAGGATTGACTCAAAAGCCCAAGAGAAGCAGCTGTAATCAATCACCGCTTTGTCCCACATAACAACAAATGATCCAATCAGGTCACAGTAGACCTCACTTACAGCCCAAACATTTAAATATTTCAAAAGTGCTTGAAGTTCAGTTTACTGCTCTGAACACAAAGATATTCTGATAGCACGTGAATGCAGCATTAGAGGAAAGTAATGTGAGCAGGAGACTCTACGACTGGTTCTCTGAGGGATTTACAAGGCTGTAGATGTTTACCTTCAAATGTGCTATTAAACCAAAGTACAACAGCTAGCTACAAATATGTTGGCTGTTTAACTAGCTCAGAAAAATTATCTTCAAAAATGTTGCTGAAAGCAGCCGACCTGCAAGAAAAACCAAACAATGAAAGTTTGCACTAATGCTTTTTGTGGCAATGCTAATAATTGTGCTGTATGATACATTCCAGAAGGAAACTGAAATAGAATATCTACAGTAGAAGTGTTTGCATTAACAAACTTGATATACTTGTGCTGTGTTCACACAATATCGTAATTACCGTAATTCTGAGATGACAACACGTGATGTTCAACAAAATGAACCTGCCTGAAAGAAAGTTGAGAGCAACAACAAAATAATAACAGTATGAACACTTACATAATGTTTTTTTTTTTTTTTTATTATAGTACATTATAGTATCTATGCATCTATTTTACTCTTTTTTTAGAGCAGTAATATAGCTTTCTTTGAAAGCGCCGGCATTTCAAAGCGTGAGGTGCAGCGGTCACGTGGTACAAGCCGTAGCTTTCACTAAGCTCCCAGTTCACAAATTGAAATTACGAGTTCTACAAGGACTTGAACTCTTTTTACACGTTGGTATCTCATAATTATGGTTATTACGATATGGCGTGAACACACCTTTGTTTTCATAGTCATATACTGTGCAGGTTTTTTTTTTCCAGGTGCAGAACTCTAGTTGACATGTGTGGGATCTAAATAAGCAACATATTAGCCACAGCCATGTTTTTATCTGCTGGAAAATAGCTATAAAAACAATGCATGACACATATGCTATTAACACTGTAATTTAGGGTAGCTAAATTGGGCATAGCATGAAATTATAGGCTACTAATTACAATAAATCCCTTAATTGATCGAAAAATAATTGTAAACAGTGAAAACAAGTAAATTGGGATTCTGATACTCTAATTGTTAAATTGATTTTAAAGCTATCTAACACATGGGATTCATGAACTGCTCAAAAGGATGGCTTTAGTTAGGATGAAGTGCTGTTGTCAAGAGAAACCAGGATAAATGCCCAGTCTCCCTCAGGCATCTCAGAAACAAATTATAGTTCAGGCAAAAGCTGTACAAGGATGACCACTCATTAACATGTCAACGTCAAATCCGCCAACAGCATTCTAGAAGCTTAGAATGGAACAAAATGTGTATAAATAAACACTAACCTTAAATACCAATTAAATATATGTCCTTATTGCAGACTTTTGGGAGTGTCAAACTCATTTATTTGCAGAAGAAACCCATGTTATCTTTCCATGGCTCTTTTGGGATAATTGATTCTAACTAGTCATTCACTGCAATGAATATATATATATATTTTTTTTAACTTAACGTGTGTGTGTGTGTGTGTGTGTGTGTGTAATATTTATATGTGTGTGTGTGTGTGTGTGTGTGTGTGTGTGTGTGTATATATATATATATATATATATATATATATATATATATATATATATATTGCCAAAAGTATTGGGTCACCCCCTTCTAATGAACAGGTTTGACTACTTTAGTAATTTCCATGAGTACAAAGCTTAATGTTTAAGCATATAATGATATTCTAGGGAATTGTGTGCTTCTACTTTTAAAGCAACAGTTTGGACAGGACCCTTTTCTATTCTAACATGACAGTGCCTCTGTGTATAAGGCAAAGTTCAAAAAGAAATGATTGATTTAGTCAGTGTGGAAGAACTTGACTGGTCTGCAGAAAGCCAAGTCCTAATCCCAGCTGAACACCTCTGGTGTGACTCTAAATGCAGATCTTGAGCCAAAAACTCATCACCAAACACCAGCACTCGAGTACTCAGTTGAGTTCTTTCGCATCTTGTGCTTGAATGCTTTAAAATCCTTTGAATGTTTAAACTGGCAAGGCTTAAAAACACGTGCAATTGATAAGCTTTCATGACGACACGCAGCAGTGGCCCATTAACTGTCCTGAGCGTCTTTTTAGGTGGGCCTCGGCCAGTTGGTTGAAATCGCTGAACGTGATGACGTAGTGATGTGGCATAGTACGTCACTGAAACCATAAATACATGCATCAGATTCTAATTGTCTGAAGAAGATGCATAGGCATGGTTGGGGCATGGCTGTGTGATGTGGCATCTCATTCTTCTGAGTCAGGGCTGCACAGTGTGACAAAAAAAAATTTTGTGCAATCGTATGTATATTGTCTTCAAGTTTCATCAGTTAAAATTTCTCTATCTCCGTTGTGTGTTTTATTCAGCGATAACTGGATACCTTTGTCCATATTTCCTGGAGCGTCGTCAGTAGTATTACTTCTGTTATGGATATGTGGAGTTTCTGCGCAAGGGCACCCTCTGGCTTCCAGTATGAGTTAAACAGTCATTACATTACGTGCGTACTCCGTAATGCTCACAATACCATATTTTGGATAAAAATAGGAAAGATAATACTTTTTATCTAAAGAAACAGGATTCCCTGAATTATCGTCATTGATAACATTATTGCAATAAATACTAGAAATATTGTGATATATTTTTTAAGCCCATATTGTCCATCCCTACCTGCCAAGAGTCTTGGATGATGCAACATTCCTAGTGGTGTGAGACTTAATCCCTTACAGGCGAAGCTGAAATTGCAGTCACAAAGACCTTTAGCGAAGCAGGGGTCGAACCTGTTGACAGGCAATCCTGAAGGAATTCCAGCACTGAACCAATAGGGCAGTTCACTGGGTTTAGGTGGTGCTGCTCGCACCATGATGCAAAGAGTCCCCATTTCAGGACTTAAGACCTCCTGGTGGACTATGGAACTCAGAATTGTTTCAGCAACCTTGGTTGGGAGACCAGAATATATGAGCTGGTACCCCTCAAGGGCAAGACCCAAGGTTTCCAAATCTCTGGTTTAGGGTGGTAGATCATCCCCTGCACTTGAGACAGATGGTCTTAGCTGGAGGGTCAGCATCTTGAAACTGTATGTCCGAAGAATACGGAGAACCAATTTCATCCTCGGGCCGTTTTCCTGGTTGCATTCACACTAGGATCAGGAATTCTGAAGCGGCCAACAGCGATGTCTTTATTCGCGGCATTTACAGACATCAAGAACCGGTGAATAGAGAACGCCGTGATCAGAGCTATTTTTGTTGTGTGTTATGTGTTTCGTGATGATGGAGATGGAATGTAAACACAAAAATTACACGATTGAAAGAGCATGAAAATCTGACTATATCTCCTATGACAACTTGCAATGTTACATATGAAACTTACAAAAGAACAAAACACTGCAGACAACAGGTAAATGACATTATTATTTCTGTTTTTTCCATGTTTGTGGAGTATATATTTTTACATGGCATTTTAAAAATGCCAGGTAGCCGGTGTTTCATATGAGTTTGGCTAATCAGTGTACACTTACATCACTGGTAGTTCCTATAGAACTGTTTTAGACCCAGCTCCGAAGTAGCAGCTAATTTAGTTCCCCCAAACGGAGTTCCTAGAACTAAATGCATGCCTAGTTCCTCTGGTGCGAATGCCAAAAAGTGGGAACTTCCACTGAAAGCCTCTACTGTGTTGTTAAACCGAGGTGGATGGAAGGCAAACTGAACCCTGTAGACTTTTTCTTATGATATTCAGTACCCATTAAGAGACATTAGGCAGAAGCTGCCATGCTGCCAGAAAATATGACAAAGGGATCATTTTTTTCAATAGAGTCGGCCTGTTCGGCTACATGAATCACCCGAACAAGCTGTGTGCGGAAGCGGGGAGGCCTTGGGGGTTAATAGGGTTAGGAGCTGCAATGCCATTCTCCAGCTCTGATCTCCTGTCACTGGGCCCTGGCCTGGAGCAGCCACTCCACGGCTATTCTTTCACTGCTTCAAGGGACAATCCCTCACTGAAGTCCAGTTAAGCAGAGATAGACCACAAGTTCTTTTCCACCCCCGGCTAATCGTTCTTGCACATACCAACCACTGTAGAGTACCACTGTGGTGGTATCTACACCACATCACTACGTCATCACATTCAGCCAGTCAGGAATTGCCATGTGTAGACATATGCTTTAGACACTGGCTCTCATAAAATGTTCCTATGTTGACCTTCACATAAAGCACTGTAGGTATTGTTACGGAAGGATACAGAATTTGCACTGTTGCAAATAGAAATACAAACACAGGAAGTTGTGTAAATAATGAAATGATAAAGGCAATCTAGATATAATTAGAAATAGTTCAAGAAAGGTGGTAATACCTGCAGAAAGCTGACCGTTAGTATTTCTGTTAGCATTTTTAGCTAATGGATGGCAGTTGATTTCCTCTTGTGAAACTGATTCAGTTTTATTACATATTACATTATTTCCCCCACTGCAAAGAGATTTTTTATTAAACAATGTGCATGAAAAATACAGGACACCTCAGGATGAAAAGTTGAACATTTGAATCTGGTGCTTTTCTTCAATGAGTCCACTACTTTGGGGAGACAAAAGTCATATTAGTGTATTATTAGAACACTGTGATGGGGACCGTACTGTTCCTGCCAGAGAGACCCAGATGACTCTGCAAGTCTAAATCCTGAGAGCTCAAATGTGAAGACAGCTTTCAGCAAGAAGACTGGGCTTTAAAAATTAAACATTGTCTCTCTTCTTGGTCTCTCACACTGGTTCTTGCCTTGCAGCTCTTTTGCTTTTTCAACAAAAGTGGGTCACACAGTCCTTTAGTAGAAACGAGGGGCATGTGAACTCAGAGAGCCCAGATGTTTTTGCTCTTTTTTTAACAGTTAAATTTAACATGAAAACCTCACAGAACTTTTCTTATTTTTACTTTGATTTATTTAGCTTTCCTTTTTAGTGTCTAAATCTGTTCCTGTGATGCTCCAGAAAAAAATAATGCTTCTGAATAAGCTAGCTGATAACATTCTGCAAGCTACACAGAATCTCAATGTCTACCATTGAGATAAAACATTATAAAATGGATAGTTCTAATCCAAAATCCTGATTGTTTGCACATTAAAAGCTGGTGTAAAATGTTGATGAACATATATCTGTGATTTCACATGCACTAAGATACTATTATATCCAGTCTTGTGGGGCTATTTTGGTGCAACTTCATGAAACCAACAATGTGCATGGAAAAGACAAAAGTATCTGAAACAACAAAGTAACAACACTTGTGGAGTGGAGAAATGAAAGAATCAAATAACAAAGCTAGAAAAATTCATTCCTTTATTTTCCAACATGCTTGGAATGTCAAAAATTAGTAATTTTCATTGCCCATGCTCAAGACAACATTTATAGGCCTTCATATAAGCTGATATGTACTTTTTTTAATAATAAAAAAATAAGTAAAATAAAAATGTCAGTTATTTGTACATCTATAGTATATTTATTATGTATTTATTATTGAATTTGTACATCTGTGTTTTATTGATTGATCGATTGATTGATTGATTTTGCATTTTAATTAAGACTGTTAATATAACTAAATGTAAATCATTTTAGGACTAGGTTCCCCCTTGAAGTTTGCCACAGTCCCATAGTGGGCCCTGGCTCCCTGGTTGAGAACCTTTGCATTAAATGTCATATAAACCAAATTTGGGAGTTGTATCTATAATTTATCAGGTTTTTCATACTGACTTTTTGAACTTTGGCACATCATCATCTTTCATGGAAGGAAATACAAAACAACTCTGGTCATGTGACTGTTTACACTATGTACAAATTTTTCACATGCATTTATAAGCAGTCAGCCCTTTTATGTTTAGTTGACAAGTATATGTAAAATACATCAACAGCATCTTTTAGACCCTTCGAAACTTTGGACACATATGGGATTTAAATGGACTACAAACATGTTGAACTTCAACAAACGTCCTTACCAGTTGTTATTGACAGTAATTGACCTAGAAAAAGATTATGCAAATGCCCACAACAGCATTCCTTTCAGCAAGGAGATTTATGATCCTAATGATGCCTGAAATTGAGCTTGCATAGTTAAAGCATTTGTTTTTATGTATGTCCATTGAGTATGTTTGGGCCTAAGATGACCTTCTTTAGTTACATTACTGAGGTGAGCCTGGTAACTTTAAATATCTGAAAGCTCTTGTTGTGTTGATGTCTTAACACTTCCTCTTGTGCTGTCACAGCCACAGTATTCCTTGAGTTCTGGAAGAGGAGAAGGGCGGAGCTAACCTACGACTGGGATTTGATTGACTGGGAGGAAGAAGAGGTGAGCCTGCCTTCCTGTTTAAAATGACTTTGAGCTGAAATTGTAATGCTTTATGTTTCTTTAGAAATAACATAAACATTTGAGACCTGTTAAAATGACCATTAAGTTCATGAGCAACTGTAACTGGTGTGTGGCCAATCTATGTGCTGTCTGTTGTATTTCCTATAGTATAAATCCTGTGTCATGGTGTGTTCTGTGAGTGTGCCTCCTACCGTATCATGTTGTGTTGTGCATGCCTTGCTCCTAATGTGAAAACGACTCAAGGGTGTTCACACTGACTGCGATTAGTTTTGTCAAAGCATCTGTTGAGTTGAGAAAAGTTTAAGTTCACGCATATCCGTCTCCTGTGGATATTTAACATACCTAAGAGGCGTTCATTTTACTGCAACCCAGGCTCATTGGAAAAACCTTTTTCGTAGAAAGATATTACATTGCTTTTTGCACGTTTTGTAACACGTTCAAAGTGAAATGTCAATTTTTCCAAAACAGATGAACGTGAATCTTGCAATTTTTTTATTACATTGGTTGTTGTATCGTAAATGGTGCTAAAAGGTTAATCCTCTATCACATTTGAAAAAAAACGTACCACCTATATTAAACCTTACGCTAACCCTAACCTACAGTATAGTGTTAACAAAAAGTAAATGTGGGATGAAAAACACATCTGCTTGAGGCTTTGAGCTTTTTTATGAAAGGTTATGAAAGGTGTTTCATAGGACTTGCACCCGAGTGCTCCACCGGGTGAGCTATCGAGCAAGTTTACTATGTTGAACTGGTTATGTGATGCTAACATCAAAATATATTAGTTTAAAAGTCATGCACTATGGTAAAAGTGTTTTGAGATTATAACATTATATTGTGCAAATAACCATACGAAAATTAATCTTTATTAATTAATAATCTGTCCCTGTAATCATACTTTGTATGAAAAGGAATAAAAGCTATTAGTGTTTTACTGCCACTAGTGTTAATTTCAGCTGGAAACTACAGTGAATTGTATGTATAGGTAAGTTTTTGACTTTTTGCAAAGATGTAGGTAGAGGCATGTATTTCCAATGTGCCTATGTTGTTTCTTTGTGAGTAAAACTTGATTTTTCTTTGCTTACATTCAATGAATTGGAATTCTATGGAATTTTCACGTTTCCACCATGAACAATAAAAAAAGTAATTATAACATTTATTCTGACTTTTTATCTAATGAGTTTACATCTCAAAATTCTGACTTTTTTCTCACAATTGTGAATTTATGTCTTGTGATTCTTACTTTTTTTCTTGCAATTCTGACTTTTTTTCTAAGAATTGTGAGAAAAAAAAACAACTGTGAGTTATAAAGTCCCATTCTGAGGGGAAAAAAAAAGATTTACTGTTTTCTTTCAATTTCGCAATTCTGACTTTTTCTTGCAATTGTGAGTTTATATCATGCAATTCTGACTTTGTACCTCATAATTGCGAGTTTTTATGATGCAATTCTGAGAAAAAAAAGTACGTTTTGCGAGGAAAAAAGAATGTAATAAGAATATTCAGATGAAAAGTCGCAATTACCTTTTTTGTTTTTTATTCAATGGTGGAAAGAGGCTTAAATTGCATTCTGAGTGCGCTTAGTTCATGAATTGATAATCGTTTATTTTATTCATATAATGTATTATTTGTTGTCAAAATCGAAACACATTTGAAAATATATTTTCTAGCTAAGGCCCATTGCACAGCACATCAATAACGTTTAGCCATCCAGTAGTGGGAATATACACTGCGGCTAGAAGTACATTCACCTTCCAACTTCCGTGATACAATCTCAGTGTGAACAGCTCTTCGTGAACCACATATCATCAGCATGTGCAGAGTGATGGTGTACTGATGTTCTGTGTTTTTATTTTCTTATTATTATTTTGTTGTTGTTGTTGTTGTTGTGTGTGTGTGATGTGTGAATGTGTAATGCGTTTGAGGAAACACCTCAAAATAATCCAGAGATCAAAGCGCTCAGATATGGCTGATACCTGCTGAACGTCTGGTGTTTGCATTTGTTGCCCTGTAGATTTCTGCTGTTGCTAGTTTCTGTATAACAGTGGTTCTCAAACTGTGGTTCATGCACTAACAGTGCTACACAAACCTCTTTTCCTGTGGGGATGGTGTACTTTTGTAGGCCAAAACCGGTAAACGAGTTAGCACTTTAGCACTTCAGGTTTCATTGTCCTGAAGTCAATAAGTTTATTGAACGGGTTTTTGGAAAAAAGGTATGTGTGAAATAAGGTTTGTGTTTTTTTGTTGAGGGAAGCAGGGGGATGCTAACTTCCAGGTTGCCATACAAAAATACATCATCACTGCGGCACTCTATTTTCCCTTGGATATTCATAGAAGACTATTTCAAAAGCAGCACACATTTTCATTGCTGATATCATAGTTATTAAATATGTTTTTGGGTTTATTGTGCATTTAAGAACTCCTTCTTTGTGCATAGACTTTATCTAAGTTGTAATTGGTAATTTTTCCTGGTTTCAGACCAGCAATATTTTAGGGCCAGGCCAGTGTGGAACCAGATTTTTTATTTTTTATTTTTTTATTTATTTATTTTTTCTGTGGTGGAAATGGAATGGGAACTAGCACCAGAACGGCTGCTGGATAAGGGGCAGCATGTGTATGCCACACAAATTTATTTAAATAGATTTTTTTTTTATTATTATTATTTCACTTCCCCCATATATTTTGTTTCTAATTTCTGATCAGTTCACCCAAAGACAAAAGTTCTGCCCTTATTTACCTACTAACATTGTCTTTGTCCTTGTCTTTTTATTATTATTTATTTTTAACAAGTAATGACTTTGGTCATTAACCTGGTCATAAGACTATCACATTTCTTCAGTAGGCTTGAAATGTAGCACACTACTTGCATGGACTACTTTTATGATATTTTTAGAGTGCTTCTTGTTTATTTTAAAACAGATCACTGTATGGAAAAGAGCAGCATGAACAGTCTTGAAAATATCTTCTTTTGTGCTCTATGAAAGAAAGAAAGAAAGAAAGAAAGAAAGAAAGATATATGGGTTTGGAAAACAAATGGTTGAGTAAATAATGACAGAATATTCATTTTTGAGTGAACCCTATTATATTTTAGTGTTTCTAATATTTAGCCTATGTTCTTAAATTGACAGTGCGGGACACTGAACAGTAAGCTGGTGACTAGGTGATACTTGGATGGTGTGATTTGATCAGATGTGATAATTGACCTAAAAAGTTTGAGAACTGCTGCTGTATACAATCCCTTCTATATTGAACTATCATATTGTGGAATGTACTAATAAATATATCTCATGTTGAGGCATTGAAGTGGTTCATGTTAACTCATTCAGCTCATGTAAACAGCCTCTGGATTGACATCATCATGATTCATGTCCAACCAAAACAGATGATGATGTTGAACATCTGTGTTTGATGAGAATCATCCATGAGATATGTGAAAAGATCTTCAAGCAAGTTTTTCAAGAGTAATATGATGTGTTTTTTAAAAAAAGGAGGAACTCCGGCCCCAGTTTGAAGCCAAATACTCCCGGAAGGAGAGAGTAAACCCCATCTCAGGGAAACCAGAGCCCTTCCAGCCCTTCACAGACAAACTCAGCCGACTCATGGTGTCTGTTTCGGGAATCTTCTTCATGGTAGGACTCTGTGTTCGAATTTTTCCTAAAGTTACAACAAGCAGATCAGAATTATCAGCACCTGTCATTAAAACTGGGATGAGAATTGTATGGAATTTAACTATTCTGGTTTCACTTCCAATTATGTTTATTTTTGTTTCTTAACAATTTCACAAGCACTGGTTTGTTTTGGCATGTCCTTGTAGAAATACATATAATTAATTAACATTTTAACTTACTATATTGTTAGGGTAAAGTTTGGTTTTTGGTTAAATGCTTGTAATTGTTCATAATTTGCTGTTATTACTATAGTAAATACATGTATCGTGTAACAAGTGTACTGCAAAACTGAGTGTTACACAAATATTTTAGTAATTTAATTTTGCAGACAAAGGAATGGAAAATATTTAGAAAATTTGCTAACACTTTATTTTGCAGTGTCTTTGTTTTACGTGTTACATGAGGTACTTATTATAGTAATAACAGTAAATTATGCATAATTGCATGCAACTACCCCTAAAACAAACCCTGATACTAACCCTTACCACATTGTAAGTACAGGTTATTAAATTAATGTTACTCAGTACTTAATTGCATAATTACACTATAACAATGACACCTTAAAAGAAAAGTAACCATTATTTCATAACAGGCTGCTGAGAGCATTACATTCAATAAGTAATGTTTTCGGGGTAACACTTTATTTTAATGTGTCCTTGTTACACGTTACATGTACTTACTATTATAATAACAATAAATTATGCATAATTACATGCAAGTAGCTGTAGGCAAAACCCTAACCATATAGTAAGCACATGTAGTTAATTAATATTACTCAGTACTTAAACTGTAACAAGGACACCTTAAAATAAAGTTTAACTGGAATAATTAATATTACCTGCGGGTACTCTTTTGTGTAATTACACTACAATAACACAAAAGCCAAATCATGTACACCACATCTGTGTACAGGCCATGAAAAGGTAGAAATGCAGATTTTTTAGCACAGCTGACAAAATTATCCTCATAAGATGGATTTGTACATGTATGATGCATATTGTATGCCGGTGTTTCATCCAGACGTCACAACTGAATGTCATGAAAATCCATAAGTATCCATCACTATCATCAGTTACAAACCCTGTTTGTCACCCTAAAGAATATTTAAATTGAAAACAAATAAACATTTTAAATATGACTTTTATTTATTAAAGTTGGGTCATAAAGCTGCACTATACCATAAATAACTGTCTCCCTCTGGTGGCCTTGAATTAAAAGGCAATGCATATCAAAACTATCCCTAATTTTGTAAAGGGAAACTTCTGCAAGATTCTGATATGTATCCATCTATTTGTAATATTCCAGTTTGACACCTCGTTCACGTCTCGTCATCTTTCCTCCAGATCTCTCTGGTCCTGACAGCTGTGTTTGCCGTGGTGGTGTTCCGGCTCATTGCCATGGAGAAGTTTGCTTCCTTCCAGTGGGAGTTTGTGAAGAAGAACTGGCAATTCGCCACCTCAGGCACTGGAGTCTGCATCAACTTCATGATCATCATGTCTCTGAATGTGGTTAGTGTCTTTCCTCTAGTCCCGAAGGCCTCTTCTGCACACCAGCAGAGAATAATAAAGGCCCTCGAAAAAAAAATTGTCCAAGTTTTTGCACTAAAGTTTCACACAAAAAGAGAAAAAAGTTTTGGAGGGCTTTGCCACAAGAAATCAAATGAAAGCAAAACACGCAATAAAACCATTATTACAAAATAAATAAAAACTTTAATGCAAAATTAAACTTATTGTGAAAATGTAAACTGATATTTTGTCTCTCTCCTGGAATGGTACAATGGGAATAAAATAAAGCATATCATGAAATATGTATTAATAATATTGTTAGTATTAATAATAATAATAACAACAATATTCAGTATAATTTATGTGTTGTTAATCCATGAGGTCCAATGTGTTTTTTTTGCAGCATGGCTGTTTTCACGGCACCAACCAATCAAGAAAAGTCATGTGACATTTGCCTTTTTTCTTTTCTTTTTTTTTTTTTTTACTTTTCTCATTTCATAGCATCTCATATGTTGCTCTGGTTATTCTGAAAAGCCAGAGCCTCAAAATGAAATCATCAAAATGATTGACTACTATTACATGCTGTCGCTCCCAGACATAAAACACAAGGCGATTGCTAGCAAACATAAACTTTATTACAGCATTTTTCTGCATCCTTAAAACAGCAAGTCGTTGATTCAATAAAAGAGTGAATTTTGGAGTGGTTACAAACTAATTTCCATTTCTATGTGGCACCAATGTGACAATTTTATTTTCCTGAAGACAAGAGATGAAAAAGCCACTTTCTCTAATAATAACAACATTGCAACCTAGTTGGAAATATAGCAACTTACATTAACTTTAAAAAGTTTGTGCTTAGTAAGTTTTTTTTATTATTATTATTATTTTTTTTTTTACGGTTTTTAAAAGATGCTCACTAAAGCTGCATTTATTTGACAAAAATGCAGTAAAGATGGTTATATTGTGAAATATTATTACAATTTAACAGTTTTCTATTTTAATATATTGTAAAATGCATTATGTGATCATCAAAGCTGAATTTTCAGCATCATTACTCCATCCAGTGTCACATGATCCTTCAGAAATCATTCTAATATACTGATTGCTGCTCGCTAATAGGGGCAGTCGTGGCCTAAGGGTAAGAGAGTCAGACTCGTAACCCAAAGTTTGCGAGTTCGAGTCTCAGGTCTGGCAGGAATTGTAGGTGGGGGGAGTGAATGTACAGCGCTCTCTTCCACCTTCAGTACCACGACTGAGACGCCCCTGAGCAAGGCACTGAACCCCCAACTGCTCCCCGAGCGCCGCAGCATAAATGGCTGCCTACTGCTCTGTGTGTGTGTTCACAGTGTGTGTGAGTGTTCACTGCTGTGTGTGTGCGCTTAGGATGGGTTAAATGCAGAGCACAAATTCCGAGTATGAATGAATGAATAACTGATCCCAAACTTTTGAGTTGCAGTGTATGTTATATTAACAACTTGTTGGTTATTATAAACCATGTATTGAATGTATTATTTATGGCATATTTTGTAAATCAATGGCAATTGATTTATTTATTTATTTTCATCCTTCTCTGCAGTGGTACTGAGTTGATTTTCTTTTACCCAACAGGTCTATGAGAAAGTGGCCTACCTACTTACAAACCTGGGTAAGTATGGATTCAGTCAAGGTTATACTATTGACTGAGGGTCTTCACTCTGAGAAACTTTCCTCGTGCCTGTAACATGCAGTGCATGGCTAAAATACCGCTCGCTTGTGATCTAGAACATCCACGGACAGAGTCAGAATGGGAAAACAGCTTTGCCCTCAAGATGTTCCTCTTCCAGTTTGTCAATCTCAACAGCTCGACCTTCTACATCGCTTTCTTTTTAGGAAGGTAAGCAACTCTTAAACTAGTCGATGTATTGTTCAGTACTTGGTTTACTTGTTTTTGCTGCTTTCATTCGCCCAGATTGTACCACTTGAGATCTGTTTGCCATCAACTCATACAGGAACTTCATGGTGCTAGCACAACCGCCTCCCCCACAATAGCATGGCTAATTGAATTTCAAAGCTAATTTCACACATGTGTTACTGTGATGTGTGTGTATTCCGCAGGTTTGCTGGCAGGCCGGGTGACTATAATAAGCTGTTTAACCGGTGGAGGATGGAGGAGGTGGGTGAGATGAGGCGGTAATGAGTTTTCTCACACTTGGTTATTATTGCCCTTCGGCAAGATCAACATTCCCCTATCAAATATCGGTCTCAGTTACGCAACTGCCATGAGATTTCAATAAAAACGGTCATTATTCAGTGCAGACTCTCTCATAATTGCCTCAACATAACAACTGTGGTTGCTCATAACACTAGTGTACTGTTTTAGATCTAGTCTGTGTACAGCATGTAATATAATCCAAACTACCCTTATGAAAAGCAAATGTGCTTAATTGTATTGAATTCAAAACTTAGACATCTTAATCTTAAGAACTGCACTTGCAGATATTTTAATGAAATAAAAGACCACTTAAGTGTAATTACAAAAAGAGTCCACTTACATTACACACTTACTTTTAAAAAAGGGCTATTATCAAATTAAAAGTTTTACTTTATATTTTAAATCGCTGTTTTATTCATTTTTGTTGTGTTTTAAGGAAGTACTTTTATTTTGATGTGTTGACATGTAGAGTACTGGATTATAATGTTGTGTGTTATTCAGTAGTACAATTAAAAGTTAATATAATTTAAATGTACTAAACTACAACTTTACCATTACAAATTTGTAAGGTAACACTTTATTTTAAGGTGTCCTTGTTACACGTTACACGTACTTACTAAATTAATAACAATTATGAATAATTACATGCAAGTAACCCTAATCCTAACCCTAACCATACAGTAAATACATGTAGTTAATTAATATTACTCAGTACTGTAATGTATAATTACACTGTAACAAGGACACCTTAAAATAAAGTGTAACCATAGGTATTTATTAACCATATTTGAAAGACAATAGAAGTAATTATGAAAAACTTTATTTACAGTACGTGCACTTACATGTACTTACATAAAAGGTACTATAATGTAAGGTAACTACATGGGTTAAGGTTAGGTTTAGGGATAGGTTCAGGGTTATTACCTAGTTATTGTAGTTACTATAACAGCTACATGGTATGTACATGCGGAACCAGACTCAAAATAATGTACTACCCATATACAGTCCTTAAGTGGGTCAAAACACTCTAAAATTATATTAAATGCATATAAAAAGCTATGACACATTTTCATTTATTTGCAATTAAATGCAGAACATTACATTCAGTTTACACTTAAGTTTATTATTTTAAAGTATATTATTTAAGTACTCTTTGTAAAATGTGCTAAAGTGTACTACTATTTCACAAGGGTAACCATGTATTTTATTTTTTATTTTTATTTTTTTTTTTAGTGTCATCCCAGTGGTTGTCTGATTGACTTGTGCCTACAGATGGGAGTGATTATGGTGTTGAAACAGATCTGGAATAACTTCATGGAGCTGGGCTACCCGTGAGTATCAGCAGACACACCGTGGCGTCAGACCTGGTGATGATCGGGCCCTCCTTCAATCTTAAAACTCAAGATTGTTAAACAGTTGCAGTGTCTGGGAAAAAAAAGCTGTTCAAACTATAAAACACTTTGCTAACAACAAATGTTGTATTGTCGATTTAACTGATGAAATTCTGTTAGTCTCCTCCGGTCATGTTCAAATCACACAGTATTGTATATTGTGTTTATCACAATACAGGTGGCATGTCAGATTGCTCTTATAAACCCATTTTCCTCTCAGATGGAGCTGGTGTAAATGGCATTTTGTTTGATTTTATTGTTTCTTTCTTAACCCTTAAACTTACACAGTAGTCATGCAGATTTCTTCATGTCACTTTGTCATGCCTTTCTTTATATACTTTATTTCATAAGATCCGACTTTGTTATTGAGTGGATGAACACAGAGGTCTGTGTTACTCAATTATTAGCCCGAACAGGATGTGTTTGCTGCACTGAACATTCAAAGAGAGAGTTTGTCCTTAGTTCCAGTCCACTGCGTTCATGGCTGACTGATTTTGCCAACCCTGCAGTACAGAGAGAAATGTATGCCTCATCAGAAAGAGCCTCGACAACACAGTGTACTTAACAAGACTCTCAGCAAACCATGATGAGGGATGTTAGTTTAGATTAACATTACTGTTCTCTGTTCAGTGTTCACAGAAAAATGGCAGCTTTGTTATTATTAGCTTGCGCTTATTTTGCTCTAACCCCTAATTCTGTCTTTTTCAAGGAACATCTCTTCCCTTGTAAAAATGAAGTGTACTTAGTTGTATTGAATGTGGAGTTATAGTGAAACTTTTAAAAAAATCTTAAAAGTTATGCATATATAAAGCTATTTTGGTTTCATAAATGGTCATTCATTCATTCATTCATTCATTTATTGATGGATGGATGGTATCCCGAGCAAATTGGAGCTGCAGATAATATAATATTAATTTTAAAAAGTAATATTTAAAAAAATACATTTAATAGTTCAAAATTTAAAAAGTAGTATAATTTCGGTTTAAAATAGTACACTAATATAAACTTTCATGACTGTGTTTCTTAAATTACAGTACACTTTTTCAAAGTGCACTTTGTAATAATATTAAATTAAAAGTTTTATATTAAAGTACTTTTTAAATAATTGTGTTTTAATTATCTTTTGTTGTGCTTTAAAGTACACTAATGTGCTGACTAACATACTAAAGCACATGTTCTACTCAGGTACTTGATTATTTATTATTTGGTCATAAACATCACTCTTCATCACTTATCAAATTTGAAGTCGTTTTTTCCCCCTTTTGTTCCTTGCTCAGACTGCTGCAGAACTGGTGGTCCCGGCGTAAGATGAAACGAGCAGGAGAGCAGAATAAGAGTAAAGAAGGGCTGCCGCAGTGGGATAGAGACTGGAACCTGCAGCCCATGAACGCACACGGCCTGGTGGATGAGTATCTGGAGATGGGTGAGTCCTGCTCGACAGCACCTACTGTGAGATCTTGTGTAGTGTGTAATTTTCTGTTATGGTGAAGCAGAAGTTAGTTACATAGTTTAAGTTAATTAAACCATCATTATAATTGCTGCCTTAATAATAACACATCTAAATTAGTGTAACTGATGGTTGAAGATTACTGCTTTGCCCTTGAGTACTGAGATTTGTTACCACCACAGTAACTCAAAGACATGTTACACTATGTTCATCAGGACGGCATGCTTTCAATGCATTGTGCATGCATTTGGGTTAGTGTTTGCTTGTAATCTAGAAGAGCTGCAAGTTTTGTATGTTTTCTGTACAGTTCTACAGTTTGGTTTCACTACAATCTTTGTGGCGGCATTTCCTCTGGCTCCTCTGCTTGCTCTGCTCAACAACATCATCGAGATCCGATTAGACGCCTACAAGTTTGTCACGCAGTGGAGGAGACCGATGCCCGCTCGCGCTACTGACATCGGTTGGTCCTTTTCACCTCAATTAGCCTGGTGTCAGTTTATTCCAACCTAAATGCAAGAAACACAAAAGTCGTTTCTTGTAATTACTTAATTTAGTCTGTTGTAATATAGATTGTTAGCATGAATATTCCCAATAAATAGGATACATCAATTCTTAATATTCTTTAATGTAGCAGATTACTTTATAGATTTATGTGTTATCTGTTCTGGTAAATTTCAATATATTTTGATTTGTGAATTTATATTTTTTTAATTAGGTATCTGGCATGGTATCCTGGAGGGAATTGGAGTCGTGGCTGTCATAACAAATGCCTTCGTCATTGCCATCACTTCGGATTACATCCCTCGCTTCGTCTATGCTTTCAAATATGGGCCCTGTGTGGACAAGGGTTACCGGCATGAGAAGTAAGATTTCAAAATAGCTGCAAGCAGCAATTACAGGGCCAAACACACCAGTAGCATGTGCATTGTAAAGCGGAGCAGATTTATTTGGTTAGCACCTCTGTTGGTGATGGGTGGTTGCCAAGATGTTTTAGCTTCACCTTTTACATTATCAGTGCATTTCTGGGAAACTATTTTGAAAATCAGAAATTGACATTTTTATGGAAATTATCGGCAAGTCAAATTGGACTGACTGTATTTAGACATATAAAATTATGCATTTGTGTGAATCTCGTTTTGTATATCTTTACACAGATGTCTAAGAGGATACTTGAACAACAGCCTGTCTATTTTTGATATGGGTGAACTGAAAAATGGGAGTTATCATCCTCGATACTGCAGGTACGGCAACACTCATGCTACAGTTTCATGTTGCTATACGCTTGTTCTTCAGTTGGGTTTTGTCTTTTTCTAAAGGTAAATTTGTTTTGTTTCTCTCTACAGGTATCGGGATTACAGGGCGCCTCCATGGAGTCCTGAACCCTACGATTTCACTTTGCAGTTCTGGCATGTTTTGGCTGCCAGATTAGCCTTCATCATAGTATTTGAGGTCAGTGCTTTTTAACAATATTATCTAAGTAATGCTTTACACCATTAACAATCTCAGCCAACATTTCATGGGAGCCAGTGTAAGCACAAAAATGGACTTGAGGTATGGGCTCTAAATGGGTTTGTCCATTGGTTCCATGTCGGACCTATCTGAATAAGCCCATACTGGAGCTAATTCCAACAAGACTGACAAGGAACTCATGGACAACTCTATTTAGAGCCCATACTGGGGCTAATTCAGACGAGACCGACAAGGAATCCATGAAAAACCCCATTTAGAGACCATACTCAGGATAATTCAGATAGGGCCATCATGGAATTCTAGTGGGGCTTATTCAGATAAGGATGATAAGGAACCTATGGACAAACCCATGTTGAGCCCATACCTCAAGTTCATATTGTGCCTACAATGGCCTCACCTTAACTGTTGGCTTGGAGAAGCTACTTTGAAATTTTAGCTTGCAAAGTTACAAGCTATTTATGATTTTAAGTAGTTAAAGTAAACCTGCTCTGTGATAAAGCTTACAAGGTTCTAGTGCAGGAGTCTCCAAATTCAGTTCTGGAGGGCCTGTGAGTTTAGCTCCAACCCTAATTAAACACACCTGAACAAGCTAATCACGGTCTTACTAGGCATGCTAGAAACTTCCAGGCAGGTGTGTTGAGGCAAGTTGGAGCTAAACTCTGCAGAACACCGGCCCTCCAGGACCAAGTTTAGAGACCCCTGTTCTAGTGTAATGGAGGCCAACTAGTACAGACTATGTGGGTAAACCTCAGTTCCCTGGCCTCAGGAAGCACAATAGTGACTGGCAATAGAGGCTGCAGCCTTTAGAGTCCTTTTTAACGTGCCTGACTTCCATCGTTGTTCAGACTCCGCTTGGAGTGATACAGTGGTGCCATGACCTGGATGGGCGTGAGGTTAGGAGGGTGAGTGTAACAGAGTACAACTGGTATGTGATAACTACAGTATGCAGGTAAACCTCACTCTCCTGGCCTCAGGAGATGCATTAGCCACTGATGCAAGAAGCTGTGGTTTTTAGCATCCTTGTTAACATGCCTGACTCCCATGCTAGCTATTATCTATTCATGCCATGCTTGGAGTGGGCAGAGAGTAACTGGTAACACTAGTGCAATGTATCAAATCTCGGGAGCCAGACTTTTTTTTTTTTTTTTTTTTTTTTGCCAAATAGACTTATTCTGGCAAAAAAAAAAAAAAAAAACCATCAGAATGTGTTCATTTTGGAAATCAGTAGAATGTCCAAATAAGCAGTATTCTTAAAACAGTATGCAAAAAATACCTAAATCACCTATTACTACTGAGATTCTGAAGTGTTCATTGTCATGGGACCATGATGGCACTGGTCTTCCTTCACACAAACCTAATTTAGCTACATCTCAGAACTGCAATGCAACCTAAGATTATTTCATGTTTGTGATTTTTTTTTCCATTGTCTGTTATATTCTCCATAGCACCTGGTGTTTGGCATTAAGACCTTCATAGCCCATATGATTCCAGACATGCCCAAAGACCTGTGTGATCGCATGCGCAGGGAGAAATACCTGATGCAGGAGATGATATATGAGGCGGAACTGGAGCACCTGCAGAAAGAGCGGAAAAAGAATGGCAAACGTTATCACCATGAGTGGCCTTAGCCATGCCTGTCCATAAATACACAAAAAATGCCCACTGGAGAAACACATACATTACCCACAAAAGCACATAAAGACTTGAGAGTGGCGAACAAGCGTTCTTGCAACATGCACACCTGCAGCACATATGTGAACACGGACATTCATGTACAACCGTTCTGCTACCTTGGACAGCTAGCTTTATTGACTCCATGCATGGGCTGCCCACTTTTCATTGCTGTGACAAACCAGGGAGCAGATTCAGTGTTTGAGGTCAAAACCTGATCTCCGGGTGGCCCTTTAGAGCCAGGAGTTGGCAGCTGTACTCTGCACCAAAGAGGTTCTTCTCAATCACATGATCCCTACCTGAGACCTCCGATTATCCTATATTTTCATCCTGCTGAGTAGTTCTAAAACTTTAGTGATTGGCTACTTAAACTTTTGTCTCATTAGCTTAAAGTAGCTATGAAAGCAGTCTGGTTAAATTACGGATTGGGACTAAGAAGTTTGAGAACCACTGCACTAAAGAAAGTCATGATTGGGCGTTTTGTTGATAGAAATGTGTCTTAAGGGAATGAAATGAATGGGATTAGTATGAAATAAAGCGGAAATTAAATAAATTGGATTTCCGAAAGCACAACTGGATCCGCCTGCCTTCTTAATAGTCAACAAACGTCTGTGCCAGAGTACGCTGCAGCACATGATGGAGTTTCACTTCCTCAAACCACAGCTTTGTCCATGTGAAGCATCTTCAACATTAAGATCAATGGATTACAGTGTTTTCTGACACACCGTAAACTCCAGTATGTAGGTGGGAAATATCATTCACTGAAGGCAGAGGCGCTGCTCTTTCATCTGTGTTCTGTCGTAGTTCTGAATGAAGCACTTGTGCGGTTGGACTGTTTACTATGCAGACGAAGGGCTTTTGGAGTTCCTGTTTTCTGCTTGCCTACTTGTCTGCGTCTCTGTGCGTGGCAGCTATCATCCCGCTGTGAAGCAGTTCTCTACCTAGTGACCAGGCAATGTGACGACGTTTACTTACGAACATATTTACCGATACGCCCTCTCTCTTCGCTTGCCAGCATCTCACATTGTGATTCTTGTTGCAGAAGTGGTTTCTGGTAAAGGTTACCAAATAAAAATCCGTTTGTTTATGCAAATGAACAGTTTTTATGTACTGCATCGCCTTGAAAAGATATGCAGATCTGTCTTTCAGTACAATAAGTCATTTTGTCAAGGCAAAATAAATAAAACAAATAGCCAATATTGGCAAAATGGTGATATAAGTAACATGCATGTTTTTTTTTGTTTGTTTGTTTTTTTTGTTGTTTTTTTGTTTGTTTGTTTTTTTTGTTGTTGTTTTTTTTTTTAAATTGCATGTTGTTTCTTTGTTTTTCATTGTTTTATAAGACTATGCCCTTTGTTCATATGCCTGGTTTTGTAGCGTGTGTGAGCCAAATTGATGTGTGAGTGTAGCTGCGTTTGTTGCTCAGCTGTCATGAGTTTTGTGTTCTTGCATTCCCATCGGCCTATGCGCAAGACAGTGGCTATCTTTAGAGCAACATACTAGCATCTCTGCAGTATATAGTGTGTATGCTGTGAATTTTCTGTATGTGTAAAACACCCGAATTAATTACTACGTTTGCAAAAAATATCAAGCATACAACCTCAGTAAGCTGTGTGGAATGCAGTATGCTTTTGACTTAAAGGTGGGGTAAGTGATTTCTGGTAGCCAATGTTGACATTTGAAATCACCAAAACAAACACGCCCCTACCCAAAAAGGGTCTCGCCCCTTTTTTGATAGCTCCGCCCCACACATACGTACGGCAACGATTAGTTCTGTGGAACAAAGCAAAACCAATGTTACTCACCTTTCGAGAAGAAACAAAGCAACCTCGGCATCCGATCGCCTTCCCGCTCCTTGAGTTCTCTCCAGCACTGGAAAGCTGATCCGATATTTACACGGGTCCTACTTCTTGCCTTATCGTAACACTGTGTCTACACCGGACGCGAGCGGCACGACAAATTTCTATAGAACTCATTATAATCAGTGATGCTGTTTACACTGGATGCCGCGCCGCGACATGACAAATCCCCGACAGAAAACTGCTGCTGCGTTCTATTTATGACGTATTGACACAAATTTCAAATGATTTTCAACGGTCGCTTTGTCGCATCCAGTGTAGACAGACCGACACTGCGTCCGGTGTAGATATGGTGTAAGCCTTTTGTTCCGCAGATGTTTTCCTCTTTTGTTTTTTATCCGCCATCTCTATCTTTCTGTCGTCGCTCTGCTCGGCTAATATCCATCCTGTGCACTGAGCGCTCTCTCCTCTGCATCATGAGTAGACACGCCCCTTAATGCTGATTGGCTACAAGTTTGTTTTGGTACTGGGCCCGAAAAATGCATACCCCACCTTTAATCTACAGTACAACAGAGTGATGCAGTGATGAAATACTTTTGTTCAGAATAATAGAACTGGAAGTGCTAAAATAGTCCTTTCCAGGCTTTGACCTACGAAAATACGTCATCCCTGTAGCACTCTATTTCCAGTGTGATTAATGTACTAGAAATATTAAAAATCCTTCTTGATTCATTATTTGATTGGAACACCAAAAATTGATTATGAAAATGTGGATTTACCATTTTTATTTTAATTTACTCCCGAATCAATAAGGTATGTAGCAACAACGTAGCATACTACTGTTTGAAGCATTTATTGTTGGATAATGGATGCTGTTTGACATACTAAAAATAGTATGCAGTATACATAAACTGTGCAGTCTGAAGTAAGCAGTAAGCTAGTGTTCCACTCCAAACATAGTCAACCACTGTAAAAGATCAAACATAACAGCATATTAATCTATCCACCATTATCCATACAGTCAGAACTTAAACAGATGTGATGATAGAATTACCATTGGGACAGTGGACATGATAGATAAATTCTGTTATTTTACATTTCTCTTTTTCTTTTTTTTTTGTATAAATGTAAAATGTTGTATTTTCTGTAGATTTCTTTTTTTGGGCGTGTATGTGTGCATGTTTAAATATGTGCATTCATAACTGTGTGTTTGCATGTCTGTGAGAGAGAGAGCGAGAGTTTTGTAAAGCTGATGAAGTGAGTGCTCCCAGCATGCATCTCATTCTTACACAGTTTTTCAAAAGGCGATGACTATGTTCGAAATAGCATACTACCCAACTACAAATACTATTTTTTTTTCAGTATGTATTATGTATAGCGTGCAAAGAATGTGCATTTTGTGTGCATGGATTATTAAGGCTTACTACATGTGCTATAATCGACATTATAGAGCAGTGCTTGAGATACTGTCCCACAATGCAATGTGTTCAACTTGACCTTACATTTCAGTGTGACATATCCACTGAAAGTAATATCCATGATTTTCTCAACTCATTCTCTGATCAGACTGAGAAAAAGTGCAATATAAGCGTTTATTTCAAAGAGATAGCTAGATACCACTTAGTTTAAGTTAAACATGCAATGTAATGTGTCATTGCATAAAGAGTTCTCTTTAACATACTTAAAAAAAAAAAAAAATAGTACGCACATTACAGTATGTGCGGTATGCAAGAAGTATTCAAGAAATACATTAGTATTCCATTTCGAACACAGTCAATGCATCTGTCCTCCTCAGGCCCTTTGAGTGTTTGCAGAGGAGATATTTGTATCATATTATCTCAGCTTGAATCAAGTATTGCTTTTTTAAATATATATTTTTGCACTTTCCATTTGCATGGGTAAGACCCCATATGGGTACAGATACACACTCAAAAAACTCAGAAAAGAAGCTTAGATTGTGTTCTCGCTTCGTAGATACTACATTGAATAAAAGTTGAATTTAAGTTTAGTTTAATGAAAGCACTTTAGGAGTGTAATTTTTTCCCCGTTACCTCTATTTAGGATTCATGTTCAAAATAAAAATGTTGAAAATATTACTGTGTAGTTTATTAGAACAGTGGTTCTCAACTGGTCAGTCGCCACTCAAAATTGGTCTCCAGTCCGTTTTGGTAAGTTTATTGACAGCATGGAAAAACATGATAAACGCAAATAATAAAATGCACCAGTTTTGGTACTGTGTTGGGTCACCATTTGGGTCCTGAATAAAAATCAGTCGAGAATCACTGTATTAGAAACTAAAGTGTGCTTTGATGATTTATGTGTTATGGATGTTAAACAGGACCAGAATTTCATCAGAAGAATGGAAATGTGAGGCTTATCTGAAACAGGAAGTAGTCTCTACTATGACACACCATTCTCTTGGTGTACTGTAATCTATGCATGACCTCATTGAGGAGCCCAGCCCATCTAGGACTCTTGACAAACCTTTGTGTATTTGTGCACTTTTTACTGTGAAGTGTGCATGGCCTATATCTGCTTAAACCGGAGAAGACTGACCTGAAATCAGTACATGTTGTAGTGGTTCTTCATCATGAATGATCAGTTGTTAATGGCTTTGTGGTGATCTCATTAACATTAATTTACAGGCTATTGGACAACAAATGTCATTCAGGTTTTATCAAATACACTTGGTTGTGGATAAAATGTCTTCATTGAAAATGCCTGTCATAAGCACATGAAACAATAAAGATGTTTATAATGAGCAACAGCATGTATTATACCATTATAGTCAGTGCTTAACATATCTTACACAGACTCACTGCATTTTATTTGAATAATGGCTTGATTCCTGCAACAGTTATTAGTCAAAACAATGTAATTTCTAGTATTATTAAAGTTGGATGGTTAAAGTTGGAGTTTTTGGATGCTATTTTGCTGTCTCTGCTTAGGTTTAAATTTAAAATTCCATTTCAGATTTCTGTGTTTTTGCAGTTTACATAATGCATATGCATGGTAGGCAAATAACAATGATACTAGTGGGTGTGTGTGGAGCCAATGGGCCTCATTATGAGTCATAAACAATGAATTTTTGTACAAATAGTTTGTAAAGCTGTTCTGACCTACATGTTCAGATTCATTAAAGTGTTTATATCATATTTCCAAGTTGGTACAAACAAAATTGTTTGGCATATGTCTGAATTACTCCCTTTTGGATTTATGCAATATACTGAAACCAAACCTGAGTATGGAGTCCTGAAGATCCCACAGCACTCTTGTAAGCGTAATTCATGGATCCTGTATGATAGTTCTAGAACAGGGGTCCCCAAACTCAGTCCTGGAAGGCTGGTGTCCTGCAGAGTTCAGCTCCAACCCTAATTAAACACACCTGAACGAGCTAATCAAGGTCTCACTAGGCATGCTAGAAACTTAGGTGTGTTTAGAAACTTAGGCAGGTGTGCTTTGGCAGGTTGGAGCTAAACTCTGCAGGACACTGGCCCTCCAGGATAAAGTTTGGAGACCCATGTTCTAGAACAACATTCCCATCTACTATTTAGATTTTAGAGTCAGGGATGGGATTGGGTCTAGAGCAGGAGTGCCCAGTCCCGCTTCTGGAGGGCCTGCAGAGTTTAGCTCCAACCTGCCAAGACACTCCTGCTTGGAAGTTTTGATTAATCCTGAAAGCCTTGATTAGTTGGTTCAGGTGTATCGAATTAGAATTTGAGATAAACTCTGCAGGATAGTGGCCCTCCAGGATCAGGACTGGACACCACTGGTCTTAAGCAACATGATCATCATTTCTCTCTTTATGGTTAGATCAGTGGTTCCCAAACTTGTCCTTGAGGCCCCCCTGCCCTGCACCTTTTGTATGTCTCCCTTATCTAACACACCTGATTCCACTCATCAGCTCATTAGTAGAGACTGCAAGAACTAAATTGGGTCTGTCTGATTAGGGAGACATACAAAATGTGCAGGGCAGGGGGTCCTCCTGGACAGGTTTGGGAACCACTGGGTTAGACCACACTGGCAGTAGGAGTGGTAGGGTTGGAAGATGAGAATTGTCAGGTGCAAGGATTGGGAATTAAAGGTTGGAATAGCATTTAAAGCTGAAGAATGTTAAAATAGAGGGATTTGGGATTAAAGGGATAATTCACCCAAAAAGGAAAATTCTGTCATTAATTACTCACCCTCGTGTCATTCCAAACCCGTAAGAACGTTCATCTTTGGAACACAAATTAAGATATGTTTGATGAAATCCAAGAGATTTCTCATCTTCTATAGACTGCAACACAACTACCATGTCCAAGGCCCAGAAAGGTAGTAAGGACATCATTAAAATAGTCCATCAGTGGTTCAACCTTAGTTTTATGAAGCTACGAGAATAATTTTTGTGCACAAGGAAAACAGAAATAACAATTTTATTAAACACTTTCTGAATAAATTATGGACTGAATTATTTAATGACAGCATTTACATTTTGGGGTGAACTAACCCTTTAAGAGTCACGACTAGACCTAGACATTGGAGTTAAATGTTAAACTGAATCTTACAGGTTAGGGTTGGGTTAGATTCAGGATGGGGTGTCAGGGGCAGGATTAAGAGCTACTGTCCTGCAGACTTCAGTTCCAACCCTGATCCAACACACCTGCCTGTAATTGTTCAGGTGTGTTTAATTGGGGCTGGAGCTAAAATCTGCAGGAGAGTAGCTCTCCAAGAGCAGCGTTGGAGATCCCTGGCTCAGAAGAGGGAAATTCAAGTTGTTTTAGGCAGAGCTTCTCATTCCTGTTCAGCAACTCTGCCCCAAACATCTGTTTGCAATTATCAAGTGTTCCTGAAGATCCTAAGTATGCAGTTAGGATCTGAGGAAAACTTTGCTGGAGGACAGATCCAGGAACTGGAATGAGTACCACCAGTTTTAGAATTGGGTTTATGCAGGGGTCCCCAAAATCAGTCCTGGAGGGCTGATACTCCATCAGCTCCAGCCCTAATTAAACACAACTGAACCAGCTAATCAAGGTCTACCCATGGGTTTACGGATAGAGTTAAGACAGGGGTATCCAATCCTGCTCCGAGAGGGACACTATCCAGCAGAGTTTAGCTCTAGCCCTAATTAAACACACCTGAATCACCTAATCAAGGTATTTAAGATTGTTGGAAAATTTCCAGGCTAAACTCTGCAGGAAACTGGTCCTCCAGGAGCAGGATTGGACCCCTGGGTTAGGACTAGGCTTCAGAACTAACCAAAGATGTTGATCCAGGAGTACAGTCTAACTGGCAAAATTACAGTCATCTTGAATAACATTCAGTACTCTTCTGATGACACCACATGATTTTATTGTTTATAGTAATGATATAAAGGCTATTAATGTGACTCCTTCTTCATCCTTGTTTACATGTTGAGCAAACAACTGTATGCATACAAGAATTGTACAAAAAAATTGTCTGTAACAGAGTTGGATCTCACTTTTCTGTAATTGTATCTTTTAAATTAAATAGTTAATGTATTCTTTGACTTCATTGAACATTTTATGTGACCAACGTCAAAAAGTTAAAGCTTTGCTTGAACTTGACTAGTTTCATTATGGTCAAAAGCGGCATTAGTGTAACCATTTTCCTGCAGGTTATCGTTATCGCTCTTGACCTTCTCCTCCATTTTTATAACACCTTCCGTGTCTGTATGTTTCTCCCATGCCATGCCAAAGTCTCCCAGATCCTAAGAGAAACAGAGAAAGGTTGAGTTTGCATTCAAAATACTCAAATCCACAGTCTAGCTGATGCTCTTCACCTCTTTGTCTTCACTAAAGTCTGTGTGCCTGGATTTCTCAGAGCAGAAGCAGATGACATCCTTAATTGATCGAGTCAGTCCTGGCTTTATCTTTTTGGGATCCATTGGCCCTGTAGACACCAGAATGACAGTTTTACAATACTTTCTCAACATCAAATCCTCCCTCAGTTCAACAAGACAATTTATTGAATCAAAAAACAGTTCCTCCAGAGAGCTTAAAGGGTTAGTTCACCCAAAAATTAAAATTCTGTCATTAATTACTGATGCATTCCGAGAGCACTCTGACCCTCCCATAGACAGCAAGGATATTACCACAATCAACGCACAGAAAGGTAGTAGGACATCAGTAAAAAGTCCAAGTGACATCAGTGGTTCAACCGTAATTTTACAAAGCTACGAGAATACTTTTTGTGTGCAAAGAAAACAATAATAACATAATTTATTAAACAATTCTTCTCCCCGAGTTACCGTCTTTTGCCATTTTTTGCCACTTTTGCCAACAAAGCTGATTACGTTCTGGGGTACTCTCCAAAATGACAGAAGACGGTAACCGATGTCTTTGCTACGTTTCTGTGCATTGATCATGGTAATATCTTTGCTGTCTATGCAGGGTGAGAGAGCTCTCAGATTCCATCAAAAATATCGTAATTTGTGTTCCGAAGATGAACGAAGGTCTTGCGGGTTTGGAACGACATGAGGGTGAGTAATTAATGACAGAATTTTCATTTTGGTGTGAGCTAACTGAATGAATGTTTCATTAAGAGGATTGTCCAAAGTGTTGAGCAAATTAATATAGCTGTATCCTTATTCACATAGTACAGCATGTGTCTTAAGCAAGAAGACATTAAATTTGCCGTGCTCCAAACGTTTGCTATGCAGAACTTTGCATTCTCCCACCTCCACTTGAAAATAACCATTGTCATCTTGACAGTGACTTCAAACGATGCTTTATGTTGAAGTCAGAGATGATCGATCTGCCCAAACGTTATTAGCCAATATACTGCATGTTAGCTTGCTTATTTTGCTCAAGAGCATGATCTGTGTTATATTAACAAGAAACTATGCTTCTAACCACAAGTCAAGAGCTGTAGTTCCAACCACACAACTTTTTTGCAGTGCTGTTTTGGGAAACACTGAATCATTGACCTATGTTAGTAATTATGACGGAACTTGCAACTGTTTTCAGTGCAAGAAACCTTGACTAACATTATTTGTGTATGAATAAATGTATGTGTGACCCCTTTAAAATAACTTTGTTTGATATTACAGTACTCATGAGCTTCTGCGGTATGCATTGTCTCTTCAATGAGACCAGTAGTTCTTTTCATTGCTAGACAGTCTATATCTCGAAGTGTTTTGTTGCTGCCAGCTAATGAAATGTTGCTCTCACCCGTCAGCAGTGTGATGAGTAGACCTGCTGCTACAGTGCCAATAAAGCCCACTGCACTATAGTACAGATAGGACATGGAGTACCATGAATCAGCCAGCCAATACCTGAACACAAGACAGAGACACCTTATAATGAAGGTGCATTACCACAGCATGATTGCATTTGTACTGTAAAAATAGGACTGTCTGTTGATTTTTATATTATATTATACAAAAAAAGATTAATCAAATTAATAAATTTATTTATTGTAGATAAAAGGGTGCTGACTGTCAGAAAATGGGTTATTTTTACTCATCTGTGATCACTTTTATAGAATTTCCATTCTTTTTTCTATGATAACTGAGTGAACCATTTTCACTCTTGTACCCCATGAAATGGTTTGACAAACACAATTTTCTTTCCACAAAAATGGAGTCTTAAATTTGTTTTAAAGTACTCTGACTCCAGGAGAATGGTAGAAGCACATTGCACCTGTCAGAGGTGAGAGCGCTCACGGTGACTGATGTCAGGTTGGATCCATCAGCTGTGAGGTTGAAGTTACAGCCTGCAGTGTTGAGTTCGAGTGGACGTGTGTTATTGCTGGGTGCTGGATAAATGAAAGCCCCCACACCGACCCAGAACGAGAGAGCGATGCCCACAATCAGACCCCCAACTGCCCCCTAAAGAGAAAATCACAAATCACATACATATACACATACATACATATATATATATATATATATATATATATATATATATATATATTTTTTTTTTTTTTTTTTTTTTTTTTTTTTTTTTTTAAGGGGATTCTTCAGGTAATTAGAAAAATGCTTACAAATGAAACAAGCGTTAGAAAATAAAAGCTTTTTGTCTTTAAAAAAATCGAATCTTGTTAAATGTTGATTTACATATACTATATAGAAAATTAGGTTACACTTTATTTTGATAGTCCACTTTAGACATTCTACTAACTATAAGTAACTTTGTAACTACATGTCAACTAATTCTCATTCATTTGCAACTACATGTCTACTAACTCTCAGAGTGGACTGTTAGGTTTAGGGTTAGTAGAATAAGTTGACATATACTTGTAAAGTTTCTCATAGTCAGTGTGTTGTATACTGTGGACCCATCGAAATAGTGTTAGACGATATTAAGCTACTAATACTCTAATGACTGCTAGTTGACACGTAGTTGCAAAGTTACTTACTGTTAGTAGAATGTCTAAAGTGGACTATCAAAATAAAGTCTTACTGAAAATTATACAGATAGATAGATAGATAGATAGATAGATAGATTTTTACAAAATATTTTCAGTGTAAATTAATATGCTTTACTCATTGCTTTAATATAAAATGCATTATAAAATAAACATTAAATACTGTAAAAATCTACAAAATTGTAATATATATATATATATATATATATATATATATATATATATATATATATATATATATATAAATAAACAATAAACATTCCAAACATTCCATTGTTCAGTCCAACAATTTGTTGTTCATGACAACTCTGGTACGAAAGTTTAGATCAACCTTTAAATTAGTGACCGGAAACAGGATTCCCAGAGAAAACAGGCCCAGCATTGGGCCGCCGCACATGCCGTGGATACTGAGGGCCGCCTAAGGCACAAGAGGAGAAAGACGCTCAGTGACAGGAAATTATGCAGGAACAGATAATCTCAACCCATATGAGAATCACATGATACCTGCACAACTCCTCCCATATATGATGCAGCCACGGCCATAGTAGTGCAGGCCACACCGAACACCACACCTGAGCATCAGCACACAGTCAGAAGTGTTATTAATATTTAGTTCTCTCCAAGTCAAGCATCACTATTGCTATTCTTTATAATTAGTGTTATTTATTTATTTATTTAACTGAATGTGCACTTGTAGTTTACTTCAAATCTTCAAAGTACAAAAAACTGTATTTGCAGATAATAGAAGATTAATGAAATAAAAGTCCACTTACGTGTACATAGAGTAAATTTCCATGACTATATTTCTATACTATAAACACTTAAATACATTTGATAACCATACTAAAGCACATGTAAAGCCATTGATTATAAAGTCATTTTAACTAGCCTTATATCTGAATATATGTAAAATATGTTAAATTTGTAATGATCATTAGGACTGATGATGATAGGATTATGAAACTATAAAGATGTACTGAAGTCCTACTTATGTGAGTAAAAAAAAAAAAAAAAAAAAAAAAAAAACTATTCAACTAATTGCAATTCATATTTGAACAATAGGAAAATTGCATTCTGAATAAATGTCTGAAAACATCACTTTTAGTTTGCACTGAAGTATGTTCTTTTATTATTTTCATAATAAGCACTCTTTTAAAAGTATACTAAAGTCTGGCCTCCAAGATCAATCAAATCTGTAAATGTCATCCATTTAAGATGAACTAGTGTTATCATTCTTTGCTGGGCAAAGTGCCAAGTGTTTAACTTCCACAGTTTCTAGATCAACTTTATACAGTTCACTCTGCCTTTGGTTTTGTTTTGGTTCACTCCGCCTTTTGTTTGACCTACTTCTGCCTCACCAAACATCAGACCCTTCTTAGAAAAATCAGGAGACCATATGATCTGATGCTCTTTCATTTCTGCCCATATAGAGATGGCAGAATGAACAGACTTTTTCATCTCGCTGTGACTCATAATAATGTACTGCTCCACCAAGACAAATCTCTTTTAGTGACTGAATCTGCTCTCATGCCATATGACCGAATCAATATTCAGATTATGAGCGTATCCTCTTTTAATGTGTTGAACACGCTGGATGTATTTACACAGAGCTTTGCTGATCCAGTTGGCAGCTCGGTTGGACAGATCTCTAAAACACTGGCTCACAAAGTCCTCATACGTCACCGTGGCCAAAGCATTGATACTGGCAGCTACTGTGCTGAAAAACAGAAACAGAACATGACGTCTCCGTTTATAGGTCAGATGTTTTGCTCAGATAAATAAACATGAAAAACCATTTAAAGGAAGGTCGTCCAAAAATGAAAGTTCTGTCATTATTTACTGTCTAACTATTGTGGACATTTCTTTGAATTCCAGAAATGAATAATACAACCTTTGACTGTCTTCTGAAATCTGTTTAACTCTCATGTTGTGTTCCAGTTATTCTTTCCCCCAAAAATGCTAGTGAAATTATCAAATTGGACTAAATCTTAGTGATTTTGCTCACACGGGGTATAACAACTCACGTTGTTGCACTTGTGGTGTTCCCAGTCAAAAATAACTGGCCTACAAAAAAATTTCTTCTGAGTTTCTCGTTATGCTATACCATTACCGCATATTGGATTCAATATTTTTGCCAACTTGTTTTCATCATCAATTAGCACAAGTTTTATGTTTCCTTTTGGAACGGATTGGTCACTCAAAAACGGAGATGCATAAGCTCAACTCAATGAGGCCTACGATCAATCACTTAGAAAAAGAAATACAAAACCTGAAAACAAGTTAACTGAAAAATTGAAAGATTCCAAGATTTGGTGAAAATATAGCATGATGATAAATTTACAAGCAGTTTTTAAAAGGCTGGTCATTTTTGACCAGGAACACCAAATTAGGTAATAAATAATTAAAATAACATCCCAATTACCAGTGGTATATATCTACAGTAAATCTAAATTCTAAAAAAAAAACATCTTCATAATTAAACATTGTATTCAGGGTCTACATAAATTTAAGTAAATTCATTTTAAATTTAAATTAAACTCCATTACAACATTTAGTTTCTATTATCACATATATTATTGTGAACTTTGATGTATAAACTGAAAATCACTGAGGGACAATATGAACTTTACCTCAGCGTTCCACTGAACGCACACGCGACAAATAAGCCTGGCAGTCCTGGAAACGCACCGAGAATTTCCATCACAAAATATGGCATGAGCTGAGATAAAAATAGATACGCTAATGTTAGGTGTGTGAGCAACAGTAGCAATGCTTACCTTAGCAAGCACCACTAATAATACCGCTAAAATATTACTCTGAACCTCTGACAGAGACATGAGGATGTTTCAATGTTAGATTCCGATTACAATTTCATAGAGATTATTTCAAATAGATGTATGGAGATCATCACCTGATCTGGAGCAGAGACCAATCCAGCCGACCAGGGGTCACAGCGGGAGTAGAAAGTGTACATGATCAGACCAGAAACCACAGCACAGAACAGAATGATCCACAAACCCAGCAGATTCAGATACAGAGCCCTGAGAAAAACAAACAACAAACTCCAAAATAAGAGCATTTTCTCAGGTTTTGTTTTTTTGCAGTCTATTTGTTTTTAAAATCAGGGATCTAAAAAGCAGTAGAAGTGGAGAAGAATTTGTATTTAAGTTAAAGTATGGGTCCTAATTCTGTGCGTTGGCTGTTGTGGGCAAATTTGGTTAAAAAATGGCAGATGAACGTGAGATTGTGCGGCTGAGTTTAAGCAGACTAAATCACTGGAGACTTCCTGCATACATAATCAAAGAGAAGTCTATCATTTTCAATTGTACTAAAGTATTGAAGAGTAAACGTAAACTAGTTAAGGTACCTTTGATGGACAAACTTTGTAAAGCAACCTGTTTTTTTACAAAATTTTAAAATGTTCTCAATGTCCTGACTAGGTCAGATGCTATTGAAGATGGCAGGCTGAAACCAGTATTCTGAAACCTGTTGACTGCCATTTTATCGGAGTCTAAAATAAAACTGGTAACACTTTACTTAAAGCCTTTATGTATAATGCATTATAAAAGTAGTTTTAATTCATTAATAATGCATTGCAATGCACCTTATAATGCACTGTACAATAATTGTAGCCACAGCTAATACATTATAACACTTATCAATTCATTGTTGCACTATGCATTTTAAATTTGGTTATAATTATTTATGACAAAATATAATGTATTAAAATGCACATTATGAATAGTTATACTACATTATATCCTTTAATAACCCTTTATAATTGATTAGAAATAGAGGCCTTAAGTAAAGTGTTACCATAAAACTTTGAACTTTTGTACATTGAAGACATAAATTATATTTTAAGAAGTAAAAAAAGAAGACATTTCTATGGAAATGTATCTGAGTAAAAATACAAAAGTAAGAGTAGGCCTACAATTATTCAGATTAAACAATATTCAAGTACACTTACGCATTTGGAAGATACAAAGTGACACATTGCAATTAAGGTATATATTTTGCAGTACATACTTTTCACTTCTTGACACATGTTATGTTTAATATACGTTACAAGAACACAAGTGCAAAATTTAAAAAATGAAAATACAAATTTCACCAACGAATAATTCATTTTATAAGGTATTACAGCTGCTCGAGTACACACTGTTAATGATGCAAAATTGGCAGATAATTGAATTTGTATAAACACATACATGGTTTTATTTTAATTAGTAATAATTTAAATAGTTTAATTAGATTTTTTATTTATTTTTTTTTCAGTCTTGTCAAAATGTGTTAACAGGTATCATTAAATGTACTGAGTGCTCACCAGCGTGCATGACCTTCTGTTTTGCAAGAAATGCATCTCTGGATGGTTGACTGGTTTACTCCATAGATGCCCAACCAAGTGAAGGTGCCTCCTACAGTGAGCGTCCAGAACGTGTGTCGCCTCAGTGGATTAATGTCAAAGCTGGAAACAATGGTGCACAAAGAAATTATAACGTATCGCAAAGTGTTAATATTTATTCTAATAAAATAGGTGTGCTTTTATTTTTGGCATGAGTAGATTAAGTGTATGTCTGCACACACGTACTCAAAGACGTCCATTCTGCCTCCAGAGTGAGCTGTGCTCCAGACAGACTCGATCCCTCCCGCTCGACTCGCACCCTGGATCAGCACCGTGAGAAACCCCACCACCATCACCACCATCTGGAAGGCATCTGTCCAGACCACAGCCTTCAGCCCACCCTAAACACACACACACTGGCACTGTTTCTGCTGTTTCTGTCTGATCACCAGCCACCGAGGCCATCAGAACGGCCCATTCACAAAACATTAGAATTACAGAATTACATATACAGTCATATTTCAACAGTTCGTTAACACACTTTGTGTTTTCTCATGAAACACATAATAACTTTCTAGATGGAACAATATCAAAATTACTAATTGTTTCCCAAATTTGTCTTAAAAGTAGTTGATTCATCTGACACTCCATGAATGTCTAAATTAAGATGTTTTTTGTTTTTGCTATTTTCATATAAACAGGATATTGGAAATTATTACTTTTCCCATTTTTAATTTACTGTTTATATATAACTATATATAGACAATATAAACACTTGTGGAGACAAAGTTGCCCTTAATCTGTTGTCTTGACCAAATCCAAGCCACACAGTTTAACATGGAAAAAATAAATAAATAAATAAATAAATAAATAAATAAATAAATAAATAAATAAATAAAAATAAAAAATGAATAGTGTTAATAAGAATATTGATTAAATGTAGCATTCGCATTTTTAGACAACATAAGAATTCAATAATGAGTTATTGATGCATTTTAAGATTAAATAGAAGTGTCTTAACAGAAGCCATAATTACAATCAATCATAACCAAAATAATAATCATAAGTTTTACATAATCATAATTACACTCACAGTTAGTGTGAAACCAGTTTAGATCTGCATGAATTCAGCATCACTTACCAATGTACAGTAAAAAGTGCAGACAATGCCAGTGGCAAATATGGATCCCCAAAGATCAAATCCTGTCACTGATGACGAAATAATACAGATCTGTATTTATGTAATTGACATATGCATGAATGACTCTTATATCTACATGACTTTTATCTAAATCACAGTAACAATAAATACAGTCTAACTTAACAAACAAAATACAGTTTATACAGTTTATTAAATAAATGGTCAAAATGGAATTGTACAGTAAGCACTTTTATGTGAAGTAACAAGTGAAACCTGAATCATGGGAATAAAAGAGACAGTAGTATGCATAAATGAATAAATGTAATCTAATCATAAAATATGTGGCATTTCACTCTATTTGATTCCTTCATTGACTGTGAACATTAGTCTCTTGTGCGGTTCACATGACAGGTGTTATTCGTGTAGAACACGCGAGTGCTCTTCAGTGTGTGAAGGGTGTCATAAATCATTTATTTTTTTTAAGCTAAAGTCTTCATGTCAACATACTTATGATGCCCTTGAAATACTGTCTAGATAGGCAGCACACAGGGTTATAAGCTACTGCTCCTGACTCCAAAAGAAGCACACTTTAGCATCCTTATACAGAAATAATACACTTTAAAAGAATATATTTTGAAGTGAACTTAATTAAATGTTTTCAGGCAATTAATTCTGTTCAAATATTTAATATAAGAGATTAAATTTATATTAAATGCAGTTATCTGAACTTTAGAGTGCTTAAGTAGAACTTAAGAATCTTTATGTGTAAAATACTGAAATTATGTCATATTTATTGAAACTTGAGTCATACATTCAAATTACACATTTGTTTCAATTTAAATTGTACCTTTGCATATAATATCAAATAACACATGAGTTAAATTTTAATAAAGTACATTAGTACTTCAATACTTCAATCAATTGCTTTAGTATGTTAGTCAGCATCAAAATAAGTGTACTTCTTTAAAGCACAACAAAAGATTATTTATATTGTCTTCAACTATTATGCACTTGTATTTATTTAAATTATGTGTATTTAAACACATAGTTAAAATTGATAATTTGATAGCCTGCAATTCACTTATTTGTGTACGTATTATTTTTTTTTTACATTATACTTAAAAAATACCTTCCACTAATTGCATCTGTAATTAATTTCTATAGTTGCATCTATAATTACAGTTGACCCTCTGCCCCTTAAACCTAACCACTGCATCAAACCCATCCCTAAATTTACCCATATCCCACCTCAATAGCAGAAAAAGTGATTTGAAGATTCAAGATTTGACGTTATTTTCAAAAATTATTTTCCCCACAATATCTGTGTGATGTATGCAGACTGACCTTGATTGAGAGCTAAAGCGGGCGCATAAACTACCACACCAGTGTACAGAATCTGAAGAGGTAAAAACAGAACAATCAGCATTACTACCAAACAACAAACGATTAAATATGTGTTTGAACATTCAATGCCACTCACCGTCTGAATGATATAAATTAGTGTGGCTGCAACTCGAACAAGCTTACAAAAACGCAACTCCAAATACTGTGAGAAAAACAAATCAGAACAAATCTGTATCATGCTGGAGGGCCCCAACCTGCATAACTACAGCTGACACGGCCTATGGGATTTATTACTGAAGTCATGACCTCCAAAAAGCCCAGCAACATCTGGCCAACTTCATCCTACCTCAAAACTTCATTTCTGTCCACTTGAGCAGATATGTGTTTTATTGATGATTTTGATATGATGATAATACAATAATTTAGCGAAACCTACTTTGATGACAAAGCAAATTCTGAAATATACATATCCGTACCTCGTATGTACTGGTGATGCCCGATCTGTAGAACACAGGCAAGAAGAGCTCAGCGGTAAAAAACACCACAAACGTGTAGGCGACCCCAAAGATGACATACGAGGCCCCGTATCTGTACACATCTGACGGGGCCCCAATCACTGTGACCGCAGACATGAAGCTGGCGGTGAGAGAAAGGGCCACCGGCCCGCAGGACATCTGACGGCCCCCAACCAGAAACTCTTTAGACAAAGCTTTCTTCCTCTCTTTGATAGCAAAGAAAACCCCGATACCAGAGGAGACCACGAACAGAAAGGCGAACACCACATAGTCCCCAACCTGGAAGGTCCCCACTGTGTGACTTTTGTCCTCCATGCTTGAGGCAGAATCTGGTCAAACTGGTAGTGTGGCTCCAGTATCTCTAGCTCAGACACCTCACACACTAATCATGTTAATCATTGAGGTTTTAACAGGTTAAAAATGCTTATGAGTCAAGACATGGGACGAGGGGTCATATTAGTTATTATATCACTTACGATTGTGCTCATGAATTTCCACTCAGGGATCTATCTATCTATCTATCTATCTATCTATCCCTACTTACTAACGTACCATCAAAGAGAGGAAGAAGTTTCTGGGGGTTGTCAGATGTTTTTATATTATATTATATTATATTATATTATATTATATTATAGTATAGTATATTGGATATAAGGAACGGCAATGGTGACTGTCAAAAAAAAAAATGTGTTATATTTTTACTTATGGTAAAGTTATAATGTGGTTCATTATTACTCTCACTGATGATGATTAACTGGTGATGTGCTTTAGTGGTGTTTGCGATACTTTGTCATCCATGAAATTCTAGTTAATCCTGATACACACACTGCTGACAAAGTGGTTTAACAGAACAAAAAAGAAAAAAAAAAAGGTAATAACACAAAGACTGCTTTTGCTTTTTTTATTTGACAGATGTGATCACGTTAAAAAATTGAGAAATGGATTCAAATCCATTTGCATTGAAGACCATCACATTATATTATAGTGTGAATACAGGTAAAGTGGAAGCCCATTTATTATAGCCATTTAACATATGATTCAATACATGCAAACCTGGCTAGACCACTTACAATTTGTAGTCCATTACTGATTACAGATTACTGTTACGTACAGCAGACTCAGACGGAGACTCGGGAAAATTACAGATGTTTATTAATGTTCAGCAGAGCAAATGGTGAGCAGAATATCAATTGACGGTAGATGAGAGAATGATTATAGATCTTTGTCTTGACAGGAGTATTGAGCAGTGGAGATCGAGGGCACACACCTCACACAGACAGAGTAGCAGACTTCCGGAGGGTAGCGTTGGAGCAGGCAGACGGGGAACACTGGAGGTAGGTACACAAGGAGGTAAGTAGCAGGTAGGTCGCTGTGATAGCATCATTCACTAAGTGTAAACGAGACCGGACGTTAGACAGTGGTGAGGTGCGTGCTTATATGGCTTGAGGTAATGAGGTGTTGAGTGCGTGCAGGTGTGTTCCATTAGTATTCAGGTGAGGGTGTGCGATGTGATTGGCTGGCGTGGGAGCCTGGTCGATCTGTGACATTACCCCCCTCTCCACGGCCCGCTCCAGAGGGCCGAGGACCCCGACGGCGTGGTGGTCTACCTCTTCCCCTGGGAGCTGGTCGATCTGGGTAGGTTGAGTGGAATTCCTCAAGTAGGGTTGGATCTAGAACGTCATTCCTGGGAACCCAAGATCTCTCCTCCGGTCCATAGCCCTCCCAGTCAACAAGGTATTCCAGGTGACCACCACGACGCCGGGAATCCAGGATCTGCTTCACCTCGTATACGGCGCCATCTTCCAGAATCAGTGGAAGAGGGGGTTCCTCACTTGGACCAGGCTCTGTGGAGGGAGAGACAGGAGGGTGGTAAGGTTTTAACAGTGATACATGAAATGTGGGATGAATCTTATATTGTGGAGGAAGTTGTAGCTGGAAGGTGACCGGGTTGATTTGCTTCAAGATAGTGAAGGGACCAACATATCTGGGACTTAATTTTTTACAGGGCAGGCGCAGTCTGATGTCCCTTGTTGACAGCCAGACCTTCTGTCCCGGTTGGTACTGGGGGGCTTCGGACCTACGAAGGTCTGCTGTCATCTTGCGCCTGCGCACTGCTCGCTGAAGATGATGGTGAGCATTGTCCCAGACCCTCTCGCTCTCTCGGAACCAGTAATCCACTGCTGGTATCTCAGATGGCTCCCCAGACCAGGGGAACAAGGGTGGCTGGTAACCGAGTACACACTGGAAGGGAGTGAGTCCAGTAGAAGGTTGACGTAGGGAGTTCTGGGCGTACTCGGCCCAGCCAATAAACTGGTTCCAAGAGTCCTGGTGGTCATGGCAGAAGGTTCGTAGGAAGCGGCCGATTTCTTGGATCTTCCTCTCCGTTTGCCCGTTCGTTTGGGGATGGTATCCTGATGACAGACTCACGGTCACACCTAGGAGTTTGAAGAATCCCCTCCAGACCCGGGAGATAAATTGTGGGCCCCGGTCCGACACTATGTCTTCCGGTAGGCCGAAATATCTGAAGACGAAGTTGAACAATAATTCGGCTGTTTCCAGGGCTGTGGGCAGGCCCCTGAGAGGAAGGAGTCGACAAGACTTTGAAAATCGGTCCACAATCACCAGAATGCATGTTTTACCGTCAGAATCTGGCAGGTCGGTGATGAAGTCTACTCCCAGGTGTGACCATGGACGATTTGGAACGGGTAACGGGAGGAGCTTGCCTGCTGGTAAGTGGCGAGGACTTTTGGAAATGGCACACTCTGCACAACCCTGGACGAACCTTCTCACGTCCCTTGCCATGTTGGGCCACCAGTAGCGGTTCTTCAATAGCGAGAGGGTGCTGTTGGTCCCGGGGTGGCCAGTGCCCAGTGAAGTGTGTACAGAGTGGATAAGGTGATTGCGTTGTAATCGAGGGACATACTGCATTCCTGGTGGGCAGCCCGGCGGAATGGCCGTGGAAGCATTGGAGGAGGTGGCAGAGTCGTTACTCCATTGGATGGGACAGACAATGAGTTTATCGGGGATGATGGATTCTGGTTCTTCGTTAGTTTCCTGTGGAGTATGTAGACGTGATAAGGCATCGGCTTTAGTGTTCTTGGATCCTGGACGGTAAGAGATGGTGAAGTTAAACCGGGTGAAGAAGAGTGCCCAACGGGCCTGGCGAGGGTTAAGTCGTTTGGCTTCGCGTAAGTATTGTAAGTTCTTGTGGTCAGTTAGGACGGTAAATGGATGTTGTGAACCCTCCAACCAATGCCTCCATTCTTCGAGGGCTAGCTTGATGGCCAGAAGTTCCCTGTTGCCGATGTCATAGTTTCTTTCCGCCGGGCTGAGCTTACGGGAGAAGAAGGCACATGGGTGAAGTTTGGCTGGGGTCCCCTGCTGCTGGGATAACACAGCTCCAACCCCCGTAGTCGAGGCATCTACCTCTACAATGAAGGGTTTCGTGGGATCAGGATGGACGAGGATTGGAGCATGGGTAAAGGCGTCCTTCAGATGTTCAAATGCTTCTGTGGCGGCAGATGTCCAGGACAGAGACTTGGGCTTGTTCCGTAGGAGGTTGGTTAGATGACTGGTAATGGTACTGTAGCCCTGAATGAATCGTCTGTAGAAGTTGGAGAAGCCAAGGAATCTTTGAAGTTCTTTAATTGTGGTAGGGACTGGCCAGGACCTGATGGCTTCCACCTTCCCCTCGTCCATACGGATGCCACCACTATCAATGTTGTATCCTAGAAAATGTACTGACGGTTGATGGAATGAACACTTCTCAGCCTTGAGGAACAGATGAAACTTGCGTAGGCGTTGTAGGACCTCCGCAACGTGGAGACGATGTTCGGTCAAGCTCCGAGAGTAGATGAGGATGTCATCGATGTAAACCAAGACGAACCGGTGTAAATACTCCCGGAGCACCTCATGCATGAAGTCTTGGAATACGGAGGGGGCGTTGACAAGACCATACGGCATGACAAGATATTCATAGTGGCCAGTAGGGGTTACGAAAGCCGTCTTCCACTCGTCCCCCTCGCGTATCCGGATGAGGTTATACGCGCTGCGGAGGTCCAGCTTGGTGAAGATGGTGGCTCCGCGGAGATGTTCCAGGGCTGCTGGGACGAGAGGAAGAGGGTATCGGAACTTAATGGTGATTTTGTTAAGTGCCCGGTAGTCAATGCAAGGCCGCAAGCCTCCGTCCTTCTTTGCCACGAAGAAGAAGCTTGAAGCAGCAGGGGATGTCGAAGGGCGAATGTAGCCTTGCTGAAGAGCCTCTTCGATGTACTCCTCCATGGCCTTCTGTTCCGGTAGAGACAGCGGGTAGATTTTCCCTTTGGGCACTGGCTCACCTGGTACCAGTTCAATAGCGCAGTCCCATGGCCGGTGAGGAGGTAATTGGGAGGCCCTCTTCGGGCAGAAGACATCTCTGAAGGGGGCATAACAGGAAGGTATAGAGACAGACTGTTTTTCAAGAGGGCTTTCTATGGAGGTGGAGTTAACCGATAGAGATTGGATCTGACGAGGAGCTGGGTGAGGTAGACGAGGGAAACATGTTGGGAAACACTGGTTGCCCCACTTCAGGATTTCTCCCGAGCGCCAGGAAATCTGGGGATCATGTTGTACAAACCATGGAAGTCCGAGGATTATGTCCGTTGTAGATCCCTCCAGAACCAGCAGATGGAGTTGTTCCTCATGTAGTTCACCCACTCGTAGCTGAACGGGACCCGCACTGAGTCTTACATGGCGGCGGCTGATGGGTTTTCCAGTTATCGCTTGGGCTTGATAGATGGTTTGATTGGTAACGGTTGGGAGATTGAGCTGGCGGCAGAGGCTCCCTGAAATGAAGTTTCCGGCGGACCCTGTGTCGAGTAAGGCGTGAACTGGAATGGATACAGTGGAGGCAGTAAGTATTACAACAGTAGATAGGGGATTCATTCTGGATATAGAGGGTCGAATTGCACTCACCGGGAGTCGAGGAGGTCGAATGGGGCATGATGATCTTAGGTGTCCACTATTTCCACAATATAAACATAGACCCTGGGTAATTCGCCTCTGCCGCTCTGTGTATGACAAACGGGTACTATCTGTTTGCATGGGTTCGTGAACTGGTTCTGGAGGGCGGTTTGCTTCTTGGGGGCGCTGTTGAGGAGTGCAACGGGTAAGTTGGGCTGATTCCTCAAAACATGATTGCATGCGGGTTGAACAACGAATGGATAGTTGGATTAAATGCTCCAATCCACTGGAATCATCATATCCTGCGAGTTGCAACCGCAACTTAGGTTCGAGTCCTTGACGATAAGTGGTGAGTAATGATCGTTCGTTCCATCCGCTAGCTGCAGCGAGGGTGCGGAACTGAAGGGCGTAGTCCTGGATGGATCTGTTTCCCTGTCGGAGATGGTAGAGTTGATCACTGATGGATGGATCGGCTGTTGAGTGGCCAAACACTTCACGGAAGTGAGTGGTGAAATTATGGAAAGACTGAGTGACTGGACCTGATTGTGACCAGATAGTTTCAGCCCACTGCAGAGCTTTACCTGTCAGGAGGGATATGATGAAGGCGATCTTTGATCTTTCAGTGGGATACAGTTGCGGTTGCATCTCTAGGGCTAAGGAGCATTGTAAGAGAAACCCGTTGCACTCCCCCGCCACACCAGAGAAGGGCGCTGGTCGGGCCATGGGACTGGCGATCAGGGGTGCAGAAGAAGTGATGGTGTTTGTCGTGGAGGTGATCGGTGGTGATGGCGGTGGAGCCGGTGAAGGAAGTAGAACTCGTCTGAGATTGTCAACGAGCTCCTGGAAGGGGTCGGTGTTGCTCATGCTGTCCTTAGTGTCAGGTCCGGTCTTCTGTTACGTACAGCAGACTCAGACGGAGACTCGGGAAAATTACAGATGTTTATTAATGTTCAGCAGAGCAAATGGTGAGCAGAATATCAATTGACGGTAGATGAGAGAATGATTATAGATCTTTGTCTTGACAGGAGTATTGAGCAGTGGAGATCGAGGGCACACACCTCACACAGACAGAGTAGCAGACTTCCGGAGGGTAGCGTTGGAGCAGGCAGACGGGGAACACTGGAGGTAGGTACACAAGGAGGTAAGTAGCAGGTAGGTCGCTGTGATAGCATCATTCACTAAGTGTAAACGAGACCGGACGTTAGACAGTGGTGAGGTGCGTGCTTATATGGCTTGAGGTAATGAGGTGTTGAGTGCGTGCAGGTGTGTTCCATTAGTATTCAGGTGAGGGTGTGCGATGTGATTGGCTGGCGTGGGAGCCTGGTCGATCTGTGACAATTACATGATGAAAATTGTAATTTCCCAAACTGGGCTTAATGTAAGAACTGCAGTGGGTGTGTGCGTTGATAAAAAGCTAATCATTAATTAAATTAGGGCTGCACATTTAGTCAAATTTCTAATCACAATTATGGATGCCACAATTATGTAATCGTTCAAAGCAGCAATTAATCGTTTAAAGTCCTCTTATATTATTCTGAGTGCTTACAGTAAGATGTGTTTTTCTCTCTTCAGGTTATCTTAAGGGATTTCCATTGTTTCAATTTTAGTTTTAGTATAACATTGTAATTGTAAGTATAACATTGTTTTTTTTTTTGTTTGTTTGTTTTTTTTTGTTTTTTTTTTTTTATTTAAAGAAGAAACCAATCCTATGTTTAGTTAACATGAGGCTTAATACTGTAAAAAAAAAAAAAAATAATAATAATAATAAAAAAAAATTCAGTTAGAGTGTTTTCAGCTTGTTTATTTTCATCTAAAATATGGCATGTGGTTGCTTTAAACAATGGTATAAACATCATTCAATGTAAATTGTGATCATTTTAATTAATAATCGCAATTACAGTTTCAAATGAATAACTGACAATTATGATTTTTGTCCTAATCCTGAAGCCCTAAATGAATTAATAAAAATGTAAAATCAATTATTTAAACACTTGAACACTAAAAATATTTAATTAGTTTAACTGTACATCAGTGTGGCCATTAAGTGACATCAAACTGTAAACATGCAAATGTAATGTTAAATTACTGAATTATTAACTTCTTCAGAAATATTTCAAGTAAATATTTTTATTTTGTTTTTCTTTGTTTTTGGCCAAGACTTCCAGAATCAGCAGCTCAGGATGAAGGCACAGTGTTTCACAGCTATACATCACAAGTGTTTAGTAACTTTCATAATTATTTGTTTCACACATGGTCTAATTACTTGATGGGTGCTTGTTTCACCCAAAATCAGAAGCATGGTTTTCAAATTCATTCGCATCACATTTACATCACCATTCTATATTGTGGTTAGTCAAAGCTAAACAGTATGACAGACAGCAAGATTTTTGGAAAAAAAGAAGAATTAGGGGGAATCAATAAATGATCAAGTGTAACACATGCTGACCATTTGTTAATGGCTTTGTTTCTAATATATGATTCAAAGGATGAAGTTCATGCTGATTAGTTGAACAAACTATTTTTTTTTTTTTTTTTTTTTGTGTGTGTATTTCATTACATTCAACTAGTGTATATGTGACCCAGCACCACAAAACCAGTCATAAGGGTCTTTTTTTAACCACTTTATGAGCTTTAAGCTGAATAAATAAGCTTTCCATTGATGTATGGTTTGTTAGGATAGGACAATATTTGGCCGAGATACAATGCCTGTAAGTTGTCCAAATGAAGTTCTTAGCCATGCATATTACTAATCAAAAATTAAGTTTTGATATATCTACGGTAGGAAATTTAAAAAAAAAAATATCTTCATGGAACGTGATCTTTTCTTAATATGCTAATGATTTTTGTTAAAAAAAGAAAAATCGATCATTTTGACCCACAAATATACCCGTGCTACTTATGACTGTTTTTGTGGTCCAGTGTCACATATTACAATGTTAGCTTATCAGTTCGAGTTATTACAGAGTGAGACGCAGACAAGTTTCCAGTGGAGCTGTGCGTGAGACGCGAGGCGCGCTGTAATTTGAGAGCGCGTAAAAGCGCGCTGGACTCAGATTACAGCCTCAGCTTCTCTCCTAGTGCGCATACTCATACTAGAGACTCCAGATGTGGACATCGTCCCTGTCAGGTCAGTCAGACCTTCCGAGTGTACTGAAGCAATCTATCATGTTACCTTTCGCCGTTGGTCTGTTTTTATTGCCGCTCTGCGCTGCGGTATACAAGGGACCTTTGCTCCCTGAAATGTCCAACGGGACTTTTCACCACTTCTTCGTCCCGGACGGCGATTACGAGGAGACCGAAGACCCGGAGAAATGTCAGATGCTCTTTAAATGGATCGACCGCAGACCGTGTCCGCTGGAGGAAGACCAGGACTCCATCATTCGCGAGGATTTTATCATCATTAAACAACAGATAGAAGACACCGCGCGCGTTCTGGAGAGCCTCGGGAAGAGCGTTTCCTACGACCTGGACGGCGAGGACAGTTATGGGAAATACCTGAAGAGGGAGATTGTGCAAATCGACGAGGCTTTTACAAGCGTGGAGAAATCTCTTCTGGAGCTGGAGACGAAATTCAAGCAAAGCCAGGATACCGAGCAAAGAGAGGAGAATGAGTTCACCAATAACTTCATCAACCCCATGCATAATGTGAGGGACACGCTACAGGAAACTCTGGACATCTCTTCCGGACTCAAGGATAAGCATGAACTCATCTCTCTGATCATTCGGAGTCATGGATCCAGGTTAAGCCGGCTTAAAAATGACTACCTGAATGTTTAGACTCACAGACCTTCTGGACAGACTACAGTCCAAGTTGGATTGTTTTTCCCAAGTATGTTAAACGTCGGATCTCCAAAATTTCCCAAATTGTGAAACTTTTTTGTGGTGGTTCCTTCACGCTTAAAAATAAAGTGTTTCAATTGCATTTTGGATTTCATATATGTTATATGTTTCTTTGGAGATTAAAAAAAAAAAAAAAAAAAGGTTATTGAGGCTTCATTATGGAATCATCAGTGGTTTCTGGCTTTAAAACACAAGTGCAACAAATTCTTCTGGGAATTTTTATTTAAAAAGTGTCAAATGTAAAGCCAATTCAGATGTACCAGCAAACCTGAAGCTATAAAAACCTTTAAATATAAACAATTTCTAAAAATAAATAAATAAAAAAATAAAAAATAACATTTTTTAATATAGAAAAGATTGTCTGAATAACACCGTTTTCCTTTTTTTTTTTTTTTTTTTTTTTTTGTCTCTGGGCATGCATGCAAACACGATTTTTTATTAAGAATGAGTATGCCTTTTTTGATTAGTTGCATAAATAAATAAATTGTTATAGCCACAAGTAAGAGAAATGTACATTTTATTGACTGTAAAAATGAAAGAAGTAACCTAAAATGTGAGGTGTAACATCAAAGTGAAGAGTTTTATTCAAGTCAGAAATATTGTTTAACAAGATTTAGTTAACCTGACTATAAACTTCTTTTAAAACTGAACTCCATACACAGATTTTGTTGATGTCTAAATCTGTTATTCCTGTAATCTGTCTTCAGTAGTCTGGTCTTTCTCAGCTGTCTGTATACTCCTGACATTCATTTTGGATGATTGAGGTTTGAGGAAGTTGGAAGGGTGGTGGTTAAACAAGCTGGTTGAGATTTGGCATTTCCTGTGCCATTAGAACAGAACGTCTCTTTCTCTTTCTGCCATGTGGAAGAATAATCAAACTCTGCAGCAATATACAAAGAAACACAATCTACCACTCCTACTGCCAACTCCACAAGAATGCTGGGAAATTTGCTGGTGAACAGTTTCAAGGTTCAACTGTAGACCATCACGACCAAAATTACACTGAAGCATAAAACATATCCTAAACCACACATTCATAAGCTAAAACACTGCACCAAAAGCACTGTGCTGTTGCTGCATGTTAATTTCTAACCAGAACCATGAAGTGCTTATAGATGCTTTCTACCCACAGTCTCCCGGGCTGGGACTGTTTTCCTTTTCTTCCTCACATTCAGAGTTTTATTCTTGCTGGAGGTTAAAGCTCAAGGAAAGAATGTCTTTACTAATGGTTTAGTGTTACCAGATCTGAGCCTGTTCAATAACATCTCATAGGGATCTGGTTTCAGTGGTTTTGTTGCAAAAAGAGGAATAAACAACAAAAAGCAAAGAATTCTTGATGGTTATTTTAAGGAAGATACTAAAAGAAGCTGTCTTTATCTGCCAACCAGAACCATATCATTGGAGTTTGAGTGATGTATTGGTTTTGTTAGATTTCCAGTGAACATCCTTAGTGTTTAAAGTAAAATGATTTCAGATGCTCATCTCAGATTTCATGTGCCAACTGCTATAAATCATACTGGAAGTGTGTGTGTGTGTGTGTGTGTGTGCGTGTGTGCGTGTGTGTGTGTGTGTGTGTGAAACTTCAAGAAAGAGATACCAATCTGTTACCCTTTAAAATATGATTGTTCTAAGTTAGCAATCATGCACTTATGACAGTTTTATTTTATAATGTATATTGAATATTTATTGCATGTCTGCATTCAGTGTGATATAAAATATCACATTCAAAAGACATGGGCAAAATTTTCTCATCAATTTTGTAAAATACAGGTGCATCTCAATAAATTAGAATGTCGTGGAAAAGTTCATTGATTTCAGTAATTCAACTCAAATTGTGAAACGTGTGTATTAAATAAATTCAATGCACACAGACTGAAGTAGTTTAAGTCTTTGGTTCTTTTAATTGTGTTGATTTTGGCTCACATTAAAAAAAAAAAAAAAAAAAAAAAAAAACACCAATTCACTATCTCAACAAATTAGAATACTTCATAAGACCAATAAAAAAAAAAAAACATTTTTAGTGAATTGTTGGCCTTCTGGAAAGTATGTTCATTTACTGTATATGTACTCAATACTTGGTAGGGGCTCCTTTTGCTTTAATTACTGCCTCAATTCGGCGTGGCATGGAGGTGATCAGTTTGTGGCACTGCTGAGGTGGTATGGAAGCCCAGGTTTCTTTGACAGTGGCCTTCAGCTCATCTGCATTTTTTGGTCACTTGTTTCTCATTTTCCTCTTGAAAATACAAAATACCCCATAGATTCTCTATGGGGTTCAGGTCTGGTGAGTTTGCTGGCCAGTCAAGCAGACCAACACCATGGTCATTTAACCAACTTTTGGTGCTTTTGGCAGAGTGGGCAGGTGCCAAATCCTGATGGAAAATGAAATCAGCATCTTTAAAAAGCTGGTCAGCAGAAGGAAGCATGAAGTGCTCCAAAATTTCTTGGTAAACGGGTGCAGTGACTTTGGTTTTCAAAAAACACAATGGACCAACACCAGCAGATGACATTGCACCCCAAATCATCACAGACTGTGGAAACTTAACACTGGACTTCAAGCAACTTGGGCTATGAGCTTCTCCACCCTTCCTCCAGACTCTAGGACCTTGGTTTCCAAATGAAATACAAAACTTGCTCTAATCTGAAAAGAGGATTTTGGACCACTGGGCAACAGTCCAGTTCTTCTTCTCCTTAGCCCAGGTAAGACGCCTCTGATGTTGTCTGTGGTTCAGGAGTGGCTTAACAAATTCCTTGACACGTCTGTGTGTGGTGGCTCTTGACCCCAGCCTCAGTCCATTCCTTGTGAAGTTCACCCAAATTCTTGAATCGATTTTGCTTGACAATCCTCATAAGGCTGCGGTTCTCTCGGTTGGTTGTGCATCTTTTTCTTCCACACTTTTTCCTTCCGTTCAACTTTCTGTTAACATGCTTGGATACAGCACTCTGTGAACAGCCAGCTTCTTTGGCAATGAATGTTTGTGGCTTACCCTCCTTGTGAAGGGTGTCAATGATTGTCTTCTGGACAACTGTCAGATCAGCAGTCTTCCCCATGATTGTGTAGCCTAGTGAACCAAACTGAGAGACCATTTTGAAGGCTCAGGAAACCTTTGCAGGTGTTTTGAGTTGATTAGCTGATTGGCTTGTCACCATATTCTAATTTTTCTAATTAAAAGAACCAAAGACTTAAACTACTTCAGTCTGTGTGCACTGAATTTATTTTATTTATTTTATTTAGAAAACACAAACACACAGTATAACTACCTCAAGAATCACAAAATGAACACAAACAGCACACATTTATCCATGTGTGAACATTCAGTAGCAAAACTAATAACACAGTAGTCAGAATCTCAGGATGATAGGAACAGGAGCACAGGTGATTATGAGTTTTGGAAAATGAATCCTGGTAGTGGGATACAGAGGAATAGGAGGAGAAAAGAAAAATGAAGGGGATGAGGTCAAAGGTCATTTGTTGCTGATGAAATATAAAGCACTATAGTTGAGCATGTTCTTCTGCATGGAATGATCATAAGGAAAGCTGCCTGCAGGATCATCTACAGGGTTTTTACACTACTTACACATTACAATTACAGTACATAGCAGCAGTACTTCAGATGAGAGAACTTGTACTGTAAATACTGTAGCACACACCCTCAAACTCATAACTGTTGAATTGATTTGTAGCCAAGCACTTCTTAATTGTATTTGTGCAGAACTGAGAGACGACTGTCTAGGGAAGACAGAGAAAGTCTTTTGTCAGAAGACTAAGAAACTGCTATAGTACAGTATAACATACAAGGATATTACCAATACTGTAATGCAGCTTGGCAGAGGATGCAGTATTTATATATCTGTTTGTTTGTTTGTTTATTGCTGTACAGTAACTGACCGTATATTCCAATGTGTTTACTGTATATTCAGTTGTTTGGTTTTTGTACTTTTCTCTTCTAGTGCTTTTCATCTACTGTATGATAACTTTACAGTAGTGTAATGAAAGTAAACGTTTCTTAATGTTTATTGCTGAATTTGACTGTATCTGCACCCCTCTATTTATGCCGTGTACTGTAACAGACACTGGAGTCCTATTTCCCAAAAGGAGGTTTTTGAAACAGTGTTTTGAACTGATCTCACTAGTGTTCTCTAGTCAGGAAAATAGTCTGTGTATTTGACAGCTTTGTGTGTCATCTGAGGCCAAAGATTAGATTCTGACAAAAGAGAATGTGTTTTTGACTAAAATGTTTGACTTTGACCTGGAAGTTTGAAGTTTGCACAAGTCGGTGTGTAGTTTTGAGATTGTGTTTATAGTTGTGAGAAAATGGTGAATTGTTTCGTGAATTGTGTGTTAGCAATCGAGAAAAACTGTAAATGGAAAATTCCTATCTTTTTCTCTTGTCTTTGCTTATAGAATCTTCCCTGACACTGCATTCTGTCAGTGTGCTTCACTGTCATTTGATGTCTTAGGTCTACTTCGTATATATTCCATAAAGTCGCCGTGCTAATCCCTGTCATTTACAAATAGGACGACCCTTCTCCCATGTGAATATTTTTTGCCTATTTTTAGGAATACTGCCTATTTGAAAGTACTGCTTATAGTGATTTTTGCCTTTTATATAGTATTCGGATGCTAAGTTTGTCTCCAGAGTGCTGTGCTAAATCACTCCCTATTCTCTGGCCTTCTAGGTCCACCATCCCGCAGAGTTTAGCTTCATCACTAATCAACCTCACCTGGAAATCTAACTGAAGTTTTCAAGATTACTTGGCAGAAATTGCAGACAGGTGTGTTTGATTAGTGTTAGAGTTAACCTCTGCAGGACAGCGGACCTCAAGTGGCCCACTCCTAGTCTAACAAATACCAGTGTTAGGGTGATGATACACTGGGCAACCTTAGTTAATGTTGTTGTCAGCGGGCAACCAGGTGAGACACAGTGCCCACAACCAATCTAAAGTATCCAGATAGAAATTTGTTACCCATTCCCAGTGGGAAAGTGTCTAAGCAACACTGCTCGAAAAAAGTTGACCCGTGTATCATCAGCCTTAAGCCGATGATACACTGTGCAATTTCAGCAAGGTATCAACTCACACAGTACGAGAAGATCGCATGCGATGTAAAGCCAAAGCTCACGATTTATGTGCTCACATTATACGTGTGAAATACTTGGGTGCGCTTGCGCAGACAATGACACTGTATATGGACGATAGCCAGAGATAACTTAAAAAAAAAAAAAAAACTATCGGTGATATCGTGAGGATTTGGCATTTCCAATTAATGTATTAAATTATTATTATTATTATTATTATTATTATTATTATTATGGTAGTTTTACTATTAAATATATAGGTCTACTACAATTAATTTGCCTTGAAATAACTGCGCATTTACCGCACAACTGAGGCGCGGATAACAAAAGATTAATTTAGATAACTCCTCACTGAAAATTATTTAAACATTTAGACATATTCCACAATTAATAGGCCTATAATTAAAATTCTCAACTGTCTAGCTAGCCTATGTCCGGACTCCGAACTTCATGGTTTAAAACTGAAATATTTATAATTTTGCGACGTGTTTGTCTTTATCACTGATTGCAAAATGATGGACAATGATTCACATTTCCCGTGATAACAATATTATTTTATCTAAAGATCTCACTCTTTTCATTTTCTTTCTTGCTGCAATAAAGTTTAAATAGTTAAAGTTCTGTTTCCACGAAGGCGCAGTGAGGGAAAAAGCACTGCGTTTAGGGCAGTTGGTTCGTAGCTCTGCTTCAATTGTGCGATACTCTCACGAGGTCAGAAGCGGCAACCTTCCGGTCTCTCTCGCGAAACCAACACGGAAGTGATTAAAACTGCAATTCACCAACTGGCCACTAGAGGCTGGCTTCAAAGGGAGTCAGTCCCAGAGACTCCCCATGTAAAAATGCCCAACTTTTCAGCAGAAAAAAAAAAAAAAAAAAAAATATATATATATATATATATATATATATATATATATATACGTTTACAGCCTGGTACAAAAAGTGGTTTTGGTCTATATAGCTAATTTTACCCTTCATGACAACTGTGAGGGGGGTGATTTTTTTTATAACTCATCTGTTTAAATTATATTAAGACTTAAAATTCTGCATAATTAAGGGCGTGGCCACTTGAGTGACAGGTGGATTGCCGCTGCTGTCACCACAGTCAAGCTAAGTGGGCGTTGTTTCAGCAACCAGCTCTCGCCTCTTTGCCCATTTTCGATTATCCGGGAATGACGCGCTGCCAAGATGGCAATGGTCGGCTCCGCCTACTTTGAGCTTCAAAAACGCTCTTCAGAAACCTACGGGTGACGTCACGGACACTACGTCCATGTTTTTATACAGTCTATGGTTTTGACTGCAAATTACATCGGCAACAACCTACAGCCAATGAGAGAGCACGACACAGGGCACGGGAAAGTTCAGTGGGAGGAGTCATATCTGCAACAGAGCATCAGCAAGCAGCCAATCTCTCCTTCATATACTTCTTTATTTATTTTTAATTTTTTCACGGCACATGAGTGAAAAGACAATTTGGATTGCAAGCTGTTTGTGGGCCACCGTTTTTGACAGGAATTCTCTTATTTCCCTTGTATATTCTTGCATGTTTGGTTGTAAAACATAGCTATTTGTAGACCAGACAAAGCTGTCGGTGTTTCTTCCAACTGAAAAGTGTAATATGTGACCACCTGCCGCCAATCCGTCGTCAGTGTTGGGGAGTAACTAGTTACATGTAATGGAATTACAAATTGTAATTAGTGGTGTCAAAATTAGCGCATTTTTTTTTTTTTTCAGTTTAACGCGTTAAAAAAAAAATGTAACACAATTAACGCAGGGGCGGTGCTAGGTTTGGCCACCCCACTCAAAACTGCTAAAGAATTGAGTTTATTCAGACGCAGAACGTCTTTACAAGCTCAACAAACTGGACAGTTTTCAGACAAGCTCCAACCTCACTTCAGCGCCAGGTGTGAATCAAACGAGCGCGGAAACTTTACCGGAGACGAGGAGCTTCAGTAGAACATCAGTGAACTGCTGTCAGATGAGATGTTGTCATATGGCGCTTATAATATGACAAAACTATTTGAATTTGAATTGTGTAAATTTTAATTATTGACAAGTATCATTTAACAAAACTGAATATAACGTGGCATTTAACATAGCTCTGAATTAGATTTTTTTTTAACTTGAATAATGAACATTTGAAATTTAACACAATTGCGCGCAGTTTTCTAATGTTGCCCATTAACTTTAACTTCTGAGGTAATATCAATGGTATGACGTTTCAGATGCGTCCGAACTTACAAAAACATATACATACATGTAATTGTTTGATCAAAAAAACTGCTAGGGACAGTTTGGCAGTCGCTGGATATTGGTAGGGACACATCCCTAGCGTCCCCCCCCCCCCCCACCCCCCAACTAATTCTACGCCCATCCCTATAGTTTTATAATTATAATAATTATAAATGGAGAAAAATTGCTATGGTCTCGCAGGTTTGTTCACGCATTAAACTCATGGCCACGAGAAATGGATGTTGTTCCCTCAACTTCACATCATGTGGCCACGACATAAGGATGTCCTTACCTCGACAAAATGATCTCGTGGCCACGACATATTATCACGCTCCCACGAGTTAATATGTCGTGGCCACGACAAAACTAGCCTAAGTGAACCGAACATGTCCCCTCCCGGTCGCAGTAAATGTTTCGTTCGACTTTTCTGAGATCAGCTACTCTTCCCTGTGGATGACCTCTGACCTACTTTCTGTACGATCTGAATTTCTGCGCTTTGAATTTTAAATATTGAATTTGATGTTCCGAATTTCTTCTTCATCTTGAAAACTTGAAGCTGTATTTTTAAAAACTGGATTTTTGCAGTCTAAGAATTCAGAACAGAAAATCTGCTGTTTGAAAATACATGTCTATTAATAAAACTGTCATAAAAAAATTCAGTGGTGTTAAATTTCAAATGTTCAATATTCAAGTTAAAAAAAAAATCTAATTCAGAACTATGTTAAATGCCACATTATATTCAGTTTTGTTAAATGACACTTGTCAATAATTCAAATTTACACAATTCAAATTGTTTTGTCATATTATAAGCTCCATATTGTCAGGCCATATGTCAGTAAAAACTAATCTTTCTGTCCTGCCAGCTGTTAAACTGTGCTCGTAGCGCGTGCTCAAGCACAAATGTGCCAGCGCGCACTCTTATTAAAGCGCTGTATCATATTCAAACCCAAATGAAACTACGAGTATGCAATGTCATAGATATATATGTCGTCAGTTAAGTCATGAAGTTATAAAAGAAGGCCAGTAAAGCTGCCTTAAAACTGTGCGTGCAAGTGTTTATTATTTATGAGTCACATTTAAAGCAGTGTCAGATCCGCATTAAGTTCAGCAGCCGCCGTTTTTAAAGTAGCAGCCAAAATAACCTAATAACCAGCTGCTGTGATGTCTGTTAATCAAAGAACAAAATTAAAAACAGGAAATCAATAACTTCTGTAGTTTTACTTTATCTTTATTTAATTTAGAATTTAGTGTTTGATAACTTTATTAAATTAGCCTATATTTTCTTGCTGAATGGCACAGGTAGCTATATGACATTTATTATAATGAGTTTATGTGAAGATTGTTTTAAATTCACTTAAATTAGAATTTATTTTTAAAGTCTAATAAATGTTAAATTGATAGCTCTCAAGTATATTGCATGTTGAATGGCTATAGTCAATGGTTAAATATTAGGAAAAAAATCATAGAGACATCAGTTGCTATCGGTCATACTTGCCTTCAGTCATTAAAAAAAAGATGGCATTAAACAAATATTAAAAATGTATTTTCTTTATGTTGTTTCTACATTAATTCGAAGATTGAATGTGAAATTATTGCAATATAAAAGTATACTTACAGTTTTTCTCGATTGCTTAAACACATTTCTTGAAACTATGCCTCGCACTCTCAAAACAGTAAACACGAATCCATAACTTCTAACTCAATTCCCCAAACTTCCTATATTTAGGTCAAAATGAAGCTCTCCACTCAAAACAACTCAATCTTGCTGAAAAACCGAACTTTGCTCTCAAACATGACACACAAACAGTCAAAAACACACACACTACTACAGTCTTACACACTGATGAGATAAATTCAAAACAATACTACAAAAACCGGTAGTAAGTGTGGTACTCCCCAAATGTTTTATTCCTCAATTTAATGTACTGTAGAGTACAGTACAATACAGCAAACAACAACAAAAATAATTATTCTGCCCCAGCATCACGTCTTTGGTCTAGAACAGGCCAAAGAACCTCTTCAACATCACAGGCTATACTGGCCCTGGCCAGACAGCGGGGGTAAAATCCTCTCGCATGTCTGATGTCCTTGTGTCATTGTTCACAAACGAGATAGGTAAAATGCTTAGTCATGTTGTCAATATAACACTGCACTCTGTTAGTATTACCTGATGTTATCTATGGCAACAGTTTGGATGACAGTTACTGTACTGAAATACAGAAGGCTGCACTTCTTATGTATGCCAGATAACCATTTCAAAAGTACAAATGTACACATTACTGTATGTGGGATATTGATTGAAAAAGACTGGATATGATTCACAGTTACACTTTTACTAGTGGTCTGACCCCCCCCCCCCCCCCCCCCCCCCAAAAAAAGAAAAATCATCACAATGTCCTTCTAAAACAGAAAAGAAAAAGAAATATGTGCACAAAGGCGAAAATAAAAATTAGAAAGTCCACTGTCAGAATTTGTAACTCTTGTGTTGTCCTCTGTCTATATACAGATAGTGAATTGGTGGGTTTTTGTTAAATGTGAGCCAAAATCATCACAAATAAAAGAACCAATGACTTAAACTACTTCAGTCTGTGTGCACTGAGTTTATTTATTACACGAGTTTCACAATTTGAGTTGAATTACTGAAATAAATGAACTTTTCCACGACATTCTGATTTATTGAGATGCACCTGTATGTTTTCCAATTGAAGGTTCACGAGATGTACTTTTCAGTTATTCCAGAGAACTGGTTTGTCATTGGTCGATCTATATTCTCTTCATTAGTGAAAGTCAAGATTCACTTCAACAATTCATGGCAAATTTATAAAAAGTCTAATTGAAATGTGTAGAAAATATGCTTGACAGTTTAGGTATGACAACTAAATCAACCATTTTGCATTTACCATAATGATGAGCTAATGACTTGATGTTTTGAGGGGTAAAACTATAGCACAGGGAACTCTATAATACATCTTGAGCAACATGACAATAGCAACTGATAATGTAGGAAACCACAGACAAATATAGATAATCAGTTGCATGAATGTACCAAAGCAATCGCAACTTGATCAAAAGAATGAGAAGCATTTTATGATGTGCACAAGTGACTAAATGATGTGGAGTTTGAACAAGTAGTTTTGAGAATTTCATTTCTGATCTGAGAAATGCACCAAACTGACTGAGAAAAACTGTAAGCTGACTTTGGCCCTTTTACCTCCATCGAAGGTTTGATTGTGTGATAAATTTTGACTCCTAGTGTTTCCACTTGGGTAATTGTGTGCTAACTGAGCTCAAACTGTGCTGACTTGAGTGAACAATATTGAATGCTAGTGCTTTCTAAATGACCACATGGTGTAAGCGCTGAGAAATGTAGGGATTTGTGTGTAGAGTTTTGCAGTACCAGTTCACCAAATCTGACTCATGTGTTAAAGCAGGGGAATAGTGTTTAGAGTTTAGGGAAATGGGTGTGCTTTTTGAAAAATGGTGTCATGGTTTTGAAATTTTAGTTCAAACGCCTGGTTATAGTGTTTTAGTAATCTAGAAAAACTGTAAAAACTTTAATATTATGTGCGATTAATCGCGATTAATTTCAGAAAAATGTCCGATTAATTAGTTCATTTTTTTAAGCGATTGACAGCACTAATTGTAATATAACTTTAATCTGTTACAGTTACTGAGAAAAAAAAAAATGTGTAAGTAAATTACAGTTACTTAAAAACTTAACAATTACAAAGGGGGTGACATCTAAATATAACGCAAACACAAACAGATTTAATTGATTTCTTTCCCAAATTGCATTGGCTGCTCTAAAATATGAGACACCAATGTTTCAAGAGTTTAGGACACAGAATAGGACACATGCTTATTCGATAATTGTTTTATTTCCTATTTAATTTAATGTATCTGCTTTATTTATTATTATTATTTATTTATTTTTTTACTTTTTAATAAAGTAATTGAAATAGTTGCACTACTTACTACACTTTAAATAGGGTAACTTGTAATCTGCAACCTATTACATCTCCAAAGTTTCTCAACACTCTGTCATGTAATGTGCACACAACAGCAACTAGATTGTACCCCAGACAGTCGTGTGAGAAGAGCAGCAATCCAACGACTTTGAAAATCATGCAGTGTGATCTCAGTGTAAAATAATGAAACCTGCATTCAGAAAACAGTAGGAACAATACCTCATATTCAGAAGTGAGTAACCAGTGGCCAATGTGCTACTCAGTGCTAAGACCACAAATGTTGAGTCAACAGATTAAAGAAGATACGCAAGACTAAGTTATTGGTTAGAAAACGTAGTTTTGGATGGATGTAGTATGTCTATGAAGATATTTACGTGACACACATAAATACCAACAGAACGCAACAAGTTGTTCATTGAATTCAACACATGCTTTCCAAATTCAGTGCAGGTGTTTCTAGTTCAACTCGTTATTTTTGTATAAATACTCTCATAAACTATTTTCTTCGTCTGCTGTAGAACAATGTTTCCTATAACAAGTTTATTAAGTTCATGAAAGGTTTGTTCATGGCGGTTTTTCTGTAAAGCCATGGTTTGGGTTCTTAATAGTGTAGTTTGTTTGTATTTGTTACATTCTCACTCAGTACAATTTATCACGTCTGGAGCTCTAGCTACACCCTTTTGTTTTAAATGATCTCACTCATTTTGTGCATGTAATAATATTGTGTGTATAGATTTGGCTATTCTTGTGAGGGCTAAATGTGCTCAAAATGATGAAACATGTTGAAAACATCCAGTTGATGTGGTTGTCACTATTTGAAAACCAAATCATGTTTTACTATAAATCTAATGATGTCAGCGGGTTTTTGTGAGCGTTAGCTTTAGCGTATAGTGACTATCATTAGTTCTCAAGGCCAGTGTGTGAGTGTGTGTGTCTTTCTGGAATCTGCCCTCGGTAAACAAACAGCAGCTGGTGCTCATCATAGCACCCCCACACCTACCACACACACACACACACACACACACACACACACACACACACACACACACACACACACACTATGTCAACACAGAACCATTTCTAGCTAAACTGTTAAGTGTGTTTCTCTTTCTTTCATAATCTTCATCAGTCACTATCATATAAACAGCACATCTGCGTAGTGTTTAGTGCTGAACTCTAAAGTTACTCTGATGTTTTCAGAGTGTTTTGATAGGGATTAAACACATTTTTCACGGACACCCAGTTTCTGAGAGTTTAATATAAAGCATCAGAATAGAAAGAGAAGTTTTTGGCTTCATACTGAGATCTTGCTGACCGTGGTAAAATTTGAGCACATTTTGAAGCATTGAGGAGATTTATTTTGATTATGTTTTTTTTTTTGTTTTTTTCTCAGCAAAACTCTCAATTTTATTCTCAGAAACAATTATTCTTATTTGTGATGTTTCTTTCCTGTGGGGACTTTGAAGAGCTGAAAAAGAGAAGAGAAAGTGGTCTGAAGTTTGGCGTGCTGAGAGAGATTTGATCCTGTGTGTCTCACCTCAGAGTCCCTTTCCCCCGGTGGGACCCCAGTCCAAACACAAGCCTTCCCCATCCGGCCCTGTCTGATCCAGCCTCCAGCCGCTCTGCACACCAGCTCCAAACCACAACCATTACAGCTTCATTATCCAGCTTATGGATAATGAAACTTTTTATGTGAAGTTTAATGCATAAGTGTAATTTTATGAGCAGCACTGCTCACTATAAAGTTTCTTAATGTGTGAAAATCTTCAGTCTGTGGCATCACACGTTTATGCTGATGAAAGATCCCTCAATATATATATATATATATATATATATATATATATATATATATATGTGTGTGTGTGTGTGTGTGTGTGTGTGTCATTCAGTAAACATTAATAATGTCTGCAATAAGTACTCCTTTTCACTGTGTGCTAAAATGTAGAGACTGGAAGCTTGAGAATAGGCTCTTTTGACTTGGGACTGTGAGCAACACCTTAGCAACCACTTAGAGTAGCCTAGAAACCATCTAGCAATTCCCAGCAGGCAACCACCCATATCAATGTAGTCTCATGGCATTCACTTTAGCATTGGCAAGAACCGCTCACATTTTCTTCACAAAATGTTTAGTCTAGATGAGTGGGAAAACAGAACAAATCAGAAACAGGAGTCAATGAATAAACAAACACTTTAATGAGATTTCACTCGTGTGCTTTCAGACTTGTTCAGTTTGCGTAGCCTATCAGTGGACTCTTTTTTTGGGAACCAAATTAGTTTTTCATTACTTATGTTTAAACATAAGTTATTTTGTTTCATATTTCACGCCCTAACACCATATTTCACAAATTATCCTGCATTAGTAATTAATTCATGTTAGTCAGCTTCTGAAATTTTACTCTTTACTCTTACCCTCTTAACTTTTCTTTGCATATTTATCAAGTTAATAACAGTGATTGGACAAATACATCACACAGCGAACAAACTGTTTCAATAACAAAGCACATAAATGTTAAATAATATAAGCTAAAATACTTTCTAAGCTAATCATTTTAGTAAAAGGGCAGTGAAAATAACAACAAAAAAAGCAGAAAATGTAATATTTCTCAAATATTGCTTAGTTTAACATCATGTGGACCACAGTAAACAACATTTTACTCAATTTTTGTTAAAAAAGACAACAAAAAAGTACTTCAGGCAATATTGCATCTCCTATTTATAGAAAGCTGCAGAAATCTACTGAACTAAGAGTTTCTCAAATCCGTATAAAGTTAGATTGTTAGATATCTGTACAAACAGACTGTGTTAGCAAAGCGTGCTTGTGTTTTACTGAAACAGATACTCACATCCTGACCTGAAAAATAAACATTCACAGCCATTACTGTGTCACTGGGAATAAAGGCAAATCTTCTAAATTGTCCTGATTTTCCTTAAAAATATGGTCGTTTCGTGACGTTTCTGACACAAATATGGATAGAGAGAATTGATTTGGAAAATCTGAATGTTTACCACAGAATGTTTCGAGATTTTTGTGAATTGGCTCATATGAGGCATTTAAAATAATTCTTAAATATATTCACTATATGTAAAAGTTAAATAAACACATCCATTGATATATTAAAATAAATACTGAGGTTCAAAAGTAATGACTGGCACTGAAAACATTCAATGAGAACTTTGTGAAGAAAAAGAAAAAGAAAAAAAAGAGTTGTGCCATATGAATAATACACAGGTTTACTTTGCCGAACTGCTGCATATTGAAAATGTTCTTGATCAAACAATATTCTTTGAATGAACTGTTTTTTAGTTTAGTATGAATCCAAGGAATGCTTAACTTGGATGAAGCAAATCTTCTGCCCAAAATCATGGCGGATGTGGTTTGGATGAGTGGAGCCCAAAATAAAGTTCATGACATCTGTTCCCACAGGCACACGAAATAGATTTACATTCAATCATAAACATTATCAATACTTGCAGGAACCCTTAAAAGGCTAATGTTTTTGAAAATTTGTACAGAAACACTGTAAAAAAAAAAAATTCAACAAAAATCTTCAGACTGTAAGTAAACTAGCAAACAAGTTACTGTACCTTATACATAGGAAAATAAATTAAATTCATTATAATTAAAAGACAATTCAGTCAGTCTTACTGTAAATTATAAATAAATAAATAAATAAAAATAAAAAAAATAGAGTTCACACTTTAAGGTCCAATTCTTGCTATTAATAAACCATTAACTATGACTTTTGCCTCAATAAACTCCTAATTTGCTGCTAATGGTTAGTAATGTAGTTGTTAAGTTTAGGTGTTAGCTAGGATTAGGGATGTAGAATATGGTCATGCAGAATATGTGCTTTATAAGCACTAATAAACAGCCTATTATGTTAATAATAGGCATGCTAACTACTAGTTAATAGTGAGAATTGATCCCTAAAGTCTTACCAAAATAGGAGTATAAATTATGAATTGCCATATAATTTCTGGTAAAAATGTATATTGTATTTATTAATTCATAGTAAAATACTGTTAAAATAATCAGAACATTTAAAAGCACCAAACATATTTTTGTAGTTTAGATATGTTGGTATATTATCAATAAATCATTTGGTGACATATTCAGAAAATATCATTCAATAATCTATTCACTTCAGAACTCCTTTATTAACTCCCCAGAGCCATGTGGAGCACTTTTTATGATAGATTTATGCACTTTATCGGACTTCTATTGGACTATTGCATATTGACAGCCATTCACTGCCATTATAAAGCTTGGAAAAAACAGTACCTTTTTTTAATATAACTCATATTGTATTCGTCTGAAAGAAGAAAGTCATATACACCTAGGATGCCTTGAGGGTGAGTAAATCATAGGGTAATTTTCATTTTTGTGTGAACTGTCCCTTTAACGCACACTGATGATAATCACAGCGATAAACTACTTGGCATAAGCTGATTGGTTAATGTTGCATATGCAGCATGAAACTATACACAAATGTAAAGCTTGCTGCTTTACATTTAAATGGCTAGTTAGCATTCACTTCAGCATTTTGCAGCGCACTTTCAGAGTTCCTCTGAAACCCTCCACCTCCCCAGCTCCACCTCTATAGATCTGCTACGGGTTATTATATATGCTATTTGTGCAGCAGCAGTATGTCTGAAATACTCACAGTATTTCAGCGTATCGGGCGTATGTATTGATAGTAGCAAGTTCCTGTACTTGATTTGCAGCAGCAGCAATAATCTACAACAACAGTAATAACCAATAACAGCAGCAGCAGCATCCATTCCAGCAAGACCAAATACATTACCACGCTAAAATCTTCTGAGAGCTGTGATGATAGAAATATGTGTGTGTGTGTGTGTGTGTGTGTTTGTGTTTGTTTGTGTGTGTGTGTGTGTGTGTGTGTGTGTGTGTGTGTGTGTGTGTGTGTTTGTTTGTGTGTTGTGTGTGTGTGTGTGTGTGTGTGTGTGTGTGTGTGTGTGTGTGTGTGTGTGTGTGTGTGTGTCCAGTTCTTTACAGAATATTTATGTCTGGTCCTCTTTTTTAGGAACATTCATGGAAGTATGAAATTTCGGTACAAACAATCCTTAAAGGTCTAAAGGCTGTAGAAATTTACAGCCACAGACAGAAATAACTAAGATTCCATTTGTGGTCTCATTAAATTGTTTTTGGTGTTTTATGAGCCCAGCCAAAAATCTGCTGGAATAAAAATACCCATCAGCATAACGCTCAAACCTCATTGCCAATATGACTGAACAGTGTTTCAGAAATTCAGAAACAAAAAAGTGAATGACAAATGATGACTCGGGATCATTTTATTAGAAAAAAAAAGATCATAAATCATATCATGATTTCAAAACAAACCATGTCCTGTCTAATTTCTCATAACACTGCAATTCAGAAGACTCCTCGATAATGAGGTTGTGCACCAACAGGTTCATTTTCACATATTGCCTTCAAGCTTGTGCTGTATGACATTTTCAGTTTTATTGTAAAAACTAAAAAAGAAAGAAAACATATATAGGAAGACACTGAAGACAATGATATTTATTTAGTTGTGCCTTAATCTGTTTTTTTTTCTCTTTTCTACGTAGCAGGCAAAGCCAAAACACAGGACAGTTTATTGAACGAAAAGATTAATCTGTCATTCTCAGACATTTCCATATTAAATCCACTGAGAGACATAAACATGAGAAAGGAGGAGAGAAACAGACGGGAAAAGCAAAAAACGGTCAATCATTAAGACAGAAAAAGATATGAACATAATGACAGGCAAAGATAAAGACAGAAAGAGAGCACCATAAGAGACGCAAATCTTCAGTAAAATATCAGCTAAGAACCAGAGAAGATGTCTTTCTGTCTGTCTGTGTTTTGTCTAATCAGCATTTTTGTTTTGTTTTCCAGTAAAAATATCGAAATATACTTAAACCAATATGAGTTCACTATATATTTAGTGCAAATTTTCGAGAATAGGTGACACCGGGGCTAGTTGTCACATAGGGAGGAGCTATTCTTTGTGAAAAGAAAGTACAGTTTAGCACACTTTTAAAAAGAGTACTTTTAATGTAAATAATATAGAATATACTCGAATGCAAATAGAATGCAATGTCTTCGAACACTTATCTGCATAATGAGTCTAATTAAAAGAAAAAGTATTATACTTTAAATTTATATTCAGTGTAGTACATCTGACCCACTTATGGGTCTTAAGTATATATTTATATGTAATTTCATAATTACATTATATCATTTATTCTCTTTGGTTAAAGTGTGCTGTCGAATGTACTGACAAGCATTTATGATAAACTAAAATATACTTTAATGCCATTTCTGTTGAAACTTGTACGGCATGTATGGAAATATATTTGTTATTACACAATTTGAAATTTGCAATTTAGTAAATTTAAAATCTATTAATTTTCAGTGTATTATCAAAAATACTTTACATGTGTTTTATGTTAGTCAACAACAAAATAAGTGTTCTTCTTTAAAGCATGACAAAAGACTATTAAAACATAATTTAAAATTAACTTTAAAGTAAAGCCTTTAAATTTATGTTTTTAGAAAGTGCACTTTTAGGTGCTTAAGTGTGTTAAGTGGTCTTTTATTTTATTAATGTCATTATATGCGAGTACAGTTGTTTTTGATATACTTTGAAGATTTGAAGTACACTACAAGTGCACATTCAATACAATAAAGTACTTGCATATAGTTCTTTTTTTTTCTGGAAAATAAGACAATCATGCTGATCGACAATGTTTTGCAGTGCATGTTTTCTGTCAGCTCCAGCATGTTTAGCTCAGCTGCACTCTGGATCATGATTTATTCTCACCATCGTATTATAGCAGTGTGTCTGCACAGTGTGTGTGACTGTTTATTTGCCATTTCTCTCTGACATGTAAAGGTCTTGTCTATATCAGCGTGACGAGTCTGTGCTAGAGGATCTATGCGTATGGTGTGTGGAGTGTGCAAGCGTCACACCATGCCGTTCTCCTGTCGTCGTGGTTTGTGTGTGCTGCTGCTGCTGCTGATGATCTGGGGACTGTGCAGAGAGGGAGCCAGAGTGCACAGAAACCCAGCCAGCAGCGTTAGACCCAGACCGCCCCATGCACTGAACATGGACCAGCCGTACCCGTGACTGATGTCCTCCGGCAGGCCGTACAGGTAGCGCGGGTACCGCGAGAGCTCGAAGTTAATGCCAGCCACACATGTGCACAAGGAAATGATGCAGCAGGTGCCTGTGAAGCACGAGCACAAACAAAACAACACAGTAAGAACTAAACGGAAAGTCAAGATAAGCATTGTTGATACAGATACAGAAACACTGTGCACAGTAGTAGTATACCATTACAAACTTTTTCAAAGCAATATGCTATTCAAAAATATGCAATATGCTGTTTTTGTTTTGTTTTTGTCTCAGTAATAAGCTGCCATCTAGTGGTCGTTTGTACTGAGTGCGTCTCACCTCCCATCAGGAAGAGCAGTCCAGCTACATACTGCATCAGCTCATTGTGTTTCCAGCAGCCCAGCACACCAACGATCCAGCCAAACAGAATGATGGCCACAGCCATACCGATGAACCCTGCTGTCATCCGCTGCAAATCTGCAGAAGAAAACAGAGCGCTGAAAGATCCCTCGTAAAAAATGAAGCGCGCTTAATTGTATTGAATGTGCACTTGTTGTGTACTTCAAATCTTAAAAGTATATTATTAAAAAATGTACTTGCAGATGATATTATATTAGTGAAATATCAGTCTATGTTTCTTAACACACTTTAAAAGTGCACTTTGTACAAATGTCAGATTTTAGGTTTTAAAGTACATTTTGAATCATTGCTTTAATAATCTTTTTGTGCTTTAAAAAAGTGCACTTTTTGGTATAAATCACATGTAAAGCATGTAACATTACTTTTACAGTAACATTAGTATATCTACTAAATTGAATCGTCTTCATCACAAATGTGTAACTACAAATGAAGAGTTCATTTGCAAAAACGGATAACTCCGTTTTTAACAATTTTCAAAAATCATGTTTTTTCAGTGTGCATTCCAGTTAATCTCAATCAAACTGCAGTTGGGTTATTTTGATTAGGTTAAGAAATAACAAAAAAATAAATAAATATACAGCTAACTAACACAATAAAAACATGATAACATAATAAAAAATGATTTTTGAAAATAAAAAAAAAACGGAGTTATCTGTTTTTGCAAATAAACTCTTCAAATATATTTAAATGCTATTAAAATATAGTATATTTTTCACATTTGGTAGTAGATTTTTACTCTTATTTCAAAGACAACAGAAGTAATTATGAAATTATAGACAAAGAAGCACTTAAACCTACTTAAGTGACTCAAGAAAACACTGTTAAGTTCAACTAACTGCATGTCATATACATTTAATTTAATACATTTTCATTAAATTAACATGCAATTAAGTGTCTAAAAACATTCGTATAATCAAGCCTACAGTAACACTTTATTTTAAGGTGTCCTTGTTACACGTTACATGTACTTACTATTATAATTACTATGAATTAATTATGCATAATTACATGCAAGTAACCCTAAAACAAACTCTAATCCTAACCCTAACCATATAGTAAGTACATGTAGTTAATTATTATTACTCGGTACTTAAATGTATAATTACACTGTAACAAGGACACCTTAAAATAAAGTGTAACGACGTATTCTTTTAAAGTGTATTATTTCCATAATAAGTACTGTTTAAAAAAAATTAAAAATCAGACCCGCTTTACTATGTGCTAACATTGAAATTAATCAATAGATACATACTACACTGCAATGGACACTCAATATGTACATACGTTTTTACATTGTACCAATATTAAAAAAATAAATAAATACATAAATAACACTTACACCAAACCACACACATCTCTAACCCTAACTGCATCCGCCAGAAAAAGTGTTTAGAACTACAACATGAGCATAATAGGTACATTGTACGCAACAATTAATCTATTTGGTGTAAGTGCATTAGTTAGTAAGTACATGTAACCCGTGTAACAAGAACACCTTAAAATAAAGTGTAACCTCAAATATTCTACAACAGACATAATGTCAGCACAAGTAAAGAGATGCGTATCTTATTTAATACCTTGTCTTTGGGGTTTTCTATCTGTCAGATCATTAACTATAAACATGTTGCACTAACATCTAACAACCAGTCAATTTTTCCAAACACTTGTTGTCTTAATGTTAAACATTTGTCTGTTTATTACTCTGACGCTGCTTTGAAACAATCTGTATTGAATAAAGCGCTACATATACATGAATGTGACTTGACTTGAATTCAGGCATTTAACCCTTTCATGCATGGTGTCCACATTTGTGGACAGTTAATTTAACTCCATTTAGGGTTCATTTATCAATTGAAGTAAAAAAAAAAAAAAAAATAGTAGTATGCACAGTAAAGTATGATGAATATGTTAGTATTTCATAAACTAAAATTTAGAGTAAAATGTAGTTTTTATTCACCAAAAACCAACTGCCCACGTATGTGGACGTCATGCAACAGTGGAGTCAGGTTGCATAAAGTCTGATTTCTGTAACATGCTAATATATCTATTCTATTTTTTCAAAGATGTTATGAATTGTCTTATATTGTAATAAAATAGACATTTAACAAATATATCGACATAAATAACCATTTAAAATTACACATTACAGCATTAAATGGCAACTTTACACATACATATGGAGACAAATTTGCATTTTGCCTTCCAAACAGGGACAGCATAGGTCAAGGAGTCAGTACAGAATAATAGAGAATATCTCAGAGGGATAAGGATGAAAATATAATAAGCTGTTACAATCAGCAGTGAATGTTTTCCATGATTAGCCCATATTGCTAATAGGTTTCCACATGTAACTACTGTTATTGTTCTTTCAATATGTGTTTTATTGTTATTATGTTGTAATATTATTGTTTTTAATAACTGAGCTGATATAAATAGCATAACATGGCATTAAAAAAAACACAATATTCCATATCGTCAACTGTGGCTTTGTGTCCCATTTTATGCCTTTGTTGCATGGTGTCCACATACATGGACAGTTAAATCATTTTTAAATAAAACTGAATTTTGTAAAAATGAAAATGGATTTCAATTTTAGCATCATATTAAAGTAATAAAAAGAATCATAAAAAATTCTAGGTAATGTTTTCCATAATTCATGCATGAAAGGGTTAAAACCTTCACTTACAACTACTTAACATCGTCAAGCTTTTAAAACTAATTTAAACTTTCAGGCCAGGTTTTCTAAAACCAACAACAACGTTTTAATCTAGTTTGTGTTACAAAAAGATTTGGACATTCAAAAACTGAAATACTGAGCGATAATGTCTAGCACACAAAACACCTCCCTCTGCGATAATGAGTTTAGTGTATCCACTGTGATATGTATCAATTATTGCTTAAATACCTCATCATATTTGTTATTTTAAATTTACTGTTGTGGTAAATATACAATAAATGCATGTATTTTTATTTAACTTTTCCCCATTGCTCTACAAATTAGACATCGTTATGTCATTAAATAATCTGTCAAATATTATGTCGTTCATTTGTTTGACTTATTTCAAAGAAAGAAAGAAAGAAAGAAAGAAAGAAAGAAAGAAAAGTTGAATAGTTTAATAGCTATGATACTGTTTTTGAAATCAAATCTTTGCACAGCAAAAACTGTTAGTCTTCAAAAATAAAGCATATGCACAAACCCAAATAGGAAATAAAACAGTAATTGAATAAGCATGCTGTGTCCTATTCTGTGTCCTAAACTCCTGAAACATTGGTGTCTCATATTTTAGTGAAGTCAATGCAAAGGTTACACTTTATTTTAAGGTCTCCTTGTTACAGTGTAATTATACATTTAAGTGCTGAGTAATATTAATTAAGTACATGTACTTACTATATGGTTAGGGTTAGGATGAGGGTTACTTGCATGTAATTATGCATAATTAATTGTTATTATAATAGTAAGTACATGTAACGTGTAACAAGGACACCTTAAAATAAAGTGTTACCTTACTTTGAAATTAAATTACGTAATTCTGTTACATGTAACTAGTTACTCCTCAACACTGATTTCATGATTGTAATATATGTGTTCTGGAAGGCCTGAAAAATGGCCGTCAAAGTCAGGACTGCTTCCAGGTACTAACTTACAGAGAAAATACGTTCCAAGTTTGTGCAGATTTCATGTTACAAATGTATTAATAAATAATTTAAATGATGCTTTAGTACAAAGTAACCTATATTCAGAGATTAAGTGTGATCAAGAGCACAATGATGATGCTTCCTAGCTCAAAGCTTGTGAGTTTGAAACCTATAAACGTTCAGTTACCAGCCCAAACACTGGTGAGCCACACACATACTCTCGCAGTTAATATGACTTACGGAGAGCGTGCCATTCGTCTTGTCTTATAGTCTTGGTGATGTTCACTGGCAGATTCCGTGGGATATTCCCTGAGGAATAGTAATACTTCACCGGTGTGCAACGCTGAAGCAACCCTGCAGAAATTCAAGATCTCATAACTTCAGCCATAATAGTGAAGATCAGATGATACATGTATGTAGAGAAGCAATTTAGACACATTTCACAAAAAATTCTAAACACATATTCAGGCCCTTAACTTTGGTTCCAATGTTTTGAATTATGATCATTAAATGTTTATTGAATTATGATCATTAAATGATCATTAAGTCGATCAATTCTCATGCCCTGCTGAGACTGACTTCACTTCCTGTTTGTGGTCCCAGTGGTGTACATGTAAAAATATTTATAACTGAATAATAATAATTTTGATTCTCATAATTTCAATTTTTGGTTCTTTATTTGCATTTATGGGTCCATGAAGAAAATTTAACATCCATGGAAACTTTCCATCGCACAAAGTGTCTTTATAATGGAAAAAGGTTCTTTAGATTATTAAAATTGTCTCCAAAATAAGAAAAATAATGTTTGCTGTTCACGGAAAGGTTCTTGGGGAACCCATCTCTGCAAAAGCCACCTTTATTGTAAAAAAATAAATAAATAAAAAAATTGTTGTGAAAATATTTCCATTTGGCTACAATTTGATCCCAGCAGGAACAGGTTGAAGAAATATATCATTTTTACAATTTGCGATATATACACTGACAGGAGTGTACTAATACAGTCAGAAATTTGATTTGGATTTATGTTTTGTATGTGTGGAAAACGTTTAGACATCATGTTGATTATTTTTCTAAAACATAATTATATTTTTTCTCTCAGACCCCAAACAGAACAGGAGGATTAATCTTTAAAATCTACTGAATTTTAATAAACTCTATTTATCTTCAGCTAAGACCCAAAATCTGCATCTCATTGCCCTGAAAGACTGTATAATTTATCACATTAAGGACAGAAATGTTTTAGAAGCTTATAAATGCATCAGTGCATCAAAGAAAATTAATATTTTTGGACCACTTTTAAAATCTACTTCTGCTTTTGTCATTAGAGTGATCAAAAGGAACTCAAAAAAGAAACAAATACACTGTACCAGAGAGGGTTAAGTGTGTTTCCCCTTAATAAAAGGGCCTCATGGTCTCTTAGACCTCAAATGGATCCCATTGCCCTGACAATCACCATCTGTTTCTGTATTTGAGCTGAAATGTGATGAATGTGTGAACATGAGCGTGTGGTTGGTGTTGATGTTAGAGATCAGCACCCTGGATAGCGCCAAACAATCTTCAGCACTCCTTCACACATGTTCACAAACACATAAACACACTACAGCTGTGCAACATCAGCTTCAGATCTGGGTACTGCTCACATGTCGCCCATTTAGCATCATCATCATCATCATCATCACCTTTAAAAATCAGATCCTCGTTCTCCAGATCGAACCCCTCTCGGTGGCATTTCCTCCACAGTCCGGTTGTGGTTGAGTTGTAGCGGCGGCTGCAGCGTGATTCCATGACGGGCTCAGGGTGCGGGGATTCCCGCAGAGGACTCGCTTTCGGTTGCATCCGGAGTGGGAGGTTCTGGTTGGAGATATATATGTATCCTGGGTCATTTCTCTTGCTGGCGTATTTTTTGCATCGGTCCCGGTGTTTCCGCGCATCTGTTTCGTACCAGTAGTCCGTGCTGATGGCCATGGTCAAGAGCCCGATGGAGCAGAAGGCCAGGAAGAGCCCCGACGCCGTTAATATCCTCATGATGCCCGCGGACAGCTGTCACATCTTCCACGGAGCCCATATCATCCTAAACCTGACATAACAGCACGATAAATATGCTGCTGGAGCTCTAGACAGACATGTTTGTGCGTCTGCTGCTGCTCCCTTGGACTCGGGATGCAGGAGGACCAATGCCGACACTGGAGACTGCTGATGAAAGCGCTCCCGATTCGTCAGACGGCAGCTGTTATGCCGCTGTTTCCATAAAAGATATTCGGTCGAATCTTATAAACGTGTCCGGGTGATATTACACCCAATTTACATATATACATTCATGGATAAAACTGCAAAAAGATAGTCTAATGTAGGACCTTTGAGATTTTTGACATTAAAACTTGTTTTTCTTATTTATTTATTTATTTATTTATTTATTTATTTATTTATTTATTTATTTATTTATTTTTATTTATTAGTTGTAATGGGAAATAATGTGGGAGACAAGCTGTCACATTATCTTATACCTCCCAGGGTATAAATGCTTGTAATCTCTGGTTTGTTGCTTTCAAAAACCTAGGTTATTAATATTAATATTAATATTAATATTAATATTAATAATAATAACCTAGGTTTTTGAAAAAATATAGGTTATTAATATTAATATTAATATTAATATTAATATTAATAATAATAATAATAACCTAGGTCTTTGAAAAAAAATCTAGGTTATTAATATTAATATTAATATTAATATTAATAATAATAACCTAGGTTTTTGAAAGCAACAAATCAGAGATTACAAGCATTTATACCCTGGGAGGTATAAGATGGGAGGTATAAGATAATGTGACAGCTTGTCTGGATGGTGTGGTTGTAGTAGTAGTATTAATAAAATTCAATTCAGTTTTACTAAAAAAAAAAAGAAAGAAAAAGAAAAGATAATATATTTTAAAAATAAAACACATTTACAAACTCAAAAGTAACAATGTCTTTATGGACCTTGCTTTGTAAACAGTTATGCTGGAATAGAACTATTTTCACAATAAGATAATAATGTGTGAAATAATGTGTGAAAACGCTTCAGTACATCAAGTTGATTATTTCTAAAACATAATTACACATTTCCTCTCAGACCCCAAACAGAACAGGAGGATTAATACTGAATTTTAATAAACTCTATTTATCTTCAGCTAAGACCCAAAATCTGCATCTCATTGCCCTGAAAGACTGTATAATTTATCACTTTAAGGACAGAAATGTTTTAGGAGCTTGTAAATGCATCAGTGCATCAAAGAAAAATTATATTTTTGGAACATTTTTAAAATCTACTTCTGCTTTTGTCATTAGAGTGATCAAAATGAACTCAAAAAAGAAACAAATACACTGTACCAGAGAGGGTTAAGTGTGTTTCCCCTTAATAAAAGGGCCCCGTGGTCTCTTAGACCTCAAATGGATCCCATTGCCCTGACAGTCTCAATCTGTTTTTGAATTTGAGTTGAAATGTGATGAATGTGTGAACATAAGTGTGTGGTTGGTGTAACAATGTCTTTATGGACCTTGCTTTGTAAACAGTTATACTGGAATTGAAAATGGTCTTCCCCAAACTATTCCCACAAAGTTGGAAGCATAGAATTGTCCAAAATGTTGAATGCTGAAGGATTAAGATTTCCCTTCACTGGAAGTAAGGAGCTGATCCCAACCACTCCATCCCATGCTTGGCATTAAGGCTGCAGCTGCTCGGCCATTGAAACCCATTATTTGAAGCTCCCGTCACAGTTTTTGAGATTATATAGATGTGGCATCCTATCATAGTACTACATTTGAATTCACAGAGCTCTTCAGAATGACCCATTTTCTCACAAATGTTTGTAAATGCAGAATGCATGGCTAGGTACTTGATTTTATACACCTTTGGCAATGGGTCTGATTAACCCGAATTCAATAATAATACTTTTCTCCATATAGTGTATGACAGGAATGTGTTGTTCTGAGAGTCACCCATTAGTGCAACTTTATGCATTATGAACCTACCCGAAAACATAAATAAATAAATAAATAACTGATGCTGTTTTTAGCTATACTACTACTACTACTACTATTGTTGTTGTTGTTGTTAGATTGTTGGTCACTTCCATGTCAGTTCAGAATGGTTACACTGCTATAGTATACATGAGAGAGTATCCTAACCATCTTGTGCCAGTAACAGGATAGCATTGCTCATCTAAAACCAGTTAAGACCATCTTGGAATTCAAGTTGATCCAAATTAATCTAATTTCAGCGGGGTAGATATAATGCTTCAGCACCAGCAGATGTGGACATATACTGTAAGATACTCTTCATTGCCAGATGATGGAGGTAGAGCATCAGCACTGCTCTCCTTAGCATATTCAGCACTTGTAAACTGCATATTGGATCACTACAGTTGAGCAGTGATCCCTTAGTTTTTAGCTATGACTATCAGAAGTTCTTCATGCTCTGAAGATTGTCATTGAGTGGCACTTAATATAATGGGTCTTCGGTTGTTATTTTTAGCATCTTTGATCCAAAAAACCCTCTTCTTTTTAAAAACTATTTATCTCTGTTTAGAGGTCCTATAGGTTTCTATATGGTTATTTGGAGAGAGTGTATAGTGGTTAACTGGTTCTTTAAAACAATTTAATTAAATTCATTTTACATATAAGTCAGCACATGGCACAATAAAAATAATTTCAAAACAGCTTTAGATAGAATAGTGCCTTATAGTTCCCAGCAAGCAAGCTAAAAACAATAAAAAAGAAAAACTCCCCAGGATAAAATAAGATACAGTGAGATATGATAAGTACCCAGCTCTGGAAGAAACCAACATCCAGTTGGGGAATTCCACCTCACCTGACATGTTTCAACAAATTAATAAAACATGCAGGATTGATAATGAGAAACATCCTCTTTTGGTGACAGACAGTGGTTAAGATCTGAAACTGAGTGAGATAAATGCAGATGAAGAGGAGCTGTGGGAGTTGAAATCAGGGCAAGGCCAGAGCCAGTGAACCTCAAAACTGGTCTCCTGAAGGTGTGGATAGAGAAAGTGTCCTGTTATATATTGATGGGCTAGACCATTGCATGATATATGTAAGAAAAATGCTATGGAACTGGACAAGTTAGCAGTGGAAAGACAATTGGAATGTACCCGACATTACAACGTAATCATCAGGTCCATTTATGAATGCATTCACTACTTTATCAGCATCATAATAATAAGAGAATGTTCTATAACTAACCGTAATTTCTCAGGTGGAAACTCTTGGTTTAAAAAAAGTTCTTACAGACAAAGATTATAAGTGAACTGTATTGATCCTGGAAATTACTTAATATTTTGTGTTAAATCTCCTTCATGTAATCCGCCAATTAAAAAATTTTAACTAATTAATTTTTATCTGGAAAGCTGTTTTTTAGCTATGAAAAGTAATGACATGCTGTCTAATAACGCAAAAAGGAGTTTGTACATAGAGAACAACAAAGGGCCCAAGACTGAGCCTTGTTGCACATCATACCTGTCAGACAGCTCATCTGCACAAATAAAATGATGTAGTTGACCAGTACAGATCTTTTTTCTGAAGAACTAGGAAATAAAAAGTTCTACGTGGAAATTAACAATGTTCTCCTATGACATCATGCTGAAAAACTTATTCCACATGAAATTTATTTATTTATTTATTTTTATTTTTTTATTATTACACATGGCAACATTTAACAGGTGTTTATGGTGTTACTGTAAAATTACTAAGAATTTTACTTGATTTCCAGTATGAATAGTGTTTATGTATATTTGTGAAAGACCAGGAGACAAGAGAAAGCGAGAAAACCTGCTCAAACATGTGGCTAGTCAGAGTGCAGTGTGGTTCTCATGGCTGTAGTGGCTGTAACCTACAGGAAGTTTGTTCACAGAGATAATAACCAAGACAGCCAGCTGTCATCTCATTGTTGTTACAGTCATTCCGTTTTAATCATTCATCATGCCCTGAGATGCGTGTAGGTATTAGATGTATGGTGTATAACTTACCTTTAGAGAGTCATTCTTTTATATTTGTGGCAACCAAGTTAGATCATGTTAAGGTACTTAAATAAGGTGCAAAATAAGGCCTGAAAAATAAAGATATTTGTTTTCTTTTTTCAACAAATGGTCTGTGATAGTAACTTCTGAACAATAAATGTTGACTGTCAACCTCAAGTGGTCAGATTAAACATTTTTATATAACAGTTATTTTTTATTCATGTTATGGATTAGGTTTGCAACATTGTTATCAATAAAATTTGGGACATGTTTGAATTCAGTACAAACGTCTGATTTGTGTGATTTTGTAATTGTCTAAGGGGTAAAAAAAAAACATTATACATAAATAAAATAAACAAATAGAAAAACAATAAAATTAAAAAAGATGAAAGCAAATCAAATATAAAAACTTCCCCAGAATGGAGGTTTACAAGATGGTTAAAAAGTATCCTAAATTTGGAACCACATCTGAATCATTTCTTTTTGGGTGTCACAATTTGTAAGCAGTGTTCAGTCTTTTATAATGGAGGACAATCGTGTGGTAACCAGGTTATGCACAAAATGCAGGATGCAGCTAAACATGACATTTTTGGTAATTAAATTCCAAAGGCCAAAATTTTGTGAATGTGAATGAGTGTGAATGAGTAACTTTTTATAGTAACAATAATATTGTTACTGGCAATTTTTCAAACAAACAAATAGCCTCTAATGCTTAAAAAAGTGTATACTTGATTTGACTGTTTGAATATTCCGAAAGCTTTTTCTTTATTACAGTTGTTTTTTTGTTTTTTTGTTTTTTCAGTTGGTATATTACATTTCTAAAATCATTCTTACCCAGTGGGCAATTGATGTTAAAAAAAAAAAAAAAAAAAAAAAAAAACTTGACGACGTTGATTTGATGTAAATTGAGCATCAAATATATTGGCCTACATAAACATTAAACCAATTTCTGTGTGGGATTAACTTCCTATTTTACCCAGTTACCACTGGAAGAAATTGCCATCCAAACAAAATTTAAAATGGTGTTACATCATCTTGATCAAGTCTTGAATAATATTTAATGTCTAATTGATATCAAGGTGCCTGCTGGGTAACATTTACAAACCAGTAAATGTATTTTTCAAAACAATTATTACAAACAGCACTAAACAATGATGGATTACCATTGTCATTTTCTCAAAATCCATCTCTCAAAAGTAAGTATCAGTGCCATCAGAACAACAAGTCCTTTTGTCATTGTTCACAAACAAGATATGAATCATTACAGTAAGTATACAGTATTACAGTACAGTGCACATTGTGGAAATACCTGTTCTGTCTATGAAACATTTGAATGACTGAGGAAACAGTTGTCCTCCCAACATTCAACTGTACCTTTTGACCCACCTTGGCCACTGTAAGGCCATGATTGAGAGTATGGTCCACAATGGTGGACCTAATTTCATCAGAAATGTCCCTACGTCTTTGGCCTCTTCTATCTCTTTCTCTGTTTCGCCTCCCTACCGTTCCACCATGCGTCTTTACTCCTCGTCTTCTTTCTGACCTGTTTGTTTCCTTGTTGTTCTTGCATTGTCAGTTCAACACTTAGTTGTGCTCTGTATATATATGCTTTCCCATTAAAGGTTCATGCGATGCATTTCTGAGCTATTTTATAGAACTGGTTGATCATTGATTGGTATACCATTTTACATTCCCTTCCATTAGATAAATGCTCTGATTCAAGATTTGCCTGTGCAGTTCAACAATTTAGGTGACATATATTATGAGCAACAGAAACATAAACAATTGATAATGAACATAAACAATTGATAATGTAAACAGCAGACAAATGTACATAATCAATTGCATAAATGGACCAAAGCACTAGAAATTTGTTCAGAAGAATTAGAAATAGCTTTTATGATGTGCACAGCTGACTCGATGATGTGGAGGTTGAACGAGAATTTTAATTGTGATCTGAGAAATGTACCAAAGTGACTGTTTAAGAAAGCCTTTTGTGAGTGATTACTGTTAACAGCATAACAAAACATACATCTAAGTTCAACTTTCATCAAGCTGAATGATGGTGGCTGTTGTCCTCTACTGTAGAGTGAGTCAGTTAGAGAGCTCCTCGGGACTGTTGTGCAACAGAGACAGAGACAGTGTGTGTGTGTGTGTGTGTGTGTGTGAGAGAGAGAGAGAGAGAGAGAGAGAGAGAAAGAGAGAGTGAGAGAGAGAGAGAGAGAGAGAGAGAGAGTGAGTGAGAGAGAGAGAGAGAGAGAGAGAGAGAGAGAGAGAGAGAGAGAGAGAGAGAGAGAGAGAGAGAGAGTGCGTGTGTGTGCAGATGTAACGGACTTCCTGTGGTGCCTGAAAATACCCTGCAATGCACTATTGGGAAAACATGAGAACACACAGACTCTCAAAACCCTCGGGTTCCCGCTCAGGAGTCACAATGCACTGGTCAGCTATAGTTAAAAACAGTCCTATCACAATACTAAATCAGAAACAAGCATTCAAGAGAACATGGAAACATCTGATTTATTCTCATTGATCTCATTAAGCTCATTTATTATATCGTTTGAATCTCCATTAAGGGTTTTTTTTTTTTTTTTTTTTTTATCCAAAAATAAAAGACTTGCAGAGTACTCAACTCCAGAAAAGAGATGACATTACACAAGTGTCCATAAAAGTATCTCACATTCAGAATTTGGGGAAGTGAATGTGAAAGCACCAAACTTCCCCATTTACTTTGTGTGTGTCTCTCTGTGTGTGTGTGTGTGTGTGTGTGTGTGTGTGTGTGTGTGTGTGTGTATGTGTGTGTGTGTGTGTGTGTGTGTGTGTGTACTGGTATATATGGTTTATGAGGACACAAATATGTATAATGACATGGGTACTACAACGTAAACATGGTTTATGAGGACACTTCCTGTGTCCCCATAAAACAAAAGGCTTAAAAAACATACAAAACAGTGTTTTATGAAATTCAAAAATTGCCAGTAGTTTCCTGTAATGGGTAGGTTTAGGTGTAGGGTTGGTGTAGGGCGATAGAAAATACAGTTTGTACAGTATAAAAAGCATTACGCCTATGGAGAGTCCCCGTAAACCACAAATTCAAGTATGTGTGTGTGTGTGTGTGTGTGTGTGTGCATTTGCACGTTTAAGGAGTGTTTTCAATAAATCTGTCATGTATTTAAAGTATTCTATTCAAAATAGATAGATAGATAGATAGATAGATAGATAGATAGATAAATAGATAGATGATAGAGATTTTGTCAAAGCACTTAACAGTATCAAATTGGAGGACAGAGTGTCAGTAATGTATAATAATAAGATTAAACACTCAATTTACAGTTAAAGGCATTTCATTATTGAATTCAGAGATGTCATTGTCTAGCTCAGTTTAGTTTACATAGTATCTATGAAATCAAATTGATGATAATCGTTAGAAATTAAGTGTCCCCAACTGAGCAAGCCAGAGGCGACAGCGGCAAGGAACCAAAACTCCCTCTGTGACAGAATGGAGAAAAAAAACCTTGGGAGAAACCAGGCTCAGTCGGGGGGCCAGTTCTCCTCTGGCCAGGATATTATTGTTTATTTATTTTTTACTTATTGTTTTAATTAAATTTTAAATGTATAAATGTATTATATTTCTATTTTTATATTGTTGCAATTTCTAACAATAATAGTATTATGTAGTTACGTATTTTATTATATTTTTAGTTATTTTGTTTTATTTTTAGTTTTATTGTATTTAAGTCGAGGTCTTCACTGGGGATATGTCCCCGGGGCTCATCCAGGTGTCCGGCCTCCGCCGACGGTCAGGGTCGCAGACATCATCTCCCGGCGCCGATCCACCATCTGATCCGGACACGGACTGAGAAACAGAATAAGAAAGAAACAGACAAATATTAGTGTAGATGCCATTCTTCTTACGATGTAACGAGTACATCGTGTGTTATGAGGAGTGTTCCCGGTTCCGGTTGATCTAATTAATGCAGCCTAACAATCCTTTAACAGATTTGAATAATAGAAGTGTATTAGTGTGTTATGTGTAAGCCAGGTTAAAGAAATGTGTCTTTAATCTAGATTTAAACTGACAGAGTGTGTCTGCCTCCCGAACAGTGTTAGGTAGATTGTTCCAGAGTTTGGGCACTAAATAGGAAAAGGATCTGCCGCCCGCAGTCGATTTTGATATTCTAGGTATTATCAAATGGCCAGAGTTTTGAGAATGCAGCGGACGTGGAGGACTATAATGTGATAAGAGCTCGCTCAAGTACTGAGGAGCTAAGCCATTCAGGGCTTTATAAGTAATTAACAAGATATTAAAATCTATCCGATGTTTGATAGGGAGCCAGTGCAGTGTTGACAGAACCGGGCTAATATGGTCATACTTCCTGGTTCTAGTAAGGACTCTAGCTGCTGCAATTTGGACCAACTGTAGTTTATTGATCAAGCGTGCAGAACAACAACCCAGTAAAGCATTACAATAGTCTAACCTTGAGGTCATAAATGCATGAATTATCATTTCTGCATTTGATGTTGAGAGCATAGGTCGCAATTTAGATATGTTTTTGAGATGGAAAAATGCAGTTTTACAGATACTAGAAACATGGCTTTCAAATGAATGATTGCTATCAAACAGCACACCTAGGTTCCTAACTGATGAAGAAGAATTGACAGAGCAGCCGTCAAGTGTTTTGATAGTGTTCTAGGTTATTACATGTGGGGTTTTTAGGTCCGATAATTAATACCTCTGTTTTATCAGAATTTAGCAGTAAGAAATTACTCGTCATCCAGTTTTTTATATCGACTATGCATTCCATTAGTTTCTCAATTTGGTGTTTCACTGGGCCGTGAAGAAATATAGAGCTGAGTATCATCAGCATAACAGTGAAAGCTAACACCATGTCTCATGATAATATCTCCCAAGGGTAACATGTAAAGCGTGAAAAGTAACGGCCCTAGTACTGAGCCTTGAGGTACTCCATACTGCACTTGTGATTGATATGATACCTCTTCATTTACTGCTACGAACTGATGGCGGTCAGATAAGTATGATTTGAACCATGCTAGGGCACTTCCACTAATGCCAACAAAGTTTTCTAGTCTATTCAAAAGAATGTTGTGGTCGATAGTGTCGAACGCAGCACTAAGATCCAGTAGAACTAATAAAGAGATACAACCATGATCAGATGATAGAAGCAGGTCATTTGTAACTCTAATGAGAGCAGTCTCAGTACTATAATACGGTCTAAATCCTGACTGGAATTCCTCACAGATACCAACAGATACCAGATAGATAGATAGATAGATAGATAGATAGATAGATAGATAGATAGATAGATAGATAGATAGATAGATAGATAGATACAGTATCTCACAACCCCTCATATTTCAGCAACCATTTTAGTATATCTTCTCAAGGGACAATACTATAGAAATGAAACTTGGATATATTTTAGAATAGTCAATGTGCAACTTGTATAGCACTAAAGATTTACTGTATGTCCTGTCGTCTGATGAGACTCAGATAAACTTGTTTGGCTCAGATGGTGTCCAGCATGTGTGGTGACGCCCTGGCAAAGAGTATCAAGAAAATTGTGACTTGCCTACAGTCAAGCATGGTGATCGTGGTCTGGGGCTGCATGAGTGCTGCTGGTACTGGGGAGCTGCGTTCATTGAGGGAAACATGGATGCCAACATGTACTGTGACATTCTGAAGCAGAAGATGATGCCCTCCTTTCAAAAACTGGGCCAAACGACAGGTTTCCAACATAATAACGACCCCAAACACACCGCCAAGATGTGATGATGAAGCTGAAGGTGAAGGTGATGGAGTGGCCAAGCATGTCTCCAGACCTGAACCCTATTGAGCACATGTGGGGCATCCTCAAGCGGAAGGTGGAGAAGCACCATGCATCTAACATCCAGCAGCTCCGTGACGTCATTATGGAGGAGTGGAAGAGGATCCCAGCAACAACCTGCAGCTCTGGTCAATTCCAAGCCCAGGAGGATTAAGGCAGTGCTAGATAACAATGGTGCCCCTACAAAATGTTGACAATTTAGACACAGTTTTTGACGTTCACTTAGGGTGTACTCATTTTTGTTGCCAGTTATTTGGACAATAATGGCTATATGCTGAGTTATTTTTAGAGGACAGTAAATTTGTACTTCTATACAAGTTGCACATTGACTACTCTAATATATCCCAGTTTCATTTGTGCAGTATTGTCCCTTGAGAAGATATACTAAAATTGTTTTGAGGGGTGTACTCAGTTTTGTGAGATACTGTAGATAGATGGATGGATGGATGGATGGATGGATGGACGGATGGATGATAGGACTTTAATTTTAGTTATAGTTTTATTCAGTTTTATTTATAATTAAAATAAAATAAAATAAAACAAATATGACATTTTTAAGTAGAACAACTAAAAGAGTATTTTCTTGCAAAACATACTTCAACAGCATATACAGACAGACAGACAGACAGACAGACAGACAGACAGAAGATAGATAGATAGATAGATAGATAGATAGATAGATAGATAGATAGATAGATAGATAGGACTTTAGTTTTAGTTATAGTTTTATTCAGTCTTATTTATAAATAAAATAAAATAAAATAAAATAAAATAATAAAAACATGTCTTTTCTCTCAAAATTTTCCACTTTTAAAACAATGCCGGAAACACCTACTGTCAGTCGAGTTTTGCATATGAAAATCCAGGCCAAACACAGAATAATGCATTTGTCTATTCTGCAATAGTAGTTGCTTCCTCAAAATCTGCGATAACAGTGCAATGCTTTGATTAAAAAGGGAACAAAGCTCTCTCAGAACTTCACTTTGGGCGAACGCTGAAGTTTATGATTCTCAGACAATAGCACATGTAAAACTTTGCTTCTGATTGACTGACTCAAGGCCACAACACGGCCTATTTACTCAACAACTCATGAACACAAAAAAATTACAGTGTTTTTCTTTAGCTTTGCTCATACTATTACAAATACTCATGTATTTTATTAGACAATAGAACAACGCTTGCAGAAACTGGTCTATGGAATCTATGATTAAGTTCTTACAACACCCTGAAGCAGTGAAAATAGTAAAATATTCTATTTCAGAAAAGAAAGTTTTATGTAATTTTATCTAGGCAGGCCTGGAATGTGCACACAATTTATTAAATAATCTTTCTAAAACTGGTCAAATGTATCATCTGTCAACTTTACTCATTTATAATTAAAACATATAATTCTCTAAGAAATACACATAAAGCCAACCCATCAACCGTGTCATAAATGAAAAATCATGAGTTGTCGCCACATTTGACCAATCAGAGTCCAGATCCTTCAGTGAGGTCATCCTAATCACTTATGGGCAATACAGGAAATTTAGTCTTTCTCACATCAGGACAGTGAAGCTGAAGGCAGAAGAGTTTGAAAGCAAGATTTGACGCATTTGCTCATTTGAAAAGCGACACCACAGTACAGCGCTCTTGTGAAGTAATTTCCACGTTATGCAATATTCTGTAAACAGGTGGGAAACTGTGAGATAGACGCTGCAGGAGAAGATATATGAGTGAAGGTCTTCATGTTGCATTACAGAATGGAAGGCTGTGTTATTTCACCTGTAAGTACATGAGAAATTGCATTCTGTCTCAAACATTTGAAACTTTTCCAGGCAAGCTTGAAAAAATAACATTTTTTATTTGTCTTTTTTTTTTTTTTTTTGTAATTTAGTAAGTCTTGTACAATTTACAAAGTACAATTTAGTGAACCTTTATATATAAATAGGTAAAAAGCAAAAATGGAGAGAGAAAAAAAAATCAGAAAAAAATGAATTAATTTAATTATTTATTTATTTTCAGTTGTCAGAAGAGTTAATTCCGTATGATCCAGATGCTCGGCCGATATATGACTTCTACCCATATCTCAGTACTGACCCTCAGACTCATACTGGTGAGTTTTACGGGGGTTTTCTTGTTGTTTTTTTTTTTTTTTTTTTTGTGTGTGTGTGTGTGTGTGTGTGTGTGTGTGTGTGTGTGTGAGAAGTGGATCAAAACCTTTCATCAAAGTTGTCCTGAAACCTAGAACCAAAATGTGTTCTTGTCTTAGGACAACTTTGATGAATTTTTTTGATCCATTTCAAATGATGACTAATGTATATATGAAGAGTTTATTTGCAAAAACAGATAACTCCGTTTTTAACAATTCTCAGAAATCATGTTTTTTCATTGTGCATTCCAATTAATCTCAGTCAAACTGCAGTTGGGTTATTTTGACTTGGTTAAAAAGAAGAAGAAAAAAAACAGTTAACTAACACAATAAAACAAAATAAAAACATGATAACATAAAAAACAAAAAGTTTTTTGAAAATTAAAAAAAAAATGGAGTTATCTGTTTTTGTAAATAAACGCTTCATATATATATGTGTGTGTGTGTGTGTGTGTGTATGTATATATATATATATATATATATATATATATATATATATATATATATATTTATTTATATATATATACACACATAGATAAACTAAATAAACTAAATAACACATATATATAAACTAAACTAAACCAAACTAATCTAAAATAAAATAAAAAATACATTTCCCCAGCAACTTATTTTAAACTTAACTTAAGACTCAATTTATTCTCCCTTTTTGTCATGCAAGAAAGTGGATGGGACTACACAAGCGTTCACGGCCATCACAGTGAATTTGAGCCGCCTCAAGGAAACCATTTCACTGAGCTGCATCCCAGCACATACCGCTATGGAGACGTGGAGTCCTTCCATCCATCCGTAGATTCAGGAATGGGAACACTTTTACCTGTCGTTCCTCCACAGGTTAGTCAGCAAACCTGCAAACTCTATGAATAAAACATTATCTATCTATCTATCTATCTATCTATCTATCTATCTATCTGAACTGATTAACATTGGCCTTTCAATAGAAGCACAGAATTCATTATATTCTATTCAATAAAATAAGAAAGATATTAAAGGTGTGGTCATTTTAATTTAGTTTTTAGTCTGCAGGAAAAATGTTCAGCTATTAATATTGGTTCAGTGACTAACAGTGTACTGTAATCAGAGAAAAGGTCTGAAAGAAAGAGAAAGAGAGATGGGCAGGATGTGAGCGGAGGAGACAGACTGATTGCTCAACACTGTCTTTTCCTGACTGAAGGCTGTTGCTGCTGCAGCTTACATTTACACAAGACCTGCGAGCCCAAGACAATCACAGTCAAGCCTTTCAATCTGATGCAAACTAGGAGTTTTGTACGGAAGTTCTAAGAAGCCATGCATTATGCATTATTTTTCTATCTTGTTTTCTCGTTATCACGACTTAATTTTCTCGTGATCTCGACATAACGAAAGTGTTTTTGTTTTGTTTTTTGTTTTTTGTTTTTTAACAGTGATTGATATTTAAAACAATGCGTCGTGAGTCTGCTGTTGCTATAGTAACGAACGCCACGCTGGCGCGCATCTGATCGACAGATTACCGTGCGCTCTTTATACTGTATGTTATGGATATTTCAGCAACTTCGCTTCGCGTAGTACTAATAAAGTCTACAATAAACAAATATAGGCTAATCAATCACTGTTTTTTTTTTCCAGAGTATGCTAAACATTTTGTTTGTGTAATTAACGTTTAAATGGTCTAACATCAGAGCATTCAACACCGAAAGCGCAGGTGCGCCTTCAGAAGAATGCAGAGAATTGTTCTAAAGCTGCTCGGATTCAACTCACTGTTTTCCTCATTCGTTTTGAAATAAAATTATATATAATGTGTTTGTGATTTTTATTAGTCATGTAGGATGTGTTGTGATTGATATGTGCCTTACAAGCTTGGGATGCTGTTTGAAAAGAATGTTTATGTGTGTGTGTGTGTGTGTGTGTGTGTGTGTGTGTGTGTGTGTGTGTGTGTGTGTGGTTTCCTACAAAGAAATGTAGAAAATATTACAACACTGTATAACATCGCTTAACTAAATTAGCTTATACACATTTTTACATATATAAATCACATTTCTTATGAATTTATATTTATTAACAATAAAGATTAAAAATAAGAACAAAGATGCACATTACAAATTGTAGCGCGTTCTACATAAACACAACATTATCCCCGCTTAACTTACAATCGTGTACTTCAAAGATGCACAAATAAAGATAGCCTATAGGTTGCAAACAGAATACTATCCAGCATTTAACATTTATAAGTTAATTAAATGTCAGTAAAGAACTGCACAAATTATAGCAATCACGGAGAGGTCCTTACTCTGTCCCGAACATCTACAGTAAGGCTACAGTATACAGGTCCCAATCAGTTATTTTTAGTTCTACACTGCCGCCTGTTGGCGCAGTTGTGTAACTTAGAGGACAACTTTTGTTATGTTGAGATCACGAGAAAATTAAGTCATGATAACGACAAAACAACTTTCGTTATGTCGAGATCACGAGAAAATTAAGTCGTGATTACGACTAAACAATTTTTGTTATGTCGAGATAACGAGAAAATTAAGTTGTGATAATGAGAAAACAACTTTTATGTCGAAATCACGAGAAAATTAAGTCGTGATTACGAGAAAACAACTTTTGTTATGTCGAGATAATGAGAAAATTAAGTCGTGATAATGAAAAAAACAACTTTTGTTATGTCGAGATAATGAGAAAATTAAGTCGTGATAATGAAAAAAACAACTTTTGTTATGTTGAGATAACGACAAAACAACTTTTGTTATGTCGAGATAATGAGAAAATTAAGTCGTGATAATGAAAAAAACAACTTTTGTTATGTCGAGATCATGAGAAAATTAAGTCGTGATAATGAAAAAAACAACTTTTGTTATGTCGAGATAATGAGAAAATTAAGTTGTGATAATGAGAAAACAACTTTTATGTCGAGATCACGAGAAAATTAAGTCGTGATTACGAGAAAACAACTTTTGTTATGTCGAGATCATGAGAAAATTAAGTCGTGATTACGAGAAAACAACTTTTGTTATGTCGAGATCACGAGAAAATTAAGTCGTGATTATGACTAAACAATTTTTGTTATGTCGAGATAACGAGAAAATTAAGTTGTGATAATGAGAAAACAACTTTTATGTCGAGATCATGAGAAAATTAAGTCTTGATAACGACAAAACAGCTTTCGTTATGTCGAGATCACGAGAAAATTAAGTCGTGATCATGACAAAACAACTTTCGCTATGTCGAGCTCATGAGAAAATTAAGTTGTGATCACGACAAAACAACTTTTGTTATGTCGAGATCACAAGAAAATTAAATCGTTATCATGAGAAAACAAGACGAAAAAAATAACAATGCATGGCCTTTTAGAACTTCCGTAGTTTTGAATTTGCTACGGTTTTAGTAAAAGCTTACAGTTTCAGACATAAAGCAGCTCATCAACACATAGACTCAATAATTAAGAAGACACTTCTGCTCACGAAATCTGCATTTATTGATCAGAAATGCAGTAAAAGCAGTAACATTGTGAAGTATTGTTACAATTTATAATATATGTTTTCTATTTTAATATATTTTAAACTGAAATGTATTCCTGTGATAGCAAAACTTAATTTTCAGCATCCTCAGTGTCACATGATCCTGCAGAAATCATTCTAATATGCTGATTTGCTGCTCAAGAAATGTTTTATTATTATTATTATTATTATTATTATTATTATTATGAATATTAAAAACAGTTGTGCTGTCTAATATTTTTGTGGAAACTGAGATACCTTTTTCAGATTCTTTGAGGAATATAAAAATTGAGGAACAGCATTTATTTGAAATAGAAATAGCATTATAACTATATATTTTTTAATTATTTTAAATCTTACTTACCCAGTAGTGCAACACAATTTCCACAAAAAAAAAGTTTTTTTTTTTTTTTTTTTTACATTAAAAATGATATGAAATGTTTCTTAATCAGCAAATCAGCATATCAGAATGATTTCTAAAGGAGCATGTGACACTGAAGACTGAAGTAATGATGCTGATCATTCAGATTTGATCACAGGAATAAATTCTATTATAGATATATTACAACACAAACACGCACGCACAAAATAAACACATCATAAAATTAGGCTTATCCATACAATTTCGTTTCTGTTTTTCCTAATCCACTTAAGCACAGACCCTGCCCACATACATTCTGATGATTTGATTGGTCATGTAAATCACAGTGTAAGGCTTTACAACTATTAACCTCTAACCCTGACCTAAAGCCTAACACTGCGTCTACTTGTATCTAGTTGTGGCCATGTCTCAATAGCTAAATGCTGTCTACGCTAATAATGTCAACGAAGTTCGAAATCCATTCGTACTGTTGTCGGAAGTATTGCAAGAGCATGCATTACAGAAATAAACCTGGGCTGCAGTTTACTGTCAGTGTCGAGTGGCATCCAGTGTAAACAGTATCATTGATAATAATGGGTTCTCAATTATTTTCCTAGATTGCATTTTTTATATCATCTAAATGACAGTTGCTCATGCAGCACCAAGAGAAGTAATGATTAAATGTGCATTTTTGCTCACTTAGTTCTGGAAATATATATTTTGAGCCAACCACCTGAGCCGCCACACCATGTGACTAACTGGCCACAGTAAAATGGCCTCCTGACTTTGATTGGCTGTTGTCACCACTAGAACGCACAGAAAAAGCACACAGGCTGGTGTTGTTGGAACTATCTTGACCCCTTGAACCCTTGGTCCAGTGCATCTTGGCCCAGCGTGATTGAATACAGGCAAGCGTGAATGAGATTCAAGAACTACAGCCGAGCAACTGCCATTGAGATGAATGCTAACATATAGCATAGCACCAGGTATTACATGCATTTATCTCTTTAAAAGCATTGAAACCAAGTGTAGCTTAATATAAACTTTCATTTTAGATACACCCCTCCCAATAGAATTAAATAAATAAAAAAAAAAACAGGCCATCTCAAAATACTAATGCACTAAATGTGTTTGTGTGATTCTGCTGATAGAAATGAAACTTTGTGGTTCTCTGGGCTGATTTGGAAGCAAAACGTGATGCGCACTTGATTTGAAAATCTGGGACCACACCATTGTGTGTCCCTTTCTGTTGACACTGAGTTTTTGTACTTCCTCTTTCAATGTAAAGTAATTCTGTGGTTTCCAAGTATTTGATATTTATACAAGATCATGCAAAACCAGCATTTTATGCTTGAAAATAAGTGTGGGGGAATGTCCGATTGATACACTAATCACAAAACATCACCTGATCATTTGCATTTGTTTGATATTTTCTAATATCCATTGAAATTACAATTTGGACAACACAGTCTCTTGACAGTTTGTAACTATTGCACACTTTAGCAAATTAATGCCAAATTCTCAAAACTCATGAAAGCTCATTTGGACTAGGGGTGCAGTTTCACTGTTTTTTATTACAAATAATATATTTTTGGCTGTTTTGGAAAACTGTTGACTAACTCATGCCCACAGAGGTGTAGTTTTAGGGTACAAGCTTACACTTTTTTATTTAAAAATGTCAAGTTTTGGCAAACTGGTTGCAAATTCTTATGAATTCATACAATCTCTGTTGTTTTCGTATGACCTGCTCATGCCCCAATGAGGGTTATGTTTAGGGTGCAGGTTCATGTTTTTTTTTAACTTAAAATTGCATATTTTTGTATGTTTTGGGAAACAGGTGGCAAATTTGTACAATTTCATTTGTACGTTTTCGTATGACCTGCTCACATCCCGCTGAGGTTTTTTTTTTTTTTTAGGTGTGCAGGTTTACAGTTTTGTAATTAAAAATTGTATGTTTTCATACATATTGGCAAAAGTTGGTGGCAAATCCGTGTGAGTTTGTACATCCTCATTCGTATGTTTTTGGATGCCTTACTCAAGTCCCACTGAGGGTTAGGTTTAGGTTATGGATGCAGGTTGGGTGGGACGGGGGCTCAGCACTGTTACCTCGCAGCATGAAGGTCCCTGGTTTCGAGTCAGGTTTACATGTTCTCTCCCCTTGTCAGGGGGTTTCCTCAGGGAGCTCTGGTTTCCCCTGCAGTCCAAAAACATGCAGGTTAGGTGGATTGGATACAGTTAACTGCCATAGATGTGTCCTAATACTGAGAGTTAGTGCATTTCATAAAAAATAAATAAATAAAAACCAAAAAAAAAACTTTGTCCGAGTTGGGTGATAGCATTGATTGTTTTGATTGACTTTGTTGACTTCATGTTTTAGCATAAGGAGCCACAGAAGCAATATAAGGCAAGACTGATGATTGTTGGTCTATCTCTACAGTATACTTATGTCCCCCACCCGCTGTACCAGCGGTCCCCCGTCCCCCACTGCAGTACTGATGATGAGGACCCCGGGGGACGCAGTCCACCCTTTGAGGTGTCCGAGGGTGAGGAGGACAACGACAGACATCCAGGCATCTCCAGCTCTCTATCAGGTGAGCTACGAACATAAAGGTCTTGAGTCCAAGACACTGTTTTCAAGGTCTTGGTCTTGCCGTGAACTCAACTTACTTAGGTTTCGGCCTGGACTCAAATGAACTGGTCTCGACTGCACTCTTATTATTTCTATAGCATGAATTATTGCAAGCACATTACCAAAAAATATATGACCTCCACGTTTTTACCTATAAAACTTCCAGAACGTCTGGCCCCTAAACTTCCATAATAAGGTAATAAACAGCAGTTCACTAATGCTATCTAGTCGGGATGTAGTATTCATACCAAAAATGTTCAGTACGGGTCTTTTGGTTCAGTATGTTTACCGAACGAAAACAGCATTGTTTTAACCACTGTTCGAGTGGAACTTCATTGGAAACTTCCAGTTTTATATATTGTTACTTTTGATAAGAAACAGAGTCTCATCTTTCAAACTATGTCCATTTTTTTTAGCAAATTCAAACATTAAATGCTGTTTTGGCGCTCTTTAATGTAGTGGGACAGATCGCTGTATAAAGTTTCAGTTCAAACGGCAACGCCATCATCTCTTCCTCTTTACTACTAGTTTTAACGCAAAATATACATGAATAAACATCTCATGTAATCGTTCAGTCAGTGTTTCAACCAATGAAAGATGTCAATAAAACAGCTTGTAAACAAAATTACACATTGCATGTCATTTACCTCAGGCAAGTCAACAGTGTCTACAGCTCGTTAGTTCACTAGAGAAATGAAGTCTAGTGAAGAGCATTTCGCGAAATGTTAGCCTATGTACTCATATTTTACTTTACCTGTTAGTGATGTCTTAATTATTTAATGTATGTTTAAATAAATCTGTTATGAAACAAGTTATGACAGCTGTGTAAATGAGTATATTTCAACAACAAATAGACATTTTATAATTAATAGGTTAATTTAAAACTGCATTATGTGCAATTTGCCTGTTTGCATAAAAGTTTTTAAGTTAGGTGTTGATTTTTTAAAAAGAAATAATTAAATTTAAGTTTAGGCTCTGTTGTCAGTAGGGCTGCCTATAGTTTAGAGCATAAGCTAATACCTAAAAAAATAATAATATAATAATAATTATAATTTAAGTTGTTTAAAGAAAGGGCAATTTGTTCAGTAAACCACTGTTTAATATATATATATATATATATTAGTGCTGTCAAACGATTAATCGCATCCAAAATAAAAGGTTTTGTTTGCATAATATAAATATATATGTGTGTGCTGTGTATATTTATTATGCATATATAAATACACACACATGCATGTATATATTTCATAAAAATAGGTCATGTTTATATATTAAATATATTTATTTCTAATATAAATTACATGAATATATACACATGTAAATACATGTAAATATTTTCAAAATATATACTGTATGTGTGTGTATTTATGTATACATAATAAATATATTGTATATATATATATGTATGTGTTTATTTTTTCCCGAACCATGACGTCAAAACCAAGGTATGTACCGAACCGTCATGTTTATGTACCGTTACACCACTACTATCTAAAGATCTTGGTCACACTCCCATTAGAGTATTAGTAGACTGTTGTGTTAGGTTAGGGTTAGTAGGATAAGTTGACTTGTACTTTAAAGTTGACTATCAAAATAAAGTGTCACCCAGATCTTAAGTTGTACTTAAGCCACAATATTCCTTTGAAGTAGAAAAAGAAATCATTGGTATGAAAAGTGGTGAGCTGATGGGATTGTGTGCAATCCATACTTTAAACTGAACATCAACTTCTGCAGGAACCAAGCGGAAAGTGCGTCTCTATCAGTTCCTCCTGGACCTCCTGCAGGACGGAGACATGCGGGACTGCATCTGGTGGGTGGACCGAGAGCGAGGCGTCTTTCAGTTCTCCTCCAAACACAAGGAGACACTCGCCAGCCGCTGGGGCCAGCAGAAGGGCAACCGCAAGAGAATGACCTACCAGAAGATGGCCAGGGCCCTGCGCAACTACAACAAGACCGGCGAGGTCAAAAAGGTCAAGAAGAAGCTGACGTATCAGTTCAGCAGTGAGGTGATGAGGAGGATGACTACGGACAGGAGGCAGTATCATCACTGACATTTCCTTTAGATCCAGTGTCACCTACAACATTCACAAATTCTCTCCTGCCATTGTTCTGCAGCAAAACATGTAATCTCAGGGATATGTAATATGTATAGTTAAACTAGGGATGTAATATCTGAGTAGCTGACAAATGGACATGGACAAAAGACATTTTTAAGGTTAAAGTTTCTGTATTTGTGAAAGAGTACATGCTTCCGTGTTTTGATGCTGTAACTGGTCAATATATATTTTTTTCTTTTTCACTTTTAAATCGGCTTGATTTCACTATTGTTACATTTCAATTGTCCAATGGTGGGACAAATGAATTGTATATATTTCATGTAGTCTCTCAGTTAATTTAGTTATGAAAACTGCATGCATAATAATACAATTTTAATAATATAATTCTTATAATGTTACACTTATAATAACTCAGGACATTTCAACATGTTCAGATATTTTGACTTCCATATGCTTCATCCAAACAAAACAAGTAAAGCTTTAACTTATTTTATTCTTATTAATGCTAAAACTCTGTCTATATTATGTGTAGGTGTCACACCGCTGAATAAATTACCCTGGAAGTCTGCCTTGAAAATAGCTTATTTACTTTTTTTTGGGTTCGTAATTCGCAACAAATATCCTTAAGAAATTCAAGACTCAAGGCATATAATTCATGAGGAGCATGTTTGAAAATATATTTAAAAATTATTTCTATCTAAATAAATAAATACAAATCTTACTGAACCCACACTTTTGAGCTGTCCAATGACAGGCATTCAATAAGTTATATATGAATAGATATTCTTATTATTTATATTTTAGTATTATTATACATTATAGTATTATAGCCATCATTTTGGTAGATGTCAGAAAAACAGTTAATGAAGTGAATGGTGGGAAAGATTTTGAGGGCCTATAACAATTCTGGTAGTTTTTGTGTATGTACATATCAAATACATACTTAAAAATATTAATCAGACAAGTACAGCAAGGGACAAGCATGCAGTTTTACTGCAACTCTGATAACTCACATATTTGTTTTTGTTCATTTATGCAAGTATACAACATTATCAGATTTCTACTACGAATTATACTTTAAATTACTTTATTAAAAATAATTATTTGGCAGACCATAATATGAATTGACGATCCAAAAAGTTACTTTTCTAGTAATTACAAGAATGACTGTCTCATCTAATGATGTTGCTCTATGCTGCCACCCAGGGGACCATCAACAACATGCCTCGCATACAAAAACAATAAATGACTCTCAGAACTTGTGATTTCATTGCTCTTTAGGGCTTTTCCAAAGTTATTTTTTATCATAAAGGATTTGGTTTCTGTTTTTAACAGGGAAATAAATGGTGGGCTGAAAAACAAATAATAAAAAAAAATAAGAGAGCAAAACAGAAACCAGAGAAATCAGTAAATGATGGTACTGTCTTTTGATTTGAGTATGTAGAGTTAAATAGAAACCGAAATGGGATTTGAGTACACAATTTACAGGACAAAGCTACAAAAGCAACAGAAAGTAAAAATTATAGACAGACAGCACAGAAAATGTGTGCAACTTTTGTCAAATTTATTATCACATTGTTTTTGTTCAGTTCTTAAGTTAACAGTTTTCTTAAAGCAGTAAAACCTAAAAACTAGATGTACATAACAAAGGCTTGTGCTGTAGAATTGAACGTCATGGTTAAAACAGAGGCATAAGAAAATATCACCCGTGTGGTATCAGTGTGCCCTGCTGAAAAAGGACATATGGCATAGGTGTATTATAAACCAGAAATATTAAAATTCAACATTTTGAAATTTCACATAATCCGTATACTTCCCTTATAATGTTCACACACCGACAACAAGCAACAAATCACCCACTAACGTCTTTATAAGTAATGAATAATTATCTTTAGACAGATACAAATATTATCAATTATCAAGATTAAAAATAAACTAATCTCCACTACATTAGTGTAAATAACACTTTTCATATCTGCACTAGGTTATTAAATGCACCATATTTAATGTAATACATATTCCAACTGATGTTCATTGTGCTGTCATTTAAAAATCTACAAACACTGCTCTCTGTTTAGCTCCAGCTGGAAGGACTCCATAGTGATGGCGTTTTGCTGTCTTATATATATTGAGATTATGTGCACGCAATAGCTTCACGTTCAGTTGTTGGCGGCGTCAGCGTGTCTGGGCCAGTTGTCTTCCTCAGAGGCCGAGTCAAACTCTTCCTCTGTTTCTTTGGGAGGAGCTCTGGATCACAAACACACAAATCAAAGTTTATTTTGCACATTCTTAGTTGGGGCTCAAGAGTCAAATGACTTTTTGAGTTGGCAAATAACAGAGACACTCATTACAGGTTGCTTCGAAGCATGTCCATGCTTCATGCTTTTTGTAAATACATGTTGAGGATCTACTGAAGTGGCTGAAGATTTAAAAAGAGATCTGAAGATCTGAAAGGACTGGACTGATTCAGGACTGATTTATTATTAGAACCATCTCCAGAACAAACTTTGTGTAAAAAAAGATTGTTAACATCTACATTAGCCGCTTCAGTTTTGAAAAACTGTAAAAACCTGGCTGTACCTAATGTAGCGTGGTCCACACTTGCCCTGGACCACCTCCTTAGTCAGTTCCACAGCAATGATGTCAGACTGAGGCACCTCAAACATGGGCTCCAGCAAGAGCTTCTCCTGAAAGACCAGAGATGAAACACGTCAGAGATAAAGAAGAAGGATTTACAGCAGCAGGGGTCTCCAGTCCTGCTCCTGGAGGGACAACCCCATTTGAACACACCTGAAGCAGCTACTCAAGGTCTTCAGGATGCACCGTGTCCTAACTACACGCTATTTTAGAAACGGTTTCTATTTCCGCGACGTCGCGGCTGGAACAACAACATACAAACTAATGACTGTGATCATCTCAGGTACAGATTATGTGCTTTATTCAGTGTTAAAGTGTCATTTATAGCCAAAAAATTCATTTATAGCCAAAAAATTCAGCCAAAATTTAAAGCAACAACAGACAGTATACCTCAGATCTTGAAAATAAATTAAAGCAAAGATGTACGTTAAAACTGTGAACTCACTGCGAGCCAACAAGTGTATTCCATAACAAAGATGGTATCAGTCACTCGGTATGTACATTTAATAATGTTAAAAAGGTTTAATATTTATGAAGTAGATTATAAATCAATTTATTTATAAATCCTTATCCATTTCATTGCAAGTGCAGAGCGCTTCCAGAGAGAGCCCGCCCCCACACACTTCTGATTGGCGGTGATATTTGATTGATTCTGTTGCGTCGCGTTTGGTGTGGACACCCAAATTGCTTGTCGCTGGAATCTTGTCGTGTAGTTAGGACACGGTGTTGGGCCGCATTTACATTACATAGTTTAAGTAACTTAATTCTGATTGTTTCCTCTCATGTGGCACAGATCGGACATGACCCACGAACGTGTAATAAACGTAATATGTGGAAATAAATCTGATATCAATTGGATCTGTGCATTTGCATCTGCCATTAGAGACAGATCGGATATTCCCGTCAACGCGAGTCGTACGTCATTGAAAAAGTGACTGTGGCAAATGACGTTGACTCCAGTGGATGCTTTCCAGGTCAGTACCAGCAGTGTTGCTTATTTTACACTGTTGAAATGGGTTGTTTTTTAGTCTGTAGGTTAACGCAATCTCTCTCCTTTGCTATTTGGACAGAGGGGGATTCCAGCTAAATGGGAAACCTGTCGAAAAAATTACCCTAAAGTGATTACGGTAGTTTTGATTAGCAGTTAGGGTGGTTTTGTTTTGCAGACCTGGCAACCCTGTTTCCACCTCCCAGTGTACAGTGTAAATGCAGATATCGGAGATATAAGGCTCACTTTTAAAAGAAAATGTAAGCTGGTCGTAAGAAAAAAATCGGATATAGTGAACAAACCGTATTTGACAAAAAGGACTGCGATGTAAATGTGGCCTTACAGAATTCATGTGAATGATGGTTGAATGAGGTTTGGATTCCTGTTATTTACCATGATGGAGCGGAGACCCCTGGCTCCTGTCTTCCGTTCCAGTGCAAAACGGGCGATTGCCCTTAATGCATCTGGAGTCACATTCAGCTCACACTGGAAGGAAAAATCACAAAACCAAAAGATGAATAACTAGACTTACTACTGATATAGCAAGAACAACTAAAGGTGTATAAAATATGGGTTACAACGATGTCAGTTGGTGTATACTTTGGGGGTGTCGAATCCTGCTCCTGAAGGTCCACTTGTCTTGTGGAGTTTTGCTCCATCCCTAATTAAACACCTGAACCAGGTAATAAACGTCTTAAGAATCACTATAAACATTCAAGCAAGTCTGTTGGAGCCGTCTGGAGCAAAACACTGCAAGATATTGGTCATCCAGGAGCAGGATTGGACACCCTTGGTGTACATGCTGCATGATATACTGTACATACTTTATCCATACTGAAGAGGGCCTGATATTGAGGAACCACTGCATTACGAGGCTCTGTAAGGATCTGCACCAACATCTCCTCGTCCAGACTGTGCAGTGGCACCACCACAGGCAGACGGCCCACAAACTCTGGGATCATGCCGAACTCGATGAGGTCCCTTGCTTCAACGTTCCGTAGAAGCCGGTCCTTTTCCTCAATCTCTGCCACTGCATCCACTTCATTCCCTGAGCTGTTGGCCAGATCTGCAGCTGCTGCAGCTCGACGCCCTTTTCCCAGGTTAGAGGGCGTTCCAAAACCAAGATACTGTAGGAAATGTCAATAAAGTATAACTCACCAAAATCAGTTAAATGTTGAAGACATTCAGCAATTATATTTTACTGTAGAAAAATCACCTTTTCATTTTTCCTACGGCCGATGATCCTGTCCAGCCCGTTGAAAGCACCCGATGCCACAAACAAAATGTTGGTTGTATCCACTTGCACTGTCTCTCCTCTCAACTTCCTACTATTCTTCTCTGGAACATTAATGATTGTTCCCTCAAGCAGTTTCAGCAAACCCTGAACAGACACACAGGAACGTCAACTTTCAAAATCTGTCAATAATGACAAATTACACAATGCAAAAAAGTTTAATTCTGCTGGAGCTTTCTGTTCTGCAGAGAATTACCACATTATTCTGTTTATCCTACTACTCATTGCTGGTTTGTGTCCTGCTTCACAGGTTGATTCTTAAAGAATTCCTCAGAAGCGAGGATACCTAAGACACAACAGCTAGCCACTGGGGTACCTCAAGGTTCGGTTCTTGTTCCGCTTCTGTTTTTGATATTAACAATACAGTTGGCACCATTAAGAAACAGTTTTCCTATCTTTTAAGTTTAACCTACCTATAACAGTTCAACACAGTATCATTATTCAGCTGGGCATGACAGTAACGACACCAGCTAGGTCAGCTATGAACCCGTGGGATAGTGTTTGATTACCAGCTGACTGTCACAGACTGCTTACTAGACTACCTGGTCATGCAGATTAGTACTCAAGATTAAACCCTTCCAGTCCTTCCTTCCTGCTGTACAGGTGCTTGTAATCTCAAACAAAGACTGCAGCATTGCTCTGCTGGTCAGCCATCTGGTATGTGAAATTAAACTTCAATAAATGATTCAAAATGCTACGGTGCATCTGGTCTTCAGTGAACCCACACACTTATCAGTCTCACTGCACTGTTTGCTATTAGTTGTCCAAATTGTCTGGATCTGTCAATTTAGTGTGCAGTAGCCTTTATTATTGATCCTTTTTTTATTTTTATGTTATTTTTAATATTTAAACCAGTGATTTACAGTGTTTTCTAATCATGCATAATGTAATAAGTTTCCAGAGACAAGTCATTTGTCTGTCCACACTAAAATTGTTCAGGGTCAGTCAGTCCATGTGCTCCAAACAATGTAAAGTTCATTGCTGGACCATTTCTATGATTATTTTAAATAATTACCTCTATGTATCAGTATTTGTAAAAAAATTAAAAAAACAACACTTTTTAAATTTTATTTGGTTTAACCACAGCGGCTGTCTTTGTAACAAATTTTTAAACGCATGTTTACGGAAACCTCAAATATCTTGGCTTAAGAGTTCCTTCAAACAAAACCACTCTCACAAACACATTTAAAGGTTAAACACAGTCAAGCAACTTCCACTGGACTACTTGAGATAGATTAACCCTTTAAGCTATAGTTATGTGTAAGAGAAATTATGATCAACTGACCAACAAAATTTCCTGTTGTTGTTCGTTGTGCTCGCAGCTCCTTAGTTTTACATGGATACAATGTGATTTATTCAACTAATATCTAATATCTATTCAACTATTCTGGGTGTGCGTTCCGGCAGTAGCTCTGATAAGAGATTTACAGCAGTGTGAAGTAGTTTAATAGGCCAGTAACTCTGTGTATTGGCAGTGACAGAATCATAGAGCTTTGGGAGAGATGAATGTGGCTGAAATATAATCACAGACCTGCTGAACTCCTTCGCCCCCAACATCTCTCAGCTGATGAATTCCAGGCACACTGCCAATCTTATCCACCTCATCCAGGAACACTATGCCTGCAAGAGAATGACAAATCACAGACGTCCAAATGAAAAGGGGTTGTTTTTAAAAATAGTAAGTTAACTTAGAAAGAGGAATCAAAATTTTTCAGTGGAATGTTCAAAGGTCACACATGGAGGCGTTTTTTTATATCAGTCAGCTTCTGTTCCTTGTAATGAAAGATTATGACATTGCTTATTAAAAGAAAATATTACATATAGGTGGGGCGGCATTGTTTTAGTGTGCTTGCTTTATAGGACTGCAGAACATATATGTACAAAAGTTACAAAATTTGTTCATCTACAGTAAAATGTGTTTTATTTTTTTTTTCTAAGATGAAATGTTTAAAATTCTAAAGTCTGAGAAACTGACCTTGCTGGGCTTTCTCGACTGAGTAGTTGGCGTCCTGCAGAAGTTTGGCAATAACAGACTCAATGTCCTCGCCTACATAGCCCGCCTGCGTCAGGGTGGTACAATCGCAGATGGCGAAGGGCACATCCAAGCATTTAGCCAGAGTCTGGGCCAGCAGGGTTTTACCTATGAATGTCAATAATATCATGTCAAAATATTTCAAAATACAATGTTTTAATATACATCAAAATGATCAAATATTAACATTTCATTAAATTGAATAATTTTTAATTCAGACTTTGCACAGACTATTTTGTACTGATAATGTCACAATAGTTTTGTGGTTTTCTCTCATAAAGATTAGAGTATGATCACCTTCTTGATGTTCTGTCTTTAATTAAAAGTGAATAAATATAATAAATACGAAAATATAAATAAAAGTGCTAAAATATCCTAAAAGGATTAATTGCACAAATACTGTAAATGTCTGGGAAATATTTCTACCAAAAATATAAAAGACAATGTTTTGCATTAAGAAAATGACGCCAAATTTAGGGCCATTATGATTTTTTGCATTATTTGCATGGCAAATAGGCACATTTTTCCTCAAATTCTCATTATTGTGATAAAAAAAAATAAAATAAAATAAAATAAAAAAATCATTACAAGTCATTATCATTACCACAAATAGTTTGCTAAATTGTCATAAAAATATTGTCAAAATTAAATTTTTATTTATTTATTTATTTTTAATTAAAACATATTTGGTGAAATTGTATTTTTCATGAAATTGACCCAAAAATTTAGATTGGATAAATATTTATCAAAAGCCATTTATGTTTGGCAGCTGGTAATCCTCATCCAGCCAGCAAGAATACACCAAATATTATTCAAATTGGCCACCAGTCGGTGCTATAAAGAGTTCTGAGGAAATCCTGCACTAACCTGATCCAGTAGGTCCCAGCAACACAATGTTGCTCTTTTCCAGCTTAATATCAGTGTGGGTGGAGTCAAGCATGTCCCTGCCCCTTTTGTCTTGAGGAGCTTGCTGATTGGTCTGCTGCTGAACAGACGCACCCAGAGCGTTGCCATGGGGACTGATGCCAGCGATCTGAAGCAGCTCTAAGAAATCAACCAAACTACTTCACATCTCCATCCAGCAGATCATGTGTTATTTATTTAAACACGAAAAAGCAACATGACACCACAAGAATTTTGCAGTCAAAGCCGTTTTTGCCCGGAAGCCCCTGTGGGCTAAATCTCTAAAAATATGAAATAACCAAACACAGATTTTCAGTCAAGTGTGGAATGCGCTGTTTGCTTTTAGAGAAAGAGTTCTGGATCTTTCATTGTATAAAAAAAAGAACATTCTGGACATTCTACAAAATATTTAATTGTATTTCAGGGACGAATTAACGACAATTATTAATTCTGGATGAACTATTACTTTAACAAAGTTTCTAATTTCGAAACCATTTCTCATAAATTCACAGGTAAACTACTTTTATACATAAGCTTACTCATATGTTCAGGATCTAAGTTAGGCTAGCGGTCACTATTACGCAAGCCATAATTATGTCATCAGAATGGCCTAGTTTCCAAGCCCTGTCCAGTATGATCCTGCTGGCCCAAGTTCACACTATAAATAAGCAGCAAACGGACAGAAGCCCCAGTGTGAAATCTGAATGGCCAGAGACCATGAGAGCTGTAACTAGGTCATTGTGACACTTTATTCAACTTTATGGAGGTCAGCGATGAACCCAACTGATCCGGAAGTGCCCCACACACAAGCACAGATGGTTGATGTGTGTACACGTAAACATGGAGTCATGTTGTGTCTGTAAATTTTACCGTTTGTACAACAAAGCAAAAAAAAATATGGCCACAGCAAAGTTAAAATGTTTCCTCTGTTAGGTTATTTTACCGCATGTATAAGTGAAGTACACAAAACAATCACTTACTTGTAAACCTGTATTCATCTTCACGTCTTCTGATCTCTAACTCTACAGAGAAAAGGACAGTAAGTGTAGCATGATGAGCACAGCTAACACCACAGCATGGGTTGTGTAACAGTAACAGCAGGGGAAAGTTCAAATGCTGACTCTGACTCTGGAGTCCTATAGATACACTACTGGACAACTGACAAACTATACAGACCCCCAGATGACTCGACCGATCAGTGAGCTGAAGAACAGGGACTTACAGCCTTTATCTGCCATTAACTAGCAATTAGAGTCAGTAGGATTTATTTTTAAAGAAATTAAGAATTTTATTTGCAAGGATGCGTTAAATTGATTTGAAGTATCAGTGAAGACCTTTTACTTTGTTACTTCTTTATTTTGAATAGCATGCTGTTCTTTTGAATTTTATCCTCGTCAAAAAATGCTGAAAAAAATGAATCATGGTTTTCACAAAAATATGAAGCAGCACAACTGATCTGAACACTGATACTGATAATAAATGTTTTTCTTGAGCAGCAAATCAGCACGTTAGAATGATTTCTGAAGGATCATGTGACACTGAAAATGCTGAGAAAATCACAGAAACAAATTACATTTCAAAATGTATTACAATGCAAAAGAGTTCCATTTATAATAATATTTCTAATCAAGTAAATGCAGCTTTGGTGAGCAGAAGAGACTTATTTCAAAAATTAAAATGAAAAACTATTACTATTAAACTATTATTAGTTGTTCCAAACCTGTATGAGTTTCTTTCTTCTGCTGAACACTGAAAGTACGTATTTTGAAGAATGTGGGTGACTAAAGCTGACGGTAGCCATTGACTTCTATAGTATGGAAAAAATACTATGGAAGTCAATGGCTACCAGCAATATTCTTCAATATATCTTCTTTTGTGTTCAGCAGAAGAAAGAAATTCATGCAGGTTTGGAACAACCTGAGGATAAGTACGATACCTTTTTTAAGCATCAAAGCAAATTTCGCAATTTTATCGTATCATCACTTGCAAATATTTATGGAAATCTCTAAGATGTTTTTGTTTTAGCTAAAACAATATGTAGAAAAGTACTGCTGTTTTATTACCATGTATTGTTATATAGGTGCATTTAACTGAAAATGATAAAATTTTTAATTAACTGTTTTCATTCACTGAATAACAAGGTAGAAAACATTTTATCAATATCTGTAGAGTAATTTTATTTTTGTATATATGTATGTCATTTTAAGTAATTTCAGAGCAAATAAATGTTGAGATTTACTGAATGCTGTTAAAAGACCAAAATTAGGGTAACATTTTACAGTAAGGTTTAATTTGTTAACATTAGATACAAAAACATGAAAAGCATGTTCATTTTTAAAGCATTCAGATGTTTATTTTATGAATAAAAGGCAGATTATGTTATAATACAAACCTCTGGGAGAGAGGGAACTCTGTTTCTCTGTGTCCGCCTGCTGTCGGCCTGCTGCTGGGAGGTTGTTGTAGATCCGTTTGTAATGATTATAGACGGCGACTGCCAACACTTTCTTGGCGTATGACTGGCCAACAACATATTTGTCGAGGTAGGCATAAATCTGAAGAGGTTGAGACAACAGAAGCCCATGTGATGGATGTTTACTGCATTTCTAAGAACTGTTGTCACAGGGTTAGCTTCGAGTAGTTTACTTTCAAAAAGCTGATCTAATTACACAAAGATTAACTTAAGCTAATGTAATAATGTCTGTATGGTGTGATGGAATGGTACCTTTTTAGGAGGTGGAGGAGGTTTCTGAGCTAATGTGAATTTAACATGCTCAGAGCTCTCCGCTTCCTTATTCAAACCCTTCTTAGAGTCCGTCTCAGACAGAACCACGAAGAAATGATGGCACTTTTCACATTTCACAAACCGTGTGGAGGCTGTATGGAGCAAATACAAGAGAGTTGTTCGGGTAATATAATAAAAGTTATAACAATAGATATGAATATCTAGATGCCATAACCAGCGGTTACATCAACAGAAACATTAGGAAACCTTGGAAGGTGAACATCTCTATAACATAGTTTGAGCAGTTAATGCAGATCATATAATCATCACAAGTATTAAATACATTTCAGTAGTTCAGTACTTTTTCCATGTGTCATTCCATTTTAATACACATAACTTAATTTCTGAACTTATTTGTTTTGTTTTATTTGTATGTATGGATTACTTGGGTTGTTACCGACATCTGGTGAAAATTTCATATCAACAGCACTTTTAGAAATATATTAACTAGGAAAAATGGTGCCGTGTTCAATACTTATTTTACCCGCTGTATATATACACATATACATACATATATACACACACACATGTACATACATATATATATATATATATATATATATATATATATATATATACACACACACACACATATACATATATACACATATACATATATACACACACATATATACACACATATATATATATATATCCTGTATATTTTTGTGAGAAGAATACTGAAGAAGTGGTATAACTGTTTAGAAATCATAATGAAGGATTAAAAACACTAGTAAATCTTTTGTAATTATGTTTTAGAAAAAAAATAAAACTTAAAAAAAAAAAAATGTAACAAAACTTTTTAGTAACAAAGTCATGATCGACAAAATCATGTGGGTGCAACCAACATGTTAATGTTTTCATGAATAAAATAATTAATTATATTAATATAATAAATTATTAATTCTGATTATATCATATATATATAAATATTAATTATATATTCATTACGTTAATAAAAAACTTAGAAATAAATTTAATTAGTAAAATACGTTTTTTATTTCTAAAAAAAAAAAATAGCACAAACATTTTTTTTTTCTCAAAACCATATAAAATCAACATTAATACAAACAGACATTTCTAAGAATGTGGCAAATGTGCTTTAACCTGGATTTTTCCTTTTTTCTTTTTTTTTTTAAGTTGGACACTCTTGCAAATGTCATTTATCTGCCCTTAAAATGGCAACACTCACAATTTTGTAAATAACAACTGAAGAGAAACTGACTGGTAATCTGGAATCTAGTAATTCATTTCTCAGGTTATTATTAAAACCTAATGAAAATGCAAAGAGTGATACTTACACACAAAAGTCTCCACGTGTGTACAAAGATCTCCACATTTTGGGCATCTAAGCTGACTGCCACCTTTCCCTGAACCTCCAGCGCCTGACGCCCGCTTTCCACCCGAGTCACCTACACCCTTCTGCAAAACAGCTCCATCAGTCACACATCAAACAAACAGTCATGGAAACGCAATAAAAAGACTGAAATGTACCTTTCCTCCATCGCCGTCTCTGGGCGTACTGTCTTTAGAGACGAAACACACTGCTGTCTGTGAAAACGCCCTCACGTGCACGAATGGAGGAAGATGGACTTCATCACACACTGCTCTAGTGTGGCCAAAGAGCTGGAGACGCGAGCGAGAAAAACCTGCAGGAAACAATACACAGTTGACTCACATTCGACTGACGGAGGTGAGGTTTAAAGTTAAAAATGTCTTAATGATAGATTTTCACTTAAGACATTAATTGATGGACTGTGATGTTTTTAATCAGCTGTTTCATTCTGACGGCACCCATTCACTGCAGAGCATCCATTGCTACATTTCTCCAAATCTGATGAAGAAATAATCTCGGATGGCCTGAGGGGGAGTAAATTCTCAGAAAATGCTCATTTTTGGGTGAACTATACCTTTAAGTATATATTAATTCTGTAATAAGCACTCTTATAAAAGTATGCTCAAGTGCATTTCTTTTACCATCGTTTTAAACATCATTGTGAATATGATAATTACCACAACATCAGTATCAGATGCCATTATTATATCATGGTACTGGTGATTAAACCGTAACAGTCACGAAAACAAAATCAACCTTATCACTAAACACCACTAATACTGCGATATAAACACTGGGCTCAGTGAATTTATGAAAGAATTATACTCATAAACACTGTCAGTTAGTTTATATTCTGTTGGCTGTGTTTGGTAATCTGCCAGCTAGACAGCTTTGTGGGCGTTATAGGCATGTTGCAACTTTCAAGCATGCCAATGATATTTAACATACTAGAACTGATCTGTTAGTATTTGATTACTTTTTGGAAAACAGATAATAACATTCTTGGGGAATTTATGAAATAACATTCCCACTGAGGAGTTTTAAGACTAAAACTTTCCTAGTTTAGGATAACAAACCTTAAAAACGTTCATTCGTTCTGCTGGGAGCTAAAAACTGTCATCTGATCTTTAAAGAATCAGTGTTGAGTGCACTATAACAGTTCTTCAGCTTTTTATTAGTATTTTTTGAGTTTTGACTCACCTTTATGGACAGACTTTATAATCACCCTCACTGCAGGTCTGCATGAACAGGACATATTGAAAACCAGATCTAATGAGAATAATAATAATAATAAAAGTCCATATTAAATTCTCACTTTACAGTATATTACTACATACTACTACTAAAAATAATAATAATAAAAAATAAAAATACAAATAAAGTTGTAAAGTGCTGTCTGATGTAACTAGTAACAGTCATATATTATCTAAACAGAGAAAAGCTTCATGAGTGCAGCAGCAGCAGCAGCAGCGCGACTATGTAACACACGCGCTGCTGCTGTGACTGATGGCAGACATACTCACTGCTACTCTGTGTCAGAGTTTCCTCCAGAGCGGACTCGTCTTCCGGTAAGCGGCTCTAACAGCAGGATCTGAGCGGAATAAAGGCCTGAAGCGGGTTCATGCCAGAGTCAGCGTCTGCGGCTCTCAGGAGAGATGTTAGATGAAGTTTAGCGCTGATCAGTGTGATATAACCTCTGCTGTCATCAAGTGGGTCAGAGTGACGTACATGGCCAGATAGAGCTCTGTTTGTGTCACATGATGCTGAAGGGGGCGGGGCCATGGAGCGGCAAACCTCATTGGCTGTTTCCTGTCAAACAAAAAGTGCTTATTTCTCCAGGGGGCGCTTGATGTCAGGACTTTAAAAAGAAATGTCGCAAGAAATATCTGTAAAGTGAGTTATTATTATTATTATTAAAATTTAGGCTAAGAAACAATAATTCACAAATAACAGTACTGAGCAATACATTGAACTGAAACATGTACAGTTAAGAGTTAAAAAAAACTTCAGGACAGCTAAGCTCCACCCCCTTCAAGTCGGAACACGTGACTCTTCTTCTGGAGCTGTTCTGTTTTTGCGGAAAAAGATCACAGCGCCGCACTTGTTCTGCTGTTTTAATGTAATCAAAGCTTTTCTTGATTTCCAAAGAACATTCATAATTCATATCAATAAAATTTGTTACTGTTATTTTTTATTATTTATAGTAATATTTAATAGTAACAATATTAAATATATTTGTATTTTTTTTTTTAAATATATTTTGTTATTTGTTCTTGGTTTCTAAACGCGATCTGGCATATTGTTACTGTCATTTTAAATTGTATTAATATTTAGTAGTAATAACAATGATGGCAATATTTAATATAAATTATATTTGTAATATTTATGTTAAAATATTTTGTTATAGTATTTTAATTTGGCATATGTCAGAGTACTCATCTATGTAGGTTTTAAAAATAATCACACTATTTTTTACAATAATGGGAAATAAAAGATGAAAAAAGAACAAAGTTATCATACAAAATGAAAAAAAAAACTTTATCAAAAACATACTTGGCATGCAACATACAAATATAAATCATCAATAATAACTGCATTCCCACAACTCAAAAAAATAAATAAATAAAAAATAAAAATAACAGTAAAAGGTCATATTTTTAACAAAAATAGTATCATAGCATCTTTCTCTATGGCTTGTTCTCCAGTTATATTTTGTTGCGCTTGACTTACTGAACTAAAAAAAAAAAAGTCTTTAATCACTGGGTTATTGTGGTCATTAAAGATAATGTGACTGTAATTCACAATAGGTCAGAGAATGTGTGTAGTGTAACTTTATTAGCCTATTGCTCAGAATTCAGCAAAGGATTACACATCATATAATTTAATTTCCAAACAATTAACACACAGATTTAATAAATATACTTCATTATCAATTCTGGAATTTGACACATTTGCATTTGTCAATCTCATTACTAGCATTAATGTGGGTTTCCTTCAAAAGTGCAAGATTTCATAATCTTCTTTTTTTAAGACAGTGGTGCTAGTTACCTCTAGCAGTTCATCCACTGAGCTCCCGTGATGCTAACAGCAGTAGCAACTACTGTATCATAGAGAAAACTAAACATGATGCATTTGCATAAGAGGTATTAGAGATACTTTTGATAAATGATGGCTTTCTGCTCTGTTCTTATGGCTTCATATCATGAATAAATACTATAAAATAATAACGCTAACTCAAGTGTTTGCAATTTTCATTTTAGTTTTCTGTATCATCCAAACATATCAACGCACAGCTACATATGAGAAGTAAAATAAAAATAAATGTTTCCCCTGACTATATAAAATAATCTGACACTAACTGCATTTTCACATGGGTCCCTTTTCAAAACAGTAAAGGTTCTGGAATTTGCACAAATGGACTGTGTTGACCGACAGAAATCTGCTCTGTTTGAATATGAGTTCTGTGAGAGCGGTGCTTCATTCTGCACTATTGACAGAAGACAATGGAACTTTTTTTCGCAGAAATTTCACTAACGTGCCTTAAAATGTCGTAAACAGTAATGCTACGTTTCTCAGCTGATGCGTGACAGGAAATGATGCGCAGACAGAGAGGATGATCAGTTGTGTAGTGTTTCTCTCATTCTGCTGGTGATCTTGTCTCGTAGCTCACAGTGTCTGATCAGATCTCTGACCTCCAGAAGAAGTGAACTGTTCCACATCGTCAGTACTGAATCCTCAGCTGGGACTAGCACAAACACAGCAAACATCAACGGATTATAAATATGAATCATGTAATCATTTGAAGGGCTCATATAACGCAGAAGCACATGTTCCTTATTCTTTTGAGATTAAATAACCTTCATGCAAAGAATTTAACTTAATTTAACTAAATTAATTTGTCTTATTATTAAAATAATGATAATTACCTCATTAAAACTTAAAAAAATAATAGATGCTACAACTCGTTTAAAATTCAATCTATATTTATTTATAAGATTCTTACCTTGTGTTTTGATTTGGTCTTGTGACATACGTTGCCGTCTACCCAGTACTAGAATAACATTCTTTCGGTTGAGTGTGTCTGCAAAAGAATATAAACAAAAAAAAGGAATAAATATTTCCGTATGAAATTAGTTAAAACAATTGTAACTCAATTTAATACAAGCAAAACACACAAAATCCCTTTAAACTATATGTGTGTGTGTGTGTGTGTGTGTGTGTATATATGTGTATGTGTATATATATATATATATATATTATATTATATATACACACACAGTATATATGCCTTGAGAAAAAAAAAAAAAAAAATCCACTAGTAATTATGAAATAATATACTTTAGAAGAATATAATTGACTGTAATGTTCCAGACACGTAACTGCATGTTAATTTCAATTAACTGAAAATGTATTATAGTGTAAATTTATATTAAATGCAATTAGCTGAACTTTAGAGTGCTTTTTGACCCACTTAAATAGGACTTAATATATCTTGTATGCAATTCCATAATTCCATTTATTGTCTTTTAGAATATGCTAAAAGTGTACCGTTTTAAAATATGCTAAAAGTGTACTGCTGAATGTAAAACTAAAACATACATTAATGTCATTTCTATTGAAACAATTCAGTACATTTAAAATATTTGACGTAATATTAAATATTACATTACAGTATTTTACATGTGCTTTAGTATGTTAACACATCAAAGTAAGTGTATTTCTTCAGAGCACAACAGACAATTATTAAAACATAAGTAATGTAAAAGTCTGGTAAAAGTAAAATGTTTCATTTGACAAGTGTGTTGAGAAACAAGCCATGGAAGTGAATATAGGAAACAGGAATTGTACCTAGCAGCACAGAGCCCATGCAGCGTATGAAGTGGCAGTGAGGGGTGATGGTCTGCAGTAGCTGACAGCTAGAGACTTCCACCAACAGGATGTGTCCTGCTTTGGTCCCAATCCACAGAGTACCGCTGTGCTGGACCAACAGAGCTTTAACAATCAACAGAGATGGCACCGTTTGTCTAGACTGGTCCTCATTCTGGGCTTTGGGCTTTTTGGTGGGACATAATCTGTAGTGCACATATAAACTGGAAGGGTTAGGAAGTTAGGGTCAACCAACTACTAACATCTATCTTGGGTGATCTGTTCACATAGGGTTAGGGGTGTGCGATATGACGATTTTTGATCGTGGATGATCTGCTTTTGGAGAAATATCGTAGTATCGTGCTTCATTGCACATTCTATCAGCTGCAGTTCTGGCGCCTCCGTCTCTATTGTTGTTTTGCACAAGTCAGTATTGCCACTCGCTCATACAGATGTACATAGTCTATATTCTATATCCATAGTCTATTTCTACTCCTGCAACATAGCTCTACTTTATTATTCTTATTTTTTATTTATGTGTATGTCTGTTTTTATTTTTTACATAATTTGCACTTGTCTTGGCATTCAGTGTGGACAGCAAAGAAAGAATTTCATTGTACAGGGAAACTTGCTTTTCCTCACTGTGCACATGACAATAAACGCTTTGAATCCTTGAATCCTATACACTGTACAATGCCACGCGGTAGAGTTACTCTCACGGGACACTGCACTTATTTGCAATCACAAAAGTACATTATTTGCGTGCGTTTAAAGCCTTGCCGGTTAAACGTTTCATTCACGCGCTGATTTGCCTTGCGCTTTTTTTGAGCCCGTACACCTGAAGCGCGCGCACTAAAAAGCCTGTCTAACAGCGCCTGATTACTCAACTACGTCATCTTTTGCGCTAATACTGTCAAAACACACAAGGTTTATGTATAGACTCAGCTGGTTATGTCTAAAATGAAAGTAAACAGTTCAGACAAACGGATGCGTGCCTGTTTATTAGATGCATGCAGGTCTTAAAGGGACAGAAATAAACATGCTGCCGACTGTCATTAAAGGGATAGTTCACCAAAATACAGTGAACCAAACATCAGCGCGCCGCCTCTGTGTCACCATTGGAACACGACTGAAGTACAATAATTTACATAATAAATAATAGTTTAACATTCAGATACATTACATCGCAAATATGGAAATATTATGGAATATTTAGATTTGTGCCGAATGAGAGAGGTAGGATACACTTCTATCTGTGTTTGATGAGTTTAGTAATATTTTAACATATGAACAATTTATGAATTTCTATAATTTTCCAGTCCTACCAAAGGAATATAATATTTTGATGAGAGCCATCCCAAAAGGCTTAACCCAGTTAATGAAACATCACCTTAAATTCAGTAAAGGCAACAGTGTTTATCCGGCTTTATGTTTGGGTGGTATCTATATTTTAGATCGGAAATGCAATTACAGACATATTAGCAAAATATTTCAGACAAAGAGAAAGATTACTCCAAAAGGGAAATTCTACTGGGGTTCATTTATAAATATAAATTGCAAAGTAAATTTTGCATATCTAACAAGGTTAAGGAGATTCATTATAAAATCCTTCATAAAATTTATCCCATTAATTTGTCTATTTCTAAATATTCTGATGTTGATGAGTCTTGCTCTTTTTGTGGTTTTGTTGAGGAAACAGCTGCCCCTTTTTTCTTTTTTTTTGATTGTGGTGTTACCAAAAAATTATGGGTTGACTTAAGCACCTATATTTCTAACCTTAAAAATGTAACCCATACCTTTGTCCTCAAAGATGTTATCTTTTATTATGAAAATCCATCATCTGCTGAATATGTTGTTAATTTTCTTATATTGAATGCAAAATTCTTCATTCATAAACAAAAATGGCTTAAATCTCCTTTGTCTTTCCCCCTTTTTCTTGTTGAACTGGACTCTCGTTTCATCTCATAGACTTATAACTAAAAGAGTGCCAAATTATTTATGTATTATGACAACTTTTCTAAAAGGATGTAATTTTATTTTTGTACTTGTATGTATAGATAATACCATAATTTGAAGAACACAAATCCAGAATATTTGTTTTCTGTTCTTATTTCTATGATTGATCTTTGTTGGAATATATTCATGTCTCACTTCTGTATATTTCTACAAGTTTTGCAATAAAAAAAGAAAAAAAAAAAGAGGTAGGATTCATGAGCACAAAGCTCCATTTCACAAACAGTTGAGTGTGCAAGCTTTTAAAGTATACTCCTTTGTCAGTCTATGTGAGAGACGCATTCAGAATCAGCACATGGTCACTACTGTCTGGGGGCTTTGTTTTCAAGTGCGCAACTCATGGCATTCGCTGTTCTTCTGCTGGCGGTTATCAAACAGCGTTGCATTACTGCAGGCTCCCCCTTCTGGATTGGGGGTGAATTGCCTGTATTCGTTGTAAGGCCTCATGCACTGAACCGAGATGTCCATACTGTGACGGTTCGGTACAAATATATGTATAATTCCACCCCTAATAAACATGCTTAAGAACTGAACAACATCACCAAGAAATTCCTTGTAACAGGCTGTTTAACCAACAGCTGTTTTTTTTTTTAATGTGATGTGATGTAAATCTGAATTTATCCATCGAAATCTTACTAAACTTGTCTTCTGCCTTTGACATGATGAATCACCACAATCTCCAGTCTACTCTCTCTGATCTGGACATCACAAAAACTGAACATCGCATTGCGAGTATTACTTCATGGGCAAAATACCATCAGCAAACCACTGGGGGTCCCTCAGGGTTCTGTAATTGGCCCATTACTATACATAATTTATACAATCTCACTGGACTCAATCATAAGGGACATGGCTTTTATTATCTGTGCAGATTATAATCAGCTTAACCTGTCTTTCATACCTGAGCTAATATTGTGGATTCATCAGGCTGGATGATTCAACAATATGAGCACACATCTCTTCCTGCTTTATCTGTCTTGATGCTTGAACACTAATGTTATTTTGGTGCCAAGTACACAACATGACCAACCTCAAGTACGTAAACAACCCCTTCTAAATGTCAAGTATATTTCAGATAGACACATTACTAGCATATACAGTACATAAAATCAAGCATACAGTATGACCATGTAATCACATTAGACAAATGTTTTTAGAAGAAGAGTGAACAGTGCTTTTCTGTTGTGACATGTCATGTACCCAAAGTTAGTTTGGCACAGGAAAAACCTGATGAGTCTGCACAAAGATCACACCTGAACATGTTTGGGATAAATTTGAAAGCCAAGTGAGCGCCATGGCCCTAAGGGAGCATGGAATGTGAATGGGAGCAAATCCTTACATGTTTTACCGATGAACCGTTGAGAGGACCAACATCCGGTTAACAACCATTGTTTGGTTGAAATGAAGCAAGCACATACTGGTCAGGAATTTGGGTGTTCACATACCTTTGGAAATGTAGTGTACAGTATACACCAGGGTCTGAAATTAACTTTTGCATTAAGGGGAAATATTTTAACTAGTGCTGTCAAACGATTAATCATGATTAATCGCATACAAAATAAAAGCTTTTGTTTGCATAATATATGTTTGTGTTCTGTGTATATTTATTATGCAAATATACACATACATACAGTATATTTTGAAAATATTTACATGTATTTACATGTCTATATTTATATTCATATCATTTATATTATAATAAATATATTTAATATATAAACATAACGTTTTTCTGAAATATATACATGCATTTGTGTGTATTTATATGTACATAATAAATATACACAGTACACATACATATATTATGTAAACAAAAACTTTTATATTGGATGCGATTAATCGCGATTAATCATCTGACAGCACTAATTTTAACTGATTTCCAGGGCATTTTTTTAACCTTTGTAAGGGCAATTTTTATAATCACCCTATGTATCTGTATTGACTTTTACAGTATGTTAAATACGTAAATGTAACCAATTACTTTATTCAATCAGAATGCTAGACTGTTACCAATAAAATTTGGATTAACAAAAGCCACCTTTACGTTGCAAAGGTAGAACAGAAGCTGCATCTGACATGGCATTTGTGTTTATTTACACAGATTACCTTTGTAAATAGCCTACATAAAGCACATAAATTGTAAAACAAAAAAGTAACTCATTACAGGGTAGGGCTTTTATGACAATAATCATTAAAAGTTGATTAATGCTCTTATTATTTTACTGATTATTAACGTTGTTTAATTAAACACAAAAATGTTTTTGTGTGTGGGGAAACAACACATCAGATTTTGGCAACACAGGCACAATCAATGAAGCTGTATCTGTGTTTTTTTATTTTCAGTATGTTGAGAGAAATCACAAGAGTGCAGAATTCAGTTAGTGAACAAAACTTTCCATTTTCAATGGATTTCTTCATCACCAGTAACTAATCTAAACACCTCTGATTGGCCATTATTAAGTACAACAGAAACATGTGTTGTATATAATGCTCAACTCAAAAGATAAGATTAGCCATCTCCTTTAAGTTTGTATAAATGAGAATACTATGGGGCCAAACACAGAACCCTGAGGCACCCCCCAGTGTATTTAATTGAGCAAGGGCATTTTTTGCTCCCTCATCTTGAATTTGTCAAGATAGGTTCCTGCTAATTTTATGACCCTGTATATAGCATATTTACCTTTAGCAGAAAAAGTAAGTTTAAGCTGTTTTCCACAATAAAACTGAACCTAATGGTAATTTGTTTAAAATTGACAGATACAGGTATGCTTGTCTTTAGCAGTGTTAGCGTTACTCACGGGTACAGAAGTTTGGGTTTGGTGTCTATGCTTCTACAGATGTCGTATTCCACTGTGAGTGAGAACACCCTGCTGCCACAGGCAGCCCACAGCTCTTTGCGCTCCTGAGTTTGACTGAATGGACCAAGACACATCAGAGGAGTGTTTACATCACCAACCTGCAGTGTTTTCACTGGGCCACCATTCTTCACCTACAGTCATAAAACATCAAATATGTCAGGCATCTGAGACAATACAGTGCTGTTTTATACAAACCTGAGAGCATGCTAGCACTACACTTAAAAAGTTTGGGGATTTTTTAAATATTTATGAAAGAAGTCTTATTCTCACCCAAGCTGCATTTATTTGATCAAAATTACAGTAAAATGTAATATTTCTTAATATTACCAATTAAAAAATTAAGTTAATATCTCTGTGTGTGTGTGTGTGTGTGTGTGTGTGTATGTGTATGTATGTATGTATGTATGTATATATATATATATATATATACACATACACACACACATATACACTAGGGTTGTCAATCGATTAAAATATTTAATCGCGATTAATCGCATGATTGTCATGAGTTAACACGTGATTAATCGCAACTTAATCACACATTTTTATTTGTTCTAAATGTACCTTAAATTACTACTTTTCAAGTTTTTAATACCCTAAGCAACATGGGCATGGAGAAATATGGATGCTTTATGCAGATGTATGTTTATTGAAACCACAGTCAACATAGAGCATGAAGAGTAGACATGTTTCAAAGGTCATAGATATTTTTCAAATAACTTGTTCATGTCTATTAGACACATGAAAAAAAGAAATACCAGGTTCCCATTACTTCTTTTTCTTTGCACTGAGCAATTTACTTACACAAACTTTTGCACAACAGGGCAGCTCTTCTTCTGAACATGCAAAATGTACATTTATTATTTATTATTGCATTTGTTTGCCTCTCTGTGCCCACATACTGCATTTTGATGCAGCTAAATTCTCAATAAAACTGTTTTCATTGATATATTTTACTGTTATGCTGTCAGACAAAGGAATGAATATGAAATAGTGATTGAAACGTGACCCATTAAGACTACATAAAAAGCTCTCCCTTCCAAGATGTTAATCCGAACAAAAATCGTGATAATCGCTTTATACACATAAGATAAAGACAATAGATGTGCTGTGATTTCGGCTATACTTGCATGTAAAATTAGAGAAGCAACATAATATCTGTGTTTAACTGAAAGCGGTGCTCCTCTCCGCCGCTCGCTGAACAACGCACACAGAGAGAGAGAGAGAGAGAGAGAGAGAGAGAGAGAGAGAGAGAGAGAGAGAGAGAGAGAGAGAGAGAGAGAGAGAGGCGTGCGCGCGCTGGGAAAGCAAGACCTCGCGCTCGCGCGGCAGTACCGGCGCGTCTCAAACTAAATAAGGTTTGGCAGCTTTTTTGAAGAGGAAAAAAGTCCCTAAAGGGGTCTGCAATGTCGGTAAGTTGGCAACACTGCATCTCGATTTCTCCAACTAAGGGTTAGGCCACGGGTCAAACAGAAAATGCGCGCTGCATTAATCGCGCGTTAATAAATTTAGTGCCGTTAAAATGAATTTGCGTTAATGCATTAACTTTGACAGCCCTAATATATACATATACAGAGAGAGAAATAAATATAATGTTCATTTATTTGAAACAGCAAAAATAAAATAGAAATAGAAACCTTTATAAATTCACTGTAATTTTCAATCAATTTAATGCATACTTTCTAAATAAAAAAAATATTAATTTCTTTCCAAAAAATCTTACTGATCCCAAATTTTTGAATGTCAGTGTATACAATCAATTATAGTGCTAAACAATTACAGTTCATAATTTAATGTCAATTGAAAAAAAAAAAATTCTCAGATGATTCTCCAGTAAACCTTGGTCTATTTCAAAGTACAACTGTATTTACTGTACATATTGAAATAATTATTAAAATGATAAATAATGATTAAAAAAAGCTATACCTTCAAGATTGAATCTTCATAAATGACTAGTGATCCATCTGCTGTCCCGACCAAAAGGTAATTCTTAAACTGTCTGAAAAATTTAAACGTTATTTTCTCATCTAAACATAGATCGTCCAAGTAGCCATTCCACTTTTTGCTCAGAGATTTACAAGTGATCACCTGTGAATGTGAAAGTATAGTGATGTCACAGAGTCCTTCACACTCTTCAGACAGTGCAGAACCTCTGCGTTTATAGTATCCATGATGAAGAGTGAACCTGACTGTGTACCAGCAACTAACCAGTCACTGCATGACCCTGGAGCTCTGATGATAACCATGCAGAGGATAGGACTGCTGTCAATCTCCTAAAAGAGGGCGGGAACACTGTTAACTGGACCGTTAAATAAACAGCAGTCAATGAGTTAATTCCGCAAGGATTGTGGCTGAACTGGTTGGCAAGTAACTGAAAACTCATATTTAAATAATCATACTTGTTTAGATGAAATAGCATTTAAAAAAAAAAAAAAAAAAACTGTGTATATGCAGTAAAATTCATACCTGGCTCAAGCTTCCCCCTGTCTCCAGATCCAGTGATGTCATACAGCCCAATTTCTGGCTGCAACTGCCACCTCCAATCCACACACGAGTATTTTTACCTCCGTTTGCACCTCCGCTGGCACTGGAGACAGTAAAACACTCACCCAGCAAACTCATCAATGTCAGCTCTTCAATTAGACAAAGCATCTCTACAGAATTCAGACGATCAAACACCTAAAACATACACAGAGACATTAAATGTTTACACAGAAGTCCAGAAGTGATTCTTTCTAAGATGTAATAAGTTAACAATCAGTTAGAATCGGATGTAATCAGTCTAACCTTAGCAGATGTAGGCCTGTCCTGTGGGTTTTCTCTCAAACAGTCCCTCATCAAAGACTCAAACCCTCGCCATGGAGAACAGCCGTAATATTTAACTGGACCTATATCAGTGATTATGGAGAAAGTCATTAATATTAAAGAAATCAAATTAAATGTAATCAAATGTGAATAATATATAATTTTTTTAAATTTTTAAATTACATTGATTTTTGGATTAAATCTAATATTCTATAATATTGAACAATATATATACAAAAATCAAAAGTGACAATAATGAGTTTTGACAGTAAAGACTTCTTAAAAAATAATAATATGTATATGTATATATATATCAAATAAATGTTTTTCTTTTGAATTTCTGCACAAGCAGCACAAACTGTTTTTAATTGTGATAATAATCAGAAATGTTTCTTAAGAAGCAAATCAGCATATTAGCATATTATATGATAAGTTTGAACTGTATGCATGTATGTATGGTACTATATGTATAAACATCAAAATAAACAAAGGAACTCAGCATGTTACCTGGTAGTTTTCCCTGCACAGCCACCTCATCAAACTCACTGGGAAACTTCATCCCATCAGATATCCGCTCACCGTAGGTCATAAGGTCATACAGCAGCAGACCAAACGAATATACATCTGCCTGGATGTTATAGATGACATTACCTCGGGCGACCTCCGGTGCTCTAAAACCTGTGTGTGGAAGATTCGATAATTATAACCTATAAACAAACATCCTCTGTTTGTTTAATAACTGTTCCATGAAGGAGTATGGGAATGCTAGAGGTACCTGGTGTTCCTTCTGAGCTGCGGATGCCCATACTGCAGCAGTACTGTGCTATGCCATAGTCTGTGATTTTAGCAATGACCTCAGCGTCCGTCTTCAGGTTAAACAACAGAACGTTGTGCGGCTTCAGATCTCGATAGAAAATCATAGATGAGTGCAAATATCTGTTTGTATACATGAAAAACATGTCAGAGATGCTGTCCTAAAGCTTAAACTTGAATTGAACCCAGAATGTTTGACTTCTTTAAAATTGTGTATTGTGTAGCTAGTCTACCCACCTGAGACCATCCGCCACATGCAGTGCTATCCTGTGCTGTAGCTTGCGGCTGAGACTGCTATTTTCACGCTCAAAAAGCAAGTCCAGAGACCCACATGGGGCAAGTTCCATCACAAGAATGTGTGGGTTACAACTGGCAGCCAAAAGCCCCACCAGACTGGGATGAGACAGTCTGCCAAGTACCGCCAGTTCCTGGAGACAAATAATTTTAAAGCAAATACACCAACCATGTACTAATGGTAATCATGCTGCTAATTTCCTAACCAAGTGAAAGACTTGCCTGGTTTCTTTTTCTATAGCATAACTCACCTGTCGTACCAACCGATGAACATAAAGTGTAGTTGCATGTTTATTGAAAATCTTCACAGCGACTTCCTCATTCTTGTAAACGGTTTTATATACAGAGCCGAAGCCTCCATTTCCTTCAGGGAAAAAAAAAATACTGTTAGTTTATACTTGCATTACTTTGTTGACAGTCACAGTAAGTAAGTCTGTTTATTAGTCAAATTCTCATGACAAAAAAGTTAAAATGACAATCGGGAATAATCATCGTGATTATATTTTTTGAGCAAAATAATCATTATTAAAGGTAGGGTAGGCAATTAGACGCAATAGAGACATTTCTTTTTTGGTCTCTGACTTACAGATGTAAAAATTTATTCATGTACTAACCTAACCTATATTCCATAGAGAGCTCCATCTCCAGCTGCTCTGGATCCAGTATGGTGCTGGATGGCTGGTCACTCAGTACCAGGTCTGGAGAGATCTGAGAGATGGGCAGAGTACAGCTGGGGTCCTCTGGGTTCACCAGCAAACCATCTTACAGACAAACAACCAGTCAGTACAGCACAGGTTTTGCACCATTTTTACACACAAGGTCATCATTAAAGGAGTTGTGTTTCTGAATGTGAACAGAATGGATAGAGACCTGCATTGATGTTGGAGAGTAGATCTTCCAGCAGCATCTTCTGGCAGTTGTGTCCATCACTGAAGCTGTACAGAGCCCATCTCTTAAGCAGTGTCTCTCCAGTGCCATGGACATCAGTGGTGAGGAGGCCTGGAAACCATTCCTCCAGCAGAGAGTCAATGTGATCCACCACCTGCCCAAACAACACACAACCTACACACAGGACAGGTGATGTTATCAACACAATGCCATCAAAAGAACATCATAACCACCACATCATCTTCAACAAACAACCCTCTACGGACACCTTGGCAATTGAATCGCCATTGGCTAGTAAATTTTTTAGTTTACTCGCCATACTGATATAGTATGTATATGTATATGTATATGTATATATATATATATATATATATATATATATATATATATAAGATGTGTATACATATATAATGTTTTTAATGTTTGTAAAATGGTGCATATGCATGCATGCATATTTTATATATATATATATATATATATATATATATATTAGTGCTGTCAATCGATTAAAAAATTCAATCGCGTTAATCACAGTCCTGGACTGTGATTAATCATGATTAATCGCAAATTTAAAATACTAGGATTTACCTGTAAATGTGTTGAAATGAAATGCATGACAAACTAGTTTAAGGAAACAGAACCTTTCACATCTCCGCCAGGTATGAGACATAATCCTTAATATTCTTTTATCATTTTTCTTTTGTTTTTATTCAGCCATTATCAGTCTTTATACTGACAATACAACGTTTACCAAGCCACATCGATTCAATCCCAGTATACATTTACCCAACTATTATCAAAAGTATTTCTAAATAAATACAACAAAACATTTTCTTGCGACCTTACATGAAGTATTATGACAAAATGCATTATGAAGAAGAATTGGACCTGTTCTGCAGGTGCGTTAGATCTAATATTAGCATCATACTTCATAAGACGATTTATGAGATTAATAGTACACTTTTACTCAGAACTCACTTTAAACCAGCATCGAGTGTTTGTAATAACTTCCTTTTACGATCACATGTGGAATTTGATCGTTTACTGTTGTTAAAATATGCTCTTTATAGCCTTTTATATCGCTGCACAAATTAGCGTTTCAGTTGTACACATTCATCTCAAGAAAATCACATACAAACCATATCCTATCGTGATCGTGTGTTTATTATTTAATATAATCTATAGTGGGTGTTGTCATGTTTATTTCTGCTGTGTAAAAGCTTTAACGTATGCTCTGCTGAAACTCACGTTGTTAGTGATGTTACAACCGCCTCTTTGTTCTTAAGTTGCCAGGGATACATTCCAACTATAATACACATTAGTAAAAGGATACATTTTAAAAACCCGCGGCTCTGTAATTTTTCCCGCGACTGTATTTTCAAAATAGCCCACTTGTGCCGTTACCCTGGCAACACTGGCTCACTGTATATATATAGCTGTATATCTGTATAGCTTTTTAAATATCTGAAAATATACTCTTAACATCAGTCAGTCGAGCATTGTAATATGATAATCAAGTAACGTTAAGCCTATTATTTAATGACAGAACTTTAGTAATTAGAATAAAAAAAAAACATGTAACCATGTATGAATGCATATTAGTCATTTTAACTGAACTTAGGACTGGTGGTGGTGCTTTTTTGGTCATTCAGTGTTTCTGTAAAAAAAAAAAAAAAAAAAAAAAAAAGGGAGAAAAACTAACAATAATACTGATAAGATAATAATAGTAATAATAATAATAATAATAATAATAATTAGATAAAACGTTTGTCAAGACAAACTTTAGGCTGGCTTGAGAAAGCCTAGCCTGAAAGTTTAAAGCAGTTGTAAAAGCCTGAAGTTTGAAAATTAGATAGATTAGATAGATCTTGATAACATGTTTCAGCATGATTAGCCTGTTACTAGCATATTGCTGGCATGATTAGAAAGTTACTAGCATGTCGCTAGCATGTTTTTAGCATGATTAACATGTTTTTAGCATGATTAGCCTGTTACTAGCATGTTGCTGGCATGATTAGCAAGTTACTAGCATGTCACTAGCATGTTTCTAGCATGATTAACAAGTGATTAGCATTTTGCTAGCATGTCACTAGCATGTTTCTAGCATTATTAGCATGTTGCTAGCATGACTAGCATGTCGTTAGAATGATTAGCAAGTTGCTAGCATGTTTTCAGCATGACTAACATGTCGTTAGCATGATTAGCAAGTTGCTAGCATGTTGCTAGTATGTTTTCAGTATGATTAGCATGCTACTAGCATGTTACTAGCATGATTAGCAAGTGATTAGCATGATTAACAAGTTACTATCATGTTGCTAGCATGTTTCTAGCATGATTAGCAAGTGACTAGCATGATTAGCAAGTTACTAGCATGTTGCTAACATGTTTCTAACATGATTAGTATGCTACTAGCATGTTGCTGCATGTTTCTAACACGATTAGCAAGTGACTAGTATGTCGCTAGCATGATTACCAGGTTACTAGCATGTCGCTAGCGTGTTTCTAGCATGATTAGTATGCTACTAGCATGTTGCTAGTATGATTAGCAAGTGAGTAGCATGTTGCTAGCATGATTAACAAGTTACTAGCATGTCAATAGCGTGTTTCTAGCATGATTAACATGTTACTAGCATGTTGCTAGCATGATTAGCATGCTACTAGCATTTCGTTAGTATATTTCTAGTATGATTAGCATGTCGCTAGGATAGATAGATAGATAGATAGATAGATAGATAGATTAAATGGATTAGAAATAGTACATAGAAGGGAAGCTTGATTGAGTCTAACGGGCTTCAGTTTGTTTACATTTGAATTTTGACAGTTGGAGTTTGAATGGTCTTGGCTCATCTGAACATTCCGTCAATGTAAGTCTATGGGATTTTTATGATTTTTAATCTTCATTTTTATGAAAACCATAAGTTGGATCAGTCTGAAAAGATATAGCACACTTAGTCAGATCAGTCTGAAGAGCAGGGCTGAGTTTGGTGGTTCTAGCTTGAAAGCTCGGAGGAGTAACTTTCTCAATCCAACCTAATGATGATAATGATAATGATAATAATGATAATGATAATATTATTATTATTATTATTATTATTAAGAAGAAGAAGAAGAAGAAGAAGAATACAGCTGTGCTAAACTTACAGTGGGTACGGAAGGTATTCAGACCCCCTTCACTTTTTTCAATTTTGTTATGTTGCAGTCTGATACTACAATTGTTTAAATTCTTTTTTTTTCTCATTACTCTACACTCTGTCCTTTATAATCACAAAGTGAAAACAGAATTTTAGAAATGTTTGTAAATTTATTAAAAAGAAAAAACTGAAATATCACATTTACATAAGTATTCAGACCCTTTACTTAGTACTTAGTTGAAGCACCTTTGGCAGCAATTACAGCCTTGAGTCTTTTTGAGTATGATGCAACAAGCTTTGCACAACTGGATTGGGGGAATTTCTGCCATTCTTCTTTGCAAATCCTCTCAAGCTCGGTCAGGTTGGATGGGAACCGTCTGTTGACAGCCTTTTTCAGGTCTCTCCAGAGATGTTCGATAGGGTTCAAGTCAGGGCTCTGGCTGGGTCACTCTAGGACATTCACAGAGTTGTCCCTAAGCCACTCCTGTGTTGCCTTGGCTGTGTGCTTAGGGTCATTGTCATGTAAGAAGGTGAACCTTCGGCCCAGTCTGAGGTTCTGAATGCTCTAGACTGGGTTTTCATTAAGGCTATCTCAATATTTTGGTGCATTGAGCTTTTCTTCTACTCTGATGAGTTCCTCAGTCCCTGCCGCTGAAAAACAGCCCAACAGCATGAGGCTGCTACCACCACACTTTACTTTTGGGATGGTACTCTGCAGGTGATGAGAAGAGCCGGTTTCCTTCAAACATGATGCTTAGAATTGAGGTTCATCAGACCAGGTAATCTTGTTTCTCAGAGTCTGAGGGTCCTTTAGGTGCTTTATTGCAAATTCCAAGTGTGTTTTCATGTGTCTTCACTGAGGAGAGGATTGAGTTTGGCCACACTGCCATAAAGCCCAGATCGGTGGAGTGTTGCAGTGATGTTTGTCCTTCTGTAGGTTTCTCCCATCTGCATATATGATCATGGAGCTCAACTAGAGTGACCACCAGGTTCTTGGTCACCAGTCTAGACAAGCCCCTTCTCCATCAATTGCTCAGTTTGGCTGGGGACCAGCTCTTGGAAGAGTCCTGGTTGTGCCAAACTTCTTCCATTTGAGAATTATGGAAGCCACTGTGCTCTTGGGAACCTTCAGTGCAGCAGAATTTTTTTTGTAGCCTTCCTCAGATCTGTGCCTCAATACAATCCTGTGTCTGAGCTCTGCAGGCAGTTCCTTTGACCTCGTGGCTTGGTTTTCGCTCTGATATGCATTATCAGCTGTGAGGCCTTTTACAGAGAGGTGTGTGCCTTTCCAAAAAGTGTGTGCCATGTCCAATCAATTTAATTTACCACAGGCGGACTCCAATCAAGGTGTAGAAACATCTCAGCAATGATCAAGAGACATGGGAGGCACCTGAGCGAAATTTCAAGTGTTGTTGCAAAGGGTCTGAATACTTAGGTAAATGTGATATTTCAGTTTTTTCTTTTTAATAAATTTACAGACATTTCTAAAATTCTGTTTTCACTTCATCATTATGAGGTACAGAGTGTAGATTAATGGGAAAAAAAATGAATTTAAACAATTGTAGTATCAGGCTGCAACATAACAAAATTGAAAAAAGTGAAGGGGGTCTGAATACTTTCCGTACCCACTGTATATACTTAGCCTCCAACTTACATACTGGCGAGTAAAATCTGAGAATTTATTAGCCAGTGGCTATTATTAGACATCATTTAGTCGCCAAGAGTGACGATTTAGTCGCATATAAGAGTGATTTACTCGCAATGTAGAGGGTTGACAAAGCAGCATTATCATTACAATCACATTAGCTTCACCACAACATCGCATTTCCACCATAAAAATCATCTGTTAATCACTATATTTATCATCACTGACACTAGTACAATCATCACCACCACCACAATCATCATTACTATCAATGAATTCAATGCATCACTATCACTATCAGTATCCCATCACAACATCACCAACGCTATAACAATCACCACCATCATAATCACCATTACTATCAATGAATCAAATGCATTACTGATCACCATCACTTTCACCATTAAATCATGACATCATCACCACCACAATCATCATTACTATCATTGAATTCAATGCATCACTATCACTATCCCATCACAACATCACCAACACTATAACAATCACCACCATCATAATCACCATTACTATCAATGAATCAAATGCATTACTGATCACCATCACTTTCACCATTAAATCATGACATCATCACCACCACAATCATCATTACTATCATTGAATTCAATGCATCACTATCACTATCAGTATCCCATCACAACATTACCAACACTATAACAATCACCACCATCATAATCACCATTACTATCAATGAATCAAATGCATTACTGATCACCATCACTTTCACCATTAAATCATGACATCATCACCACCACAATCATCATTACTATCATTGAATTCAATGCATCACTATCACTATCAGTATCCCATCACAACATTACCAACACTATAACAATCACCACCATCATAATCACCATTACTATCAATGAATCAAATGCATTACTGATCACCATCACTTTCACCATTAAATCATGACATCATCACCACCACAATCATCATTACTATCATTGAATTCAATGCATCACTATCACTATCCCATCACATCACCAACACTATAACAATCACCACCATCATAATCACCATTACTATCAATGAATCAAATGCATTACTGATCACCATCACTTTCACCATTAAATCATGACATCATCACCACCACAATCATCATTACTATCATTGAATTCAATGCATCACTATCACTATCAGTATCCCATCACAACATTACCAACACTATAACAATCACCACCATCATAATCACCATTACTATCAATGAATCAAATGCATTACTGATCACCATCACTTTCACCATTAAATCATGACATCATCACCACCACAATCATCATTACTATCATTGAATTCAATGCATCACTATCACTATCCCATCACAACATCACCAACACTATAACAATCACCACCATCATAATCACCATTACTATCAATGAATCAAATGCATTACTAATCACCATCACTATCACCATCACATCACATCATCACCACAACCATCATTACTATAATTTAATCAAATGCATCACTATAACAATAACCATCATAATCATCACATCATATCACATCACAACATCACCAACACTATCACAATCACCACCATCATAATCATCATTACTATCATTGAATCAAATGCTTCACTATCATCATCGCATCACATCATCACCACCAACACTATAACAAACATCACCATCATAATCACCATTACTATCAATGAATCAAATGCATTACTAATCACCATCACTATCACCATCACATCACATCATCACCATAACCATCATTACTATAATTTAATCAAATGCATCACTATAACAATAACCATCATAATCATCACATCATATCACATCACAACATCACCAACACTATCACAATCACCACCATCATAATCATCATTACTATCATTGAATCAAATGCTTCACTATCATCATCGCATCACAACATCATCACCACCAACACTATAACAAACATCACCATCATAATCAACATTACTATCAATGAATCAAATGCATTACTATAACAATAACCATCATAATCATCACATCACAACATCGTCAACACTATCACAATCACCACCATCATAATCATCATTACTATCATTGAATCAAATGCTTCACTATCACCAACACATCACATCATCATCACCACCACCAACACTATAACAAACATCACCATCATAATCATCATTACTATCACTGAATCAAATGCATCACTATAACAATAACCATCATAATCATCACATCACAACATCGTCAACACTATCACAATCACCACCATCATAATCATCATTACTATCAATGATTCAAATGCATTACTAATCACCATCACTATCACCAACACATCACCATCACCACCCCAACCATTATTACTATCATTGAATCAAATGCATCACTATAACAATAACCATCATAATCATCACATCACAACATCATTAACACTATCACAATCACCACCATCATAATCATCATTACAAATCAATGAATCAAATGCATTACTAATCACCATCACTATCACATCATCATCACCACAATCATCATTACTATCATTGAATTCAATGCATCACTATCACTATCCCATCACAACAACATCACATCACAACATCACCAACACTATAACAATCACCACAATCATAATCATCATTACTATCAATGAATCAAATGCATTACTAATCACCATCACTATCACCATCACGTCACATCACATGATCGCCACCACCACAACCATCATTACTATCATTGAATCAAATGCATCACTATAACAATAACCATCAATCATCACATCATATCACATCACAACATCACCAATACTATCACAATCACCACCATCATAGTCATCATTACTATCACTGAATCAAATGCATCACTATCATCATCACATCATAATCACCAACACTATAACAAACACCACCATCATAATCATCGTTACTATCAATGAATCAAATGCATTACTAATCACCATCACTATCACCATCACATCACATCATCACCACCACCACAACCATCATTACTATCATTGAATCAAATGCATCACTATAATGCATCACAATAATCATCATAATCACATCACAACATCACCAACACTATCCCAATCACCACCATCATAATCATCATTACTATCCATCACTGAATCAAATGCATCACTAATCACCATCACTATCACATCATCATCATCACCAACACTATCACAATCATCACCACCACAATCATCATTACTATCATTGAATCAAATGCATCACTATCATCATCACATCACCAAAACTATCATAACCACCACTATATCATCACATCGTCTCCATCATAATCATCATCATGGCCATTACACCATCATCATGACATCAACATCATCACCATCATGACCAATATACCATTATCAACATCACACCATCAACATTCCCACAATATAATCACAGCATCACCACATCGTAGTCACCACTGTCATCACCATTACATTACTATTATGAAATCACAATTGTCATCAATTTTACTGTACTGTTTAGGATGGCCTAATCAAAATCTCTCTTATCTTTGTGAGAGCAGGGGACAGTGATCTTGATGAAGCTAGCAGGGTTCTCTTCTAGAGACAAGGCCTCCACCAGACAGTAAGCTTCAGCAGACCAGCTCAGATAGATGCCCTTCCTCCAGTAGATCTGGTTTGGTCTCAGTGCTTTCTCTGTAGAGTACACACACCTTCACAAACTGTCTTGCTATTCATTTGGCAGACCCATGCAACTCACAGTGCATTCAAGCAATATGTTTATAATACATTATATTAGTATGTTTGTACCTTGGGAATTGAGCCTATGTTCATGCCATTGCAAGTGCAATGTTCAACTAGATACAGGAATCATTTATGCTGACTTTCTAGTGTTTGTGTTGTGTTACCTTTGCCGTAGAGCAGGAAAGCAGACACTTCCAACAGACGGCTGATCTGTCTGGACCAGTAGCCCATGGGGAAGTAGGGCATCTCATAAAGCCGAACAATCACCTCTGAATTCTCACAGTGGGGGAGCTCAATCACCGGCCTTTGATCTGACAGGCTGGGGACATATCAAACATGAAAAAAATTACCACCGTACACCACTTTGTATCAATTTAATTAAAAAAGGTCCTTTCACTACCTGCTTGGTATAAGTAACTGGTCATCTCCAAAGGGCAGGGCTATTTGAAACTTTTCCAATAGTTTGAAGTACTGAGTGAGATGATCCTTGGGAAATCCTTGTTTCTGACTTTTGTTCAGAAACTTTTCTACAGTGGTTCGCTGCACCACTCCTCTAGTGCTGTCCCCCTGACCAGTGCTCAGAGTCAACGTCTGTCAATCAACACAACAGATGAGATGTTACTGCTATGAACGAATCACAGAGAGAAGCAAGGTGTGTGTGTGAATGTTTAACCTGTGAGATGAGGTTACAAAACCATTGTGGGTCAATGAAATACAAATCCTTTAGCTGAAGCACTGGATCATCAAAGTGAAGCAGGACATCTGGAGACAAACACAGACAGAAGGTCTGTTTACTAGGTTAAAACAATAAAATCCAATGCATCCAAGGAAAATAAAATCAGCAAAAATATATATCAAGCGATTAAGAACATTCCCTAGGAACATGCATGTGCCCAAAACTGAAGAAACAACCACAAATTGGATATAAACAGCAAGACGACATCAGAAAGGGATTCAGGAGTGAAACAACTCTCACCAGCTTCGCTGAGGAAGTGGATAGCGTGGGGTAACTCTCCCTCCTCTAGCTGCAGCTGTGTTTCCTGCAGCTGTGTTTTCCTGCTGTGTCTGAGTACTGGGAAATCAGTGGGTACATGTGACCTCTCCTGTAAAACTCTCCTCTCCAACTCCACATAACAGTCTGGAATCATCCGCCCCACTACCGGCTGACCCTGGATCTGCCAATGCCACAGACACAATTCATTAAACAAATACAATGAAAACCTGTTTGAAAGATGAGATCACCCTTGTGACAAATAAGTACACTTTAGAATACTTTTTGAAAAGAATACTTAAGAAAATAACATATTTATAAATGTACAATACACGTATGCATTGCTTTCTTTCCTTTTTATTTATTTTAATTTTTTTGCAAATTGCATATTCCCCCTTACTGTAGCTTTCCAATCAAATCTCAAATTAAATTCATCATGGCAGGTCTGACATCAGCTGACATCCACCAAAAAAAAAAAAAAGTTTGGCCTCAAAAATAAATTATAACCAACATTTATATTGACTACTGTTATGTGTCTGGTGTTTAAAGCAAAGCGCACAACAAAGGAGTATAATCAAAGAGTTCTTTTAATAATCCACAGAAGGAACTGGGCACAATCAATCAAACACAAATCCAAAACAATAGCAGACAAAGGAAGAGGGGAGAACACAGGCTTTAAATACGAAACGCAATCAGGGAGGAACACAAAACAGGTGTGGAGCTAATTAATCAAAAACCATAGAAACAAACTAGGCAGGATGACGGGGACATGGAAAACTAAACTAAAACAGGTCATACATGTAACAACTACTTTAATGGGGATTTTTAAAAGCAATCCAATTTAATGGTTAAAATCAATGATAATATTTGGTACTTAGTGCCAAGAAAAACTACATTTTGTAAATCACCTTGAACCCAATGAGGTCCCTACAGATGGCTTTTCGCAACCTGCTGATAGACTCAGACTCTTCACAGGCACATAGTATGTGGTTCTTTTTGATCACTGGAAAGCCCGGTTGAGACAGCAGCTCCTCTCTCAGCTTCAGAACACACTCCTGTAGGTTGTCTTCTTCACACACATCTGCATAAGTTCCAACCACAATCACCGGAGACTGTCCAGCTACGGCCTGAGAAAAACACAGTTTTAAAATATATTATTTGAAGGGTTAGTTCACCCAAAAATTAAAATTAGCCTGTGATTTACTCACCCTCGAGGTATCCTAGGTGTATATGACCAAAGCGTTATCATTGCAGTGGGTGGGTGTTTCTGTTCAACAGTCCAAAACACGTCAAATAACTGCGTGCATACATAATAAGACCTCCTGTAGCGAATCCATGCTTTTTTTGTAAGAAAAATATCCGTATTTCAAATGTAATAAACACTTCTCTCTCACTTCTGGTATCTGTCGTATGCGGAAGCCGTTCTGGAGGATGACGTAGGACATATGCGTCGCGTGCCTCTGAGATATGCTAGTATCGTGAGTTTGTTTACAGGAGCAAAGGGAAACCAGTCTCCTCTTGGCTTATATCGAAATCCTCTGATAATTTTCTTTACAGATCCTCGGTTTGTACTTCTAATTCGTGACTGACGTTGTGTTTTGTTCTCTCTCCGCATTCGTCACTAATCACACAACGCTGATGTCCTTCGTCATCCGCCGGAACGGCTTCCGCGTACCACAGTTAGATGAAGTGAAAGACAAGTGGTTATTACGTTTGAAATATGGATATTTTTCTTAGAAAAACACATGGATTCGCTACAGGAGGCCTTTATTCACGCCCCGGAGCTGTGTGATGCACATTTTATTATGAATGCGCGCACTTTATTTGAAGTGTTTTGGACTGTGTAACACAAACACCCACCCACTGCAATGATAACGCTTGGAATAGCCAGAACGATTTTTTATATAGCTCCGATTGGATTCGTCTAAAAGAAGAAAGTCATATACACCTAGGATGGCTTGAGGGTGAGTAAATAACAGGCTAATTTTCATTTTTGGGTGAACTAACCCTTTAAGTATATATATGATGTTCTTTTATAATCTAAACCAAATATTCCACAAGAACAGTTTGGTCTGGTTTTGTATTTGTTCTAAAATATTTTGATACTACTTGCAAGAAGTAGCTAAATGTTAAACTTACTTTAATGTTAAAGAGCCAGGGTTTGATAGTGTCTGTCTCACTGGGTCCTTTACTCAGGTCATAAAGGACTAGATAGAGGGCCCTGGAGCTCATAAAGTGAGGATGAGATCCACTGCACTCTTCACCACCTGCACAACAACAGAAAGAGAAAAACCTGTAATTTCCTATTGACATTTTTCCATATTTGATATGTATTGTGCAGATACCTGAGAACTCCCAAACATTCAGCAGCATGTTCCTCTTGTCTTTGTTTTTGAAGGTCCAGTCTCTGACGCTGACGCCGACGGTGTGCTGATCAGATCGCCACTGAGAGCGTTTGAGTCTCATCAGCTGATGAATCAAAGAGCTTTTCCCGCTACGTGGGCTGCTGACCACAATGAGTTTCATGCGGTAATACGGGACAGCTTTCTTCAGACGCTGCTGCAAGAACCTGTAAGAACCACAGCGCTCACATTCTGAACCAATATAAGTCTTGAAATAGCAAGATATTTGCATTTGAAACAAGATATTATAGGTGGGCATATTCAGAGGCACCTCCGTTTTTTAAATATTCAGTCAATTTTCTTAAAACTTAAGTTTCTAGAAAAACAGAACAACATTTAAACTGATATAATAGCTGATTTTATAAAACAGCACTAAAAGATAAATACTAAACACAATATAATCATAATTTTAAGATTTACATGTAACAAGTAAATTCAGAAGAATACATTATTTGACAAATAAGATCTAATATTATTGTCTGACAATAGTGACCCAACAATAAAATAATAAAAAATAAAATAAAATAAAATCTGAACAACACGACAGATATGGCAACTGATCACTGATGCATTTACAAGCTGAAATGCAAGCAAGAAATAATGTGTAATGAGACAGATTTAGACCTGATCATGTCTTTGGTTTTGTTCCCAATGTGTTTGAGGTCCATCTGGAGCTGCAGACCGTCCAGAGGTAGATCCCATAAATGAACAAGGTTTCCCATCTCATCAGGGAAAGAGCGCAAACCTTCATTCTGACTGACATCTAGAGACGTCAGGTCCTCCAACATACCGATCTGAGGAGGGATCTAAAGCACAAAAATGTAGAGCACAAATTTCTAACAAATATACCCTTTGAGACACAAAGACCAAAACTGCAGTGTTCAGTTGAATCAGAGTGTGATATGAATCGTACCTCAGTCAGTTTGTTAGAGCTTAAATGAAGTTTCTCCAGTCTGGCCCACTTGTACACCGGGCCGCTCAGGTCGAGCACAGAGATGTGATTATGACTGAACATCAGCTCTCTTAGGTTTACACTGACCCAGAAAGATGGACCCAGCAGAACACTAATACTGTTATTTCTCATGTCCACCAAACGCAAACTATCCAGAAAAAGAGAGGTTAAAGACTGTTTGTGTATTCAAAGAAACATTCCAGGTTCAAAACAAGTTAGGCTTTATTAACAGCATCTTTGACCATAATATATTAATTATACAATTATCAAGACTTTAAATGTGTCTCATGTTAGCTTGTACAGTATAATCTTGAAGTTTTGTGGTTGCATACTCAATGCAGCATGTATTTTAACATTTATTCCACAAAGACTTCAACTGTAAGTGCATTACTGCAGACACAATGTTTTTACAAACTTAAGGATGAGTGAAAATTATTTTAAAAGTTATATTGAACTATGTTAATTTGAAACAAAAAACACTTACTTCGGCAAGTTGATGATTATTTCAGGAACAGTTGTGAAATTGTTCTGTGATAATTTAACAGTGGTAATTTTTGAAGGAAGGTGTGACAATGAACCTATATGAAAACATGAGTGTTAATAACAACAGTAGTGATAAACAGAACACAATTTTACAGAATTATCCAGCTTAATTTTCATGAAACGCTGTTTAAAAACTATTTCACCTCTGTAATGTGACATGGCCGACTGAAACTGAATATTCAGAGAGAAAATAAGCAGTGGAGAACTTGATAATATCGCACATGAGCTGAATGGATGGTGAATAGTAAGCACCCAATACCATTTTGTGGAGGCTCCTTTTAATGCTGTAGCTCTATGTGCGTTATATTAATGCTATATGCCATCAAATTACAGTGTAAACTATTGTAAAGATTTTAAAAAGGCTACATTATTTGTAGCTTAAAATGCTATTTTTCATAACTAAATCTAAAACTATTAAAAATTATTTTGGTAATTTAAAAAAAAGCAAAACTAATAAAAATAAATAAATTAAAGCTACATAACGTAAAAATTATAAAAACAAATTACAATTATATACATGAATAATTGTAACGCATGGACTTTTTTGTTTGTTTTCATTCCCGATTTGTGTTCTGTGACCTAGTTTCTGTTCCCCCTTGATTGTGTATTTGATTCACCTGTGTCTTATTAATTATCTTCATTTGCCTGTGTATTTAAGTTTGAGTCTGTTCAGTTTGTCTTTGTCTAGTCTTAAACGTTGATTGCTATATGTGATTCTTGCCTTCCTTCTGTGGATTATCTCTATGTGGATTTATTTACGTCACTCATCTTCTTTGTGCGTTTCTTATACACCGCAGCGTGACAATAATAATAAAACAAAACAATTTGGCTACTGACTAACATTAACCTATGTAGGTACAGTAAGTTGCCGTCAGCCAAAAAGGAAAGTTGTTTCAGAGTTGAGTCAAGTCAATATATTTTGATGAAAAATTACAAACAAATATTTTTTAAGAAAGTAAAGAGGGGAAAACTTACTGATTTTGTTAACTGAAGTGATGAAAGTTTCCAACTTGAGACATTCAGTGAGGAAATTATCTGAAATGATTTTAACTTGATTCTTACTGATATCTAAAACTTTCAATTCAGCCAGGTGGAGTGGGAGAGACGGTTCTGATATCTGATTGCTGAAGAACAAAAAAATACAATAAAATACCATCCACTTGTACAACCTTTTATTTATTTTTTTTTAACTTGTGTATATCCAATAAGAAAACCATATGAATAAATCGAAGAAATTACAGTACACCAGTTCTCTAGAAAAACTATTATGCCATAACCTAACCCTCCAACAAGAGCTCCTCCAGTCTGTCCATAGCCTGCCCCACCTGGAAGGGGAAGACGGTGATCTGGTTGAAGGACAGGTTGAGCTGGCGTAAGGTTGGACTACGCACAATTGGGTCCAGCATCAGAAGAGGACCAATGCAGTTGCGAGAAACATTGAGTGTGTTTAATGCAGGCAAACCTAGGAGCTCCACAGGAAGTGACTGCAGTTGGTTACCTTGAAGATCTAGACGAGTAAGACTTCTTAAATTCTAGAAAAAATAAAATAAAAATGCATAATTGAATAAAACTAGATATTTACTAGATACTATATCAGATTATACAGTTAAATAAAGCACTATTTATTTGGCACCACAAAAAAACAACAACAACAAAAAAAAACATAACCCTACAAATCAATGTAAGTTACTAAGTTAGTGTTACTAGATATAATAGATTATAATACAGATATATATAACAGATATACAGATATAATACAGATAAACAAATGATAAAGTCTGAGTTAGTGCTGGCTGCAGTTAAAGTCTTAGTTGTTGGTGATTTTAATATCCATGTTGATAATGAAAAAGATGCCTTGGGATCAGCATTTATGCACATTCGGAACTCCATTGGGGTTAGACAATACGTCTCAGGACCAACTCATTGTTGTAATCATACTTTGACTTGATTCTCAATTCTTTATCTTATCCAATAGTTCAGAAAAAAATGATGTTGTAACAGAAACTATAAACTCTCTCTTTTTTAGCACTTTAGATACAGTTGCTCATTTACGCTTAAAGAAGATTAAAGAAAACAGTCCAACACCATGGCAGCCCGTAAAATGAAGCGCAGCTGGAAGAAAGCAAAACTAGAGGTATTTCGTATTGTATGGAGGGAAAGTACTTCTACATACAGAAAAGCCTTAAAAACTGCTAGATCTGCTTACTTTTCGTCTCTTTTAGAAGTAAACAAACACAACGCCATGTATTTATTCATTACAGTGGCAAAATTAACGAAAAAATAAAGCATCAGCAGGAACAAACATTTCCCAACAGCACAGCGGTAATGACTTTATGAACTTCTGAAACTTTTATGGAGTTTTGGTTCCTTGCCACTGTCACCTTTGGCTTGCTTAGTTGGGGACACAATTTCTGGCAATATTGTTGACTTTATGTGCACAGACACTATTTGAAGAGAACTGAACTGAGCTAGGCGATGACATCACTGAATCAACAGTGAACTGACTTTAATTGAAACCTCTACTGTTTACTATAATACTCTTGCATTATCAGCACAGGTTTTTCCTATTTAACACTGTAAAGCTGCTTTGACAATCTGTATTGTATAAAGCACTATATAAATAAAGGTGACTTGACATTTTAATTCATGTTTTGATAATCTTCTGTTATGATTTAAAGAAGCACACTTCTTTTGATGTAATTGCCTAACAGACTGAAGCACATAATCTTGATTATATATTAAATAATAGTGTTATTTCATTACATTTGAAGTTAATATGCTTTAAATCTACTTTATATATTAAATTGCAACTTAAAATGTGTAATTACATTACAGTGTAATGTACCCAGAATAACAGACCCTCACATATGTGTAAAACCCAAAGTATATTTCGTCCTTAAGTGTACTTCTTTTTCACAAGGGAACTTAACCTAATTTCATTCTGTTAATAATACTAGAACTGATAATAACTAAAATGTGCAATCACAATGTTTCTGTGAACATTAGAGAATGGGTTTCAAAAGCTGTTTACTTTAATAACACTGCTTTAATCACACTGTCAAAATGTTTCTACACACCTGACAAAGAACACTGGGAAACTCTGATAGATTGTTGCTGCTCAAATCAAGCCGTAGAAGGTTTTCAACCTGCTGTTTGAGAGGGCTCACACCCATCAAACAGGACAGATTGCCCAGCTCATTTCCTGAGAGGTCGAGCAGACGGATAGGTTCTTTGTCCACGGCCAGAGGAAGAGCAGCAGGAGTGGAGCTTTCAATAAAACCCTGCCCTGTACATTTAAAACAAAAAAGACAGATGTAACTTTTTAGGACTAGTTCCCATGTCAGGCAGCTCTTAATGTGTACCTCTAGTGTTGTGAGAGTTAAACCGCTTATGTTGAGGGATGCTTGGATCTGTCTCACCATGGCATCCCTGTAGAAAGACATTAAAATGGTTAAAATCATTGTTAAAATCCAAGCACAAAGAACACCAAAAGTGTGTCTGTTTCTGGTACCTCTGAATTGGCATGTCTACGCTGGCTGTGATGTCTCCAAGCAGGTGTCCTGCCCACTTCTGGGGAATCATTGAAAATCAACAATCCTTGTGAAGGCCCATCGCTCCCTACCAATGGAACACATTCATTCTTTTAGATAAATAATATAGAAAATAATATCATGCATATTGCTTAAATTAACTTGATTGCAGTTGCATTTATATCTATATTGACTCTGAATAATTCAATAATTATCACTACTACATCTAAACCTTTTTTAACATATAAAGAGGTTGAAAAGGCAATGAAAAATGACCCACATCCACTGATGGAGACTTCTATGTAATGTATTTATGTGAGAATCATCTTACCATCACTCTCCATGTCATCAAACATAAAGACCAAGCTTTCATCTAAGGAAGTGTGTGAGTCATCACTTTCCTCATCTGTGAAATATTCTGATGTGCTGGCATCACTCCGTAATCTAGCTACTCCCACAAACCCTTCGTTTCTTTGGAGTGACAAGATCTGTCTGGCCAAACGCTGACCTTTACCTTAAAAGACACAAGGACAAGATTTACCAACAACAGTCAGGCTGATTTTAGTTGTGTACATTTAAATTCTCTACATACTGTGTATAAAGTGCAAAAAATGTTACATCAGTGTACTGAAAATAACAAGGATGTTATTTATGCCATATGTTTTACTGGAAACCGTTAAATGATATGTTGAAGTTATTTCAACTTGGCACATTTTAAACTTTCTGTGAAAGTTCTTTTTTTAATGCAAAAAAAAAAAAAAAGCAAAATATGTACCATATGTATTGTGCATACATACAGTACAATGTATACATACAGTACATTTAATGATATACTTTGCTAGTTATGTACCTTACATTACTTTTGGGGTGTGATAGAGAATAAAATGTTTTATCCTTTTTTTCTGATATTCTAAACTGTGTTTTTTTTTTTTTTTTTTTTTTTTTTTTTTTAATTCTCAAACTTATTTAGTTCGGGGCAATCTCTACTGAAGAAATTTTCTGAAATTGTTATAAAGAAACAAAGCCAGACTGAAGTAAAAGTGGTCATGGCTCCAGAACATGTATGTCAAATATATGACAACTGCCAGATGATGTGAACAGACTCACTGTTCTTCTTGTTGATTGGAGTCTGAGTTTTGCGCTCAGAGAGCAGAGAGCTGAGCCACGTCGCCTTCATTTTTCCGAGGCGGAAGCTCCCGAGGCACAGGGCGCTGTTGGTGTGGTCCACCCTCAGACGGGCGACCGCAGAGTCATCACCCCTCCTGACACACACGCTCAGAGCTCCACGTAACTGCTGCTCATTAACACCTGCAGAAACCAGCAGCTCCAGCAAAACCAGAGGAGACCCCCGATCACAAACCTGCACAACCACAATACTATTAGAGAAAAAATTACAACCATGCAGCCGTCAACTACAGTATCGCATCTGATTGGTCCCTGAGGAACAATTCCACTCATTCTCTGCTATAGGAGAGGAAGAATTGTATAAACTTGTTAAATCATCTAAACCAACAACATGTACAGTGGGGCAAAAAAGTATTTAGTCAGCCACCAATTGTGCAAGTTCTCCCACTTAAAAAGATGAGAGAGGCCTGTAATTTTCATCATAGGTATACCTCAACTATGAGAGACAAAATGAGAAAAAAAAATCCAGAAAATCACATTGTAGGATTTTTAAAGAATTTATTGGTAAATTCCTCGGTAAAATAAGTATTTGGTCACCTACAAACAAGCAAGATTTCTGACTCTCACAGACCTGTAACTTCTTCTTTAAGAGGCTCCTCTGTCCTCCACTTGTTACCTGTATTAATGGCATCTGTTTGAACTGTTTGATCAGTATAAAAGACACCTGTCCACAACCTCAAACAGTCCAACTCCAAACTCCACCATGGCCAAGACCAAAGAGCTGTCAAAGGACACCAGAAACAAAATTGTAGACCTGCACCAGGCTGGGAAGACTGAATCTGCAATAGGTAAGCAGCTTGGTGTGAAGAAATCAACTGTGGGAGCAATTATTAGAAAATGGAAGACATACAAGACCACTGATAATCTCCCTCGATCTGGGGCTCCACGCAAGATCTCACCCCGTGGGGTCAAAATGATCACAAGAACTGTGAGCAAAAATCCCAGAACCACACGGGGGGACCTAGTGAATGACCTGCAGAGAGCTGGGACCAAAGTAACAAAGGCTACCATCAGTAACACACTGCGCCGCCAGGGACTCAAATCCTGCAGTGCCAGACGTGTCCCCCTGCTTAAGCCAGTACATGTCCGGGCCCGACTGAAGTTTGCTAGAGAGCATTTGGATGATCCAGAATAGGATTGGGAGAATGACGAAACCAAAATAGAACTTTTTGGTAAAAACTCAACTTGTCGTGTTTGGAGGAGAAAGAATGCTGAGTTGCATCCAAAGAACACCATACCTACTGTGAAGCATGGGGGTGGAAACATCATGCTTTGGGGCTGTTTTTCTGCAAAGGGACCAGGACGACTGATCCGTGTAAACGAAAGAATGAATGGGGCCATGTATCATGAGATTTTGAGTGAAAACCTCCTTCCATCAGTAAGGGCATTGAAGATGAAACGTGGCTGGGTCTTTCAGCATGACAATGATCCCAAACACACCGCCCGGGCAACGAAGGAGTGGCTTCGTAAGAAGCATTTCAAGGTCCTGGAGTGGCCTAGCCAGTCTCCAGATCTCAACCCCATCGAAAATCTTTGGAGGGAGTTGAAAGTCCGTGTTGCCCAGCAACAGCCCCAAAACATTACTGCTCTAGAGGCCAAAATACCAGCAACAGTGTGTGAAAACCTTGTGAAGACTTACAGAAAAAGTTTGACGTCTGTCATTGCCAACAAAGGGTATATAACAAAGTATTGAGATGAAATTTTGTTATTGACCAAATACTTATTTTCCACCATAATTTGCAAATAAATTCTTTAAAAATCCTACAATGTGATTTTCTGGATTTTTTTTTCTCATTTTGTCTCTCATAGTTGAGGTATACCTATGATGAAAATTACAGGCCTCTCTCATCTTTTTAAGTAGGAGAACTTGCACAATTGGTAGCTGACTAAATACTTTTTTGCCCCACTGTATGTTATACCCTATATATAGCATCTGAGCTACTAAAAGAGGTGCTTCCAGAAGTCATAGATCCTCTTCTGAATATTATTAATGCATCATTGTCATTGGGATATGTCCCAAAAACCTTCAAACTTGCAGTTATTAGATCCTAGAGAATTAGTTACAGACCGATCTCAAGTCTACCTTTTCTGTCAGAAATACAAGAAAAGGTATTATCCTCACAACTACGTTCTCTCTTAGAGAAAAATGGCATCTGTGAGGATTTCCAGTCAAGATTTAGACTGTATCATAGTACTGAGAATGCTCTCATCAAAGTTACAAATGAGAGCTCTTATCATCCGATCGTGGTTATATCTCTCTATTAGTGCTACTGGATCTTAGTGCTGGCTTTGACACTATAAACCACAACATTCTTTTGAATAGACTAGAAAATCATGTTGGCATTAATGGAATTGCATTGGCATGATTAAAATCTTACTTATCTGACTGTCATCAAGTCATAGCAGTGAATGAAGAGGTATCATACCGATCACAAGAGCAGTATGGAGTACCTCAAGGCTCAATACTAGGACTGTTGCTTTTCACAATTTACATGTTACCCTTGGGATATATCCTCAGGAAACATAGTGTTAGCTTTCACTGTTACATGATGATACTCAGCTCTATATTTCTTTGTGGGCAGACGAAACATACCAATTCGCAAAACTAACAGAATGCATAGCTGATATTAAAAACTGGATGACTAGTAATTTCCTACAGCTAAATTGTGAAAAAACAGAGGTGTTAATTATCGGACCAAAAACCTCTGCATGTAATAATCTAGAACACTGTCTAACACTTGATGGCTGCTCTGTCAAATCTTTATCATCAGTTAGGAACCTAGGTGTGTTATTTGATAGCAATCTTTCCTTTGAAATTCATGTTTCTAGCATTTGTAAAGCCACATTTTTCCATCTTAAAAATATATCTAAATTACGACCTATGCTCTAAATGTCAAATGCCGAAACGTTTATTCATGTGTTCATGACCTCTAGGTTAGATTATTGTAATGCTTTATTGGGTGGCTGCTCTTCGCGCTTAATAAACATACTCCAGCTGGTCCAAAATTCAGCAGCTAGAGTTCTTACTAGAACCAGGAAGTATGATTATATTAGCCCAGTTCTGTCAACTCTGCACTGGCTCCCTATTAAACACCGTATACATTTTAAATCTTGCTGATTACTTATAAAGCCCTGAATAGTTTTAGCTCCTCAGTATTTGAGCAAGAAACTGCCAAAACTCTGGCCATTTAATAATACCTAGGATATCAAAATCAACTGAAGGTGGCAGATCATTTTCCTAATTAGCGCACAAACTCTGGGACAATCTACCTAAAGTTGTTCAGGAGGCAGACACACATGCATTTTTCCTGTTTAACACTGTAAATGTGCTTTGACACAATCTGTATTGTATAAAACGCTTTATAAATAAAGGTAAAAAAAAAAAAAAATTAAAAAAAAAAAAAAACACAACAAGTTCTTCACTGCTAGAAATGGCAATCAAAGTTCAGTTACAATGTTAGTCAAGCTTTCTGAATAAAATATAAAACATAAGCATGGCTAAAAGTTTCAAGTAGTTTTAAAAAACTTGAAAAAAATTGAAAGGTTTAAGGCTATCCATACATATCTATCAGACAGACAGATTAGATTAGATTTTACGACATTTAACATAGGACGTAGATATAGCGGAAACTAAGTTGAGAACTGACACATCTCTTTGGAGTGAGTTGTAAAAAGAAGTGAGTTGTTTTGGCTATAATGTAGATTTATGTTAAAATTAAAATGCACTTCCACATTTGTCAATTCTCACCTTAGTTTCCACTATGCCTACATCTTACATTAAATGTCATAACTCGACTCTACTGTAAACCCACGTACAGAAGTTAAGGAAGCCAGTGATTATAAAGTCTTAAATATGGATATTTGTCTTATAAAAACCCATCGATTCATTTCAGAAGGCATTCAATTAACCAATTGTAGTTGTATGGATTACTTTTATGATGGATGGATGAGCTTTTCGGAGCTTCAAAAATTCAGGCACCATTCAGCTGCCATTACAAAGCTGGGAAGAGCCAGGATATTATCTAATATAACTCCAATTGTGTTTGTCTGAAAAAATAAAAGCATATACACCTAAAATGGCTTGAGGGTGAGCAAATTATGAGGTGTTTTTTTTGGTGAACTATTCCTTTAAGAGTTGAGGAATAAAGGTTCATATATCACACCTGATATATGAGTGAATCGCTCTTTGTTTTCTTGTTGATGTCAGCGCCCAGCTGGATGAGACATTCTGCCATGTCCACGTCACCATCCTCACATGCTCTCTCCAACAGGGCATACATGATCTCACTGTCCACCACCATCTTAGACAGGCACAGGCAACTCACTGCCTGCAACTGAAGCGGAACATGTAGGATTTATCAGGAGATCTTGTATTTTCGACAGAACTTTTGGTTTCATTTTCTTACTGGATCTCTGCGCTGGTCTGCCATATTTTCCCGCAGGATCTGGAAGATGTCTTTCTAGAAGGCTTGTTTCTGCAGCGATGCTGCGGCACTCGAGCAGGTGTGCAACAACTTCCACACAACCTGGAAACCCTAATAACCAAAACGTACACTGTTAGGAACAAAACATCAAAAACTGGTAATAAGGAACTGGTGATAACTGTAGTGAGCTACCTTTAGAAGCATGACTGCGTCCTCTTTGTGTTGCCGTACTGAGCTGACCAAAACTGATGCCAGTACAGGCACCATCATACGAGAGAGCTTCTTTTTAGAGATGAGGTGAAACAGAAGACTAAGACCCCAGTAGTGAACATCTGCAAAGGATGACTTTCAGTTAATATACAGTTGTGCACAAATGTTGACATACCCAATAGTGTGCAGTGCATTAAACGTAATCACACAATATGTGAGACAAGAGCACAATGGTCAAACATGTCCATTTCTTCATAGAAAATCAATGGAAAAGCAGCGTAGTGGAACACAAAAATGTGTTCTGTGTGAATGTCTTAACAGTGGTTGGTTTTTGTCCAGAATAAGCAGCAATGTGGACCAGACCTTATGTCGACATTCAAGTCTGCCTAGGATTAGATGGCTGAAGATCTTCAGTCATGGTAAGGTAAATGGACTCACCACGCTCCTGGAAACATCTGCAGCGTATGAAGAACCGTATCTATCGCCCCCTGCTGGCACATGAGGTCAACCGCTCCAGAACTGTCAGCTAGTGCCAAGAGTACATCAAGTCCACACTGTTGAATCTCCTCACTACTGATAAACTAAATACACATCAAATGAAACACTCACCACATTTACAGAACTTACATTTTGAATTAAAACCACCTGATTAAAGTCCAATTCTTTCCTACAAGGAGTATTACAGGTCCAATATAAGTTGAATTCTATAGACAGCATTTCAGGCAAAATGTTGACTATGCCTGAAAATTATTTTGACTCATCCTTTATTTATTCATGCAAAAATATACTGTTTACAGTAATGAAATTGCTATGGATGTCTATGAGGACAGGCATTTGAGAGGGTTTAAAAGCAGTTCTTATATTAAAGGAATAGTTCACCTCCAAGCAATAAAAATTCAGTCATCAGTTACTGTACTCAGCCTCATGTTGTTTCAAAACCACAAATGAAGAGTTTATTTGCAAAAACAGATAACTCTGTTTTGAAAAAATTCAAAAATGATGTTTTTTTTTGTTTTGTTTTTTTATGATGTTATCATGTTTTATAGTGTTTTATTGTGTTAGTTAGCTGTATTTTTAGTTATTTGATTGAGATTAATTGGAATGCACAATGAAAACACATGATTTTTGAAAATTGTTAAAAACTGAGTTATCTGTTTTTGCAAATGAACTCTTCAAATATTCATTAATTTCATTCATCAACAGAATTGAAGATATATATATATATTTTTTAATTTTCTGTCCCTTAATTTAAAGTCTTATTGTTTAAATCATCATTTTTGTGGTGATAGACTAGTTGTTTCTGGATATTAAGCTGAGATAGAAGAAAAATATTTGAATGTCTAAAAAAAATTACACACTTCAGGTTTAACGGGCACCTTTTATGCAAAATTCACTTTTACATGTTGTTTGAACATAAATGTGTGTTGGCAGTGTGTGTAAACAACCACCCTATAACAACAGAAATCCACCCGCTCCTTTTTTTTAAACCCCCATAAATCATAAGCAGTGTCTCAGAACAAGCCGTTTACAGAAACTGTCATGTGATGTGATGTCTCATTTTACACGCCCCGCCCACGATTGTTGATGGACACTGCCGTATTATCCAAGACTAAATGACATACACAATCCGCCTTGTATAAACATGCAATTTCTTTCCCAACTGTTTACCTTCACAGACATGACATTTCTTGTAACTTATGTGTGTTTTTAACATAAACTTGTGTGTATTTGACTGTTTAAGTGCAATAAGACATGGAAGATAGGGTGTGTTAGTTTAGGATGTGTGACAGCTGCTTTCTGTGCGTTCGCTTCGGTCAGAAAACCATATTTCAGAAGTTTAAACTAATATGGTTTAAAACGCAAGATTTCAGTGCAATAAACATGATAATCAAAACCAAATTGATTATTTATTTTGAGTATTTAGAGCTGAAACTTCACAGACACATTCTAGAGACACCTGAGACTTATATTACATCTTGTAAAAAGGGGCATAATAGGTGCCCTTTGGGCACAAGACTTAGCATTATTGTCAATGCTGAATTACAGAACTATTTTAGCTTTTAAGAAACAAAGCATTTACCCTATTAAGTGCCTCTAGATAGACAGTATGAGCTCCCTCAAGTACACACTGGTTCTTCAGCACCTGCAGGGACGTGTCAGGATCCGCCACTGAGGTGCCATGTTCTCTTAAACTCCTGTCTGCACACAAAAGAAGACAAAGAGTCAAACATTATGTATGTAGGCATTGTAGTTCACCCAAAATAAATTTGGAACAATATGAGGGCAAGTCATTTTTTAAGATATTCCATTAATGAATTAAAAAACACAATGCTTGCAGATTCATTCCAATAAAACAAGAGACAGGAAGTAGACAGACATTCTACCTGGGCTGAGAAGAACTAAACTTGCTCTGAGACCCTCTAGCTGAACTTCAGGAATGAAGTTATGTGTTTTCAGAGCAGTCAGGATCTGCCCGAGAATCAGGGTCGCATCATCTAGACTGGCCCTCCTGGAGTGAAATAAAATTATGATTTCAGTTGTGTTTTTGTCTGTTATATGTCACATAACTGATCAGATGTGGGAGTTGTGTGTGCTTACGCTCCCTGGAAGAGTGTGTGAAACAGTTTGCAGGCACTTTCACACACAGCACTGGAGCTCTCGTGTTTCCGCATCAGATGCACAATGTTGACATGAATGCCATGTGACAGCAGCAGAGCCCTCAACCTACCTGAAGTACAAAAACACACAAGCTGATCATTTTCTGAGACACATCCCTACATTTGAAAAAAAATTATTTTCTTACTTAATATTTTTCTGTTGTTTTCTAGTACAAATATCTACACATTCTTGAATTTACTTTATAAGCAAAAGGACTTAAGATATTAAGTCTTGTTTCCTGAAAAAAAATGTTATTAATATTATATAAAAATATTATTTTATGTTATATTTTATGATATAGATTTTCTTAAAGTTGATATGATTCTTTAGGGTCTTAATGAAAAGTCTAAAACATACTTTGGTTAAAATTTCTCAATGGTAGTGTAAAAAACACCTTTTTTGACCATGTCAAAATCAGCTCTGTTTTTAGCAAGCCATTATAGTCCATGTTGCTTTAAATGCTAATGAGCTCTGCTCGCCCCGCCCCTCTCTTCTGTGGGGTGACCAGCAGTACTGTTTACTTTAAGCCGCGAAACTGGCTAACTAGCATGTTATTAGGAAAAGCGATTTGCAAAGATTCATAAAAAACCCTTACACTCACTTCTTCTGTAGATGAAGCTGGATCACGAATTATTCACGCAAACACAGACGCATTTAGGTAGATCGGGGATCGACGCATTCCCTTCAGAACGAAAGTAACGTTAATCCTATGCGTCTTCAGCAGCTCAGATGTCGGGAGTAAATGACAACTGCTATATTCATTATTACATCCAACAACAGAACACTTCAATCGCTTAATCGGAGGCATCTTGTCTTCCCCTGCACCGGAGTCAACACAATGGCGGACTGATGACAGCTCACTCAGGGCGGGTCTAAGGTAAGATGGCCTTGTCAATCAACTATCGTGGGAGTAGTCTGTGCAGAACTACGTCATTCTGACAGTGCTCTCAGAACAGCCTTATTTGAGAAAGGGGATTTTAAAATAGGGATTTAAAAAAAAAAAAAAAAAACACTGGGTGGATTTTTATCATTATAGGATGGATGTGTACACACACTTCCAACACACATTTATGTTCAAACAACTTGTAAAGTGAATTTTCCATCCGATGACCCCTTTAAGACAGAAGGTTTAATATCTTAAGTCATTTTGCTTCTCAAGTACATTTATTTTGATTCAAAAATGTTTAGATATGTATACTAGAAAACAACAAAAATACTAAGAAAATATTTTTTCGCAATATCGCGCAAAAGAAGTAGAGTAGAATAGAATTGAATAGAATACAATAGAATAGGTAAGTGCTAGTATTATATGATTGAAGTGCACTGCTGAATGCACCAACAAGTATTTTTGGTAGACTAAAATATACTTTAATGTAATTTCGGTTGAAACTGAACTGAAGTTGCAATTTTGTACATTTAAAATATATTACCTAATACTGAATTATAATCAAGCATTTCACATGTGCTTTAGTATGTTAGTCAACATATCAAAATAAGTGTAGGCTACATTTTTAAAGCACGACAAAAGATTATTAAAACATAATTATTTAAAATGTAGTTTACAAACTTGTTTGACATTTCAAACACAGTATGAACTTACTGTGGTGCTGTATTAGAGTGTGTAGTGTACAGGAAGCAGCTTGGAAAACCTCCACACTGGATGAATGCAAAAGCATGGCAGCCATAATGAGAGAATGAAGAGGAGGCCTGTGGGACAGAAACAAACCAAATCTACACAGTTACGACATCTCAACCTGAGCTCATTAACATATGACAGACTACATTTAAAGGGGTCCTATTATGCTCTTTTACAAAGTCTTGATTTTGTTTTGGGGTGTACTAGAACATGCTCTCATGCTTGGTGGTTCGAAAATCGCATTATTTTTCACATAATTTACATTATTACAATACCTTCCTCCCCAGCCTGGCACAAACGGCTCGATTAGTTCCAGGTTTAATGAAGGCCCGTCTTCCGAAAAATGAAATGTGTTGTGATTGGTTAGCTGTCCCAGTGCGCTGTGATTGGCGAACAGCTGCCCCGCCCCTTGCCAAAACAGCAAGTTCGTCAATATTGCCATATCAATTCAGACCCCGAGAATATTGAACAAGAGGATCGTGCAGAACCTGTGCACGCACAGATATTGCAAGACATATTAAAGTGGTAACGATATTGTTGTTGTTTTTTTTGGCTAAATCACGTTTTATTTAGGATGTCAACAACAGCTTAAAAAGAACTGCATTTACTATGTACAGATAAGTGCAACGGTAATATGTGTTATGTTTATTGTTCTTTAATTCTAACATTATAACATGAATTGCAGTGAAACTGTTATACAGTTGAATTTATTTATATCTTAGTCCCACAGAGTTGCACTATTTGTGGTGGCATATATATGCAAATTAATTTTCTGCCAGCAGGAGGTGCTGTTGGAGCGGGAGAGAGCGAGGTTTCCCCGGTAACGCTGTACACAAAGCAGAGCTCCGCTCACAAACACTGCTTTATCAGACATTACATGCAAGATGAAATGAAAATGACATCTAAAATTTTCTGAAGACAGTCAGTTTCCATCAGAAATACAGTGATATAAAAACACCAGCACCGGGTTTCGATTTTGAAAAGTGCATTCAAATTTCCGTAGGCGGGATTTATTTTAATGATATTCTAATGGGCCAATTTGTGATGTCACAAATACAGGAAAACAACTTTGTAGTCCAAACGAGCCGTTCGTTGTAGTTCTTGAAAAGGGATTTTTTTTTTTAAAAACGAAATATCTCCCTTTGGAGTGGACTTTGAGATTTGTAACTTTGTAGATCTTTTTATGCCCAAACATACACACTACACACTGACTAAAATTCAAAAAATGAAAAAGCATAATAGGACCCCTTTAAATATCATTGCATATTCAGTATTCAGCAACCTGAACTGCCTGATGATGACAGTCATAACTGCGCTAGTATGCAGAGGTTAGCCAATCATAACAGAAGTCATTTATTTATTTCAATAACATTGCTCTCAATCTCGAATTATAAGAGGTCTTTTGGACAAAATATATTACACAGCACAGAATATGAAGGAATGCTAACCTTCCTTCCAGTTCCACATGGTTGAATGAGTGGTAATGAAGCAGCAAGCTGTTTAAAGCCCAACATGCAGCTTCCTGATTGGACAATGGGAGAGAAAGTTACATATTCACTATAGTAAAAACAAAAGAATGAGATGATAAGATCTTTTTTGTATTGCAGGCTAAAACACGTCCCAAGTCACCTGCACTGCAGCATCGTCAGCATGTCTCTCTAAAGCAGTATAACAGGCCTCTCTCCAGATAAGCATCTCCTCTCGAGTGGCTTCTTTCTTTACCAGAACTTTCTGTTTCACCTTGTCCTCCTCGCTCCACTCTTTGTCCAGCCCTTCATTCTGTACAATACACTCCGCTGAGAAACAACAACAAAAAAAACATTAGTACTGTATGGAGCCCCAAAAAAAACCAACAACAACAACAAAAAAACATGCAGCCACAAATCACGATTGTGAAATAGTTTATTCATAATACAGTGGGGGGAAAAAAATAAAATAAATAAAAATCTCTTATTCTCATTAAGGCTGCATTTATTTAATGAGAAAAACTGTAAAATGTTAAATAATATCAAATTTTAAAATAATTAATTTCTATTCTAATATATTTAAAAATGCAGTTTATTCATGTGATGTAAAGCTGAATTTTCAGCATCATTACTCTAGTCTTCAGTGTCACATGATCCTTCAGAAATCAATTTAATATGCTAATTGGGTGCTCAGTTATTATTGGTGCTCCGTTATTAATAATGGTTCTTATTATTATCAATGCTGAAAACTGTTTTTTGATGCTCAGTATATTTGAGGAAACTGTGTTACCTTTTATAGGATTTTTTGATGAATAGAAAGTTTAAAAGAACAGCATTAATTTTAAAGAGATTTTTTGTAACATTATAAATGTCTTTACTGGGACTTTTGATCAGTTTAAAGGGTTACTCCACCCCAAAATGAAAATTTTGACATTAATCGCTTACCCCCATGTCATTCCAAACCCGTAAAAGCTTGGTTCGTCTGTGATTTACTTGGCAGTCAATGGGACAGTCACAAGCCTCCCGGTTTTCATTCAAAATAACTTAAATTGTGTTCCGAAGATGTACAAAGCTTTTACGGGTTTGGAACGACATGGGGGTAAGTGATTAATGACAACATTTTCATTTTGGGGTGGAGTAACCCTTTAATGCAGCCTTACTAAATAAAATGATTATTTTCTTTTTTAATCTTACCCCAAACTTTTGAATGGTAGTTTACCAAAATAATATTATTTCGTAATAATCAGAAAAATTCTTGAGCAGCAAATCAGCATATTAAAATGATTTCTGAAGGATCATGTGACTCTGAAGACTGGAGTAATGATGCTGAAAATTCATCTTTTCATCAAAGGAATAAATTGTATTTTAAAACATACTAAAATAGAAAGTAGTTATTTTAAATTGAAATAATATTTCACAATATTACTGTTTACTGTATTTTTTATCCAATGAATGCAGCCTTGGTGAACTACTCTGAAGAATGAGCACTTTTGCCCAGCCACTCTGATTCCTCCAAGCAGGTTTTTTTGGCCTTCTGAGGAAGTCAAAATGGACATGGACTGCTTAAAGTGCCCAGTTGGCTCTGTTAGTCATGTCCATTTTATGACAAATAGCAATCATAAAAAAAAAAATAAAAAAAAATATTGGCACTTTGTTGATCCACCTTAAATATGGGCTCTAAAGGATCCAGTGGAGAGCCAGGTTCTCAACTTATACTGTACTATCTTATTCATTTTCATACAGACTCACCGAGCGTGCTCAGGCAGGAGAGGGCAGTGGTCTGCACTGTGGCATTCTCAGGATAAGAGACACACGCTTTCACCACCACCTTATGGACACCATTCAGCACCAGTATGTTATAGTAACTCTCTGTTAAATGCCAAACAGACATAACATGACTCAAAAATTAACCCCTTTCTTAAAGTTACGAGAACATCATTTCATCATGATCTTTGACCTGGGCTCACTTGATGTGAATTTCTGTAACAAACAGCATCCAGTTTCCTGTATGGCCTCCGAGCCGAACCACATGTCCATAGCCTGACACAACAGACTGTAGCATTTAATGGGTTTGGACACCAGAATTTCAATATTGCCGGCTAGATTTAAGAAAGAGAAGCTTATTTAATACTGTTTGTAATAATACAGTTTAATAGTATCATTTCATATATTTTGTAATTCCAAGTGTGTTATACCTGGAGCAGCCAGTGGTATGAGGACCCTCAGAGCTTGCAGTACCACATTCTCACTGTCCATGAACCGCCTGAGCGCATCCAAAACCACCTCATGGTCCATGTTCTCAAAGAACTCCACCAGATGAGAATCAGAAACTGACAATAAAGCAGGTTAATTAGACTGAAATTAACATAAGTAGGGTTTGCTAAGGAAAGCATCTCTATTACTAGCGCACAATGGAATGTATTTTATTTTCTTCCCAAATTCTGTTTAATTTTTAAGGTCTGTGTTTTTGGTTTTCATTTTTATGGATTCCATTTGATTGGTTTAATTAAATTTTAATGGTCAAAAATGATCTCTTATCAATTGAGTTAATAATTCTTTTTTTAATACAATTCTTTTTTCTTTTCTTTTTTTTTTTTACCAGAAATTCCAATTTTTTATCTCAATTCTGAGTTGTTTTATTTGATACAAATTGATCAAAAACAGTAGTAATCAAAATAAACCATAAATATAAATTAATGCTTTTTTTTTTCATTTAATCTTTGAAAATGTCATGAAGTTTAAACAATTCCTTTCATATTTGGTAAACAGAGTGCAGTAGAGTTTAAATTAAAACATTGACAAAATGTGTGTGATATTTCTTAAAAGATTATATAAGCTGCAATTAATTGTTATTATTATTATGTTGTATTGTATTATTATGTATTGTTATTATGTCTTTGAGAAGTAAATTCTGCTGTCCAACAGTAATAACTTTCTTTTCTAATTTCTTTCAGTTAAACTGAACTTTTATTTTGGCGGGTTGTAGTGAAGATCTTTAATTTTCTGTGTGTATCTGGCGAAAGTTTAATCAAATGAAAGGGTGTAAAGCTGGTGAAGTGACTCTCAAAGCAGCTCTGGAGATGAAGTTCATGTGTTCATGTCCTCATATAGTGAAATAGAAGACAATGAAAACACAAGCGTCAAGTGTGCTTGAGTATGTAGAAGACAAAACTGCAATTTCCCATGTTTTCCTCACCACAGAAATCATAGGGCCCTATATTACTATTGTGCGTACTCAAAGGAAATTTGTAACAAATCACTGTTACCTGTTTGCAGCAGTAGTTGTAAAGCAGCACATCCCTGTAGCTGAACCTCTTCTTTGTCATTAAATGACCTCATAACCTCCAGAACCAAGGAAAACACGTCCACTTCCTCCTCATCTAGAACCTGCATCACAATCTCATCTGACCCACACACACAAAAAAAAAAAAAAAAAAAAAAAAATTCTCAATATCCATATTAGTATAATGTCTTTATGTAATTTCTTAATTGATTACGTCATTTGCAGTGCTTATTGCAACAAGTAGTTTATTGCCTCATAAAATATGTTAGGTACAAAGTATTGTTTCCTTGTTAACTGGTTTGGTTCAAATTTTTATGAAAGAACTTTTTATTTTAAATCCCTACAGAGATTAAATGAATTGGAAAAAATGCTTTCGGACCCAATGCACCATAATGGTTGTATAATCAGTACATATAAACATTATTTAAAAGCAAGTCTTACCTGACTTCAGTAGGAGAACCAGAGCTCTCAGGCCCACCATCATCATCTTGGAGTCATTACGATACATTGAAAGCACCTTAAGAATATGCCTATGAACAAACATGCAACACTTGCATAAACCTGCTGAACATGGATAGCAGGAATGAATTTACTGTATGAATTTCAACAAAAATCAGTTGCAGTATCTCAGATAACATGATGTGTTACAAACAACAACCAACTTCAGTTATTTATGGTTATAAAGCTGGGCTTTCAAAACAAAAAAAAAAAAAAATAAAAATAAAAAATGTAAAAACAATTCCAAAATTTAAAAAAAAGTGCTACCTATAGTTACCTCTTCTTTCTCTGTAGGAGACATTCCAAATTCTATTCAATCTATCGGTTATTAAATTACCTATAAAAAAAAATAAATAAATAAATATTGCCCCTGAAAACAAATGAACATAATTAAAATAAAAAGAAAATAATTAAAGATTTAGAATGCTTGTTTTCTGTCAAACATTTCTAGAAATATTTATGTCTATCAATTATTAAAAGTTTCAGTCAGTTGTGTTCACACAAATAGCCTGGTTTAGATCCTTTTTTCATTATTATTTAAACAAAGTACTGCTGCTATGGAAATGTAAAAAATATTCAGAAAAAGTATTGTTTTGACCTCTGCTGGGAAAGAAACAAAGAAATAGGATTGTAATTTTAACTGAAAACCCGTGCCATATAATACTATGGTATGCCACAGGGCTCGGTCCTGAGCCCTTGTTTCCTTGTACATGCTCCCATTAGGTGATATGATCAGATCTACATTCTTCCTCCTCAGAAATGTTTGTTACATAACATTGTTTTCAAGGAGAACATTAGGTTCACACATTCATAACTCCGAGATATGATTTATTACAATATACTTTTGGCTGGATGAATTCATAAATACACTGCACTGCAGCTTCTTCAAAAGGCAGCAGCTAAAGTTCTAACTAGATCTACAAATACTGTATGATCTTATCAGTTCCATATAGCACACTGGTTCCCTGTTCAATGTAAATTATTTCTATTAAATTATTTGCAGTGCTAAACACAGCTAAATCCAGTTGTGGATGAAATATTTCTTAAATGGCCCCTCTTAGGCTTCCGAACTATTTTATTTTCCACTTTTTCTTTACATATGCCTTTCTTCCACTAACATCTTTATATTTCTTTATATGTGTTTATATTTTCCATTCTAAAGTTTACAAGCACCTGTATATATAATTTATATAATATATCGTATAATAATAAAACATTAGAATTCAACTAGATTATTAAAACCTGCCATCAATACTGTGCAGCTGAATTACATGTGCCTATGTGTGTGCATGAATACTTTGCATAAATTTGTTTACTTATTTGTTTAATATGTGCCAGCCCAGAATTCCTCAAGGAGTATCTGTTCCACCCAAGATTTCTTCTTATATACTTTAACATCTAGAGAGTTTTTATAAGGCACTCTTTCTTTAGTATGTAATGTGAAAAGTGCTATAGAAATAAACTGAACTGAATTGATTCACAATTTCTTTATATATGCATAAATCCTCCTAGTCAAATGCTATATATTATAGCATATAATATAACCAGCATATGTATATGTTATATATATATATATATATATATATATATATATATATGTATATGTTATATATATATATATATATATATATATATATATATATATATATATATATATATATATATATATATATATATATATATATATACACACACACACACACAAAAGTTCAATACTATACTATATAAATAGGACCCCATACAAGCTCATAGAAATAGTCCAGACTTACGGTTGGCCAGACTATCCAGAGTGTTAGGACAGATCTCCATCAGACGACACAGCAGAGACCAGCCTACCTATGATTAAAACAGTACAGCACTCTTTACAAAAACCTTCTACTGGATCCCAAATCACTTTTCTTAGTTAATAAAGCACTGAAATTAAATTTATATATAGTGTAAAGTTATATATATATATATATATGTATATATGTGTGTGTGTATATATATATATATATATATATATATATATATATATATATATATATAATTTTGAATATTCTAAACATATGTTATTTTAATAATATCAAAATATTATTTTAATAATATAATCTCATTTTTATTTTAATCATCTAATAACAAATAACTATCATTCACTTCAAATATATTTTTTTCACATTTGAACATGCACGCTTAAAATGAAAGTTTTAAGAACCATCTATTACACTAAAATGATCTTCATAGCAATAATAATAAAAAAAAAATCTAAATTAAAAAAAAAAATTGTTTTTTTTTATGATGATTTAAAATGTTCTTTCAAACAAACAAACAAACTATTTTGGGGAGGGACCAAAAAATGGTACATTTATGGCATTGTTATGAAAACCTTTGTTTTTAAGTGTGTATCCAAGCACAAATAGAATCATCAATGAAAAAAATAATGAACTGTGCACATGATATACCTTATGCCATTTAAGAAAATACCTTAGGTTTGTTTTTTTGTTTGTTTGTTTTTTAGCATTTTGGATCACTATCTCAGTCCCTATTAATTTTCTTTATGTGGAAAAGAGCAGCATGAAAATTCTTCTAAATACCTCCTTTTCCGTTCCACAGTATAAAGAAAGTCATGAGAGGAAATTTAAATGATGACAGAATGGTATTCAATTTAATTCAAATTCATTTTGGATGAAGTATTGAGCATTTGCCAGGTAATTTGTGCAGGCAAAACATGCTGATTACCTGCTGAACTTTGCTGCTGAAATGCGATGACAGCACCAGCATCAGAGGCATATGGACATTCTGATCTGAAAACAGCTCAACTACAGGACAAAAGAAGAACACAGCTAAAAATATCCCAGCAGATGTCCCACTGGGAAAGGCACACAGAGGGGGTCCATTCTGAACGTTTGCATAGCTGTCTATGAATATATTAAGACATGCATCAGAAATGTTAAGAAAGCACAAGCTAGACTCTTTCAGTGGTCATAACTCACCACAGTGACCCGTATGGGACAGGAACAGGAGGTCCTGTATGATCTGGACCACGGTGCCCAACTGCTTCCCCTCTTGAAGATTCAACCTCACCAGCAGCTTCTTCAGCCTGATCCCTAGCTCCTCTTTATCAGCCATGATCTTCACTGTCTGACATCAAACAGAAGTTTAAAACACCTGATACTCACTGACCATGTTGTGGACACAATGTTGCTGCTGCAGATCATCATCTGTTTCACTGCGCACGAGCTCTTCTGCCATATTTATGCACAGCAGAACATGAGTTATGATAGAGTAAAGACTGAAATGACTAGGCTTTAGTTCCCGATTTCATTCTCGGCGGTGAAATGAAGAACCTCGGTCATGTTCGCGGCTGTAGATCGGTGCTGCGTTATGAATCATATGACTGCAAGAATTCACAAACTTCCTGTTCGAGCACAACAGAGCGAAAGCAAGAGAAGAGGACTGAGCGCCTTGTCAAAGCAAAGGCACCGAGAAAAGCGTCTTGCTGGTAGGTTACAAAAGGAGAACGCAATATACCTGTTTTAGTCTGTTCACATGCATATGTAACGAGACACCTATATTGTTCATTTTTACAACGCTTAGCTATTGCTACAGTAGATGTCAATGTGTGCATAGAGGAAGTTGTGCATTTTCTTGTTGTATGAGTCGATATTATAAAAATATGAATATAAAAATAAAAACAGCTTTCAAAAGCATTCATCTAAACGTAAAATGCATTTCGCGACACTTTTTAATTTCGATGTATTTTGTTGTAGCTAATACATGCATATATAAGCCCGAGATATCCCTGCGTTTGCAGTCGATGGAAGAGTTTACACTGTACGACACACTAAATGAAGCGATTTCGCTGGCTTGCAGCGTAGAGCTTTTATTTGGGGTTTGTGTCGTGGACCCGAAAAGTCTAATTCATTTCAGTGAATCGGTTCGTTCGACCGATTCTCTTCAGCGAACCGAATCCGAAAGTGATTCACTGATTCATTGTGCTCAGTTTACAAACGTCCGCCGTGTGGCATTTAATCGTGTGTTTGTGTGTTAAAATACACTGTATTCCACCACGGTGTGTTAAAATGCGTTGTACAGATAATGCAAAACGTGTGATTCACAAACAAACAAGCGGAGTCGGAACCGAATCATTTGCGAATCACACAACAACCTAGTGTTTGTATGATATTTTCCACAAAGATCAGATTGATTTTGCCTTACAGTACATTTGTTATAAATAAATCCCTCATAAAGCTCTCTAGACATCTAAAGAATTAATTTAACCTCCATGAATTGATTTGTAGATGTTCACGGTTATGGTTTAAGGTGTGTGCAATGCCAACGTGGTCATGCTGGGTTGGGTCACATGGCTTTTGTTAATGTTGATCATGTGATGATCTCAAGGTGTTTCCTTTGTGATTTAGGAGACAATGTGCATAAGCTGCGGAGAATGGAGGAGCTGATAGGAGACGGGAGAGTTGAGGACGAGAGGAGCTTGATAAAGACACCATCTAATGTCCAGGCCAACAACCAAGAACATGACTCGCCCACGTCCACACATCAGATCCGGTCTGTCCAGCACGGCTCTCCGTGTTTCGTCTACACCCTGGCTTTTTTCTCGGCTCTGGGTGGATTCCTGTTTGGCTATGATACAGGAGTGGTGTCTGGAGCCATGCTGCTGCTCAAGAGGGAGATGAAGCTCAGCTCTCTGTGGCAGGAGCTGCTGGTCTCCATCACTGTTGGTGCCGCAGCTGTTTCTTCTCTGGTTGGAGGGTATCTCAACGGGCTCTACGGCCGGAGAATCTGCATACTGCTCGCTAGCTTCATCTTCTCTGCTGGAGGAATCATCATGAGCGTCGCACAAAACAAAGAGGTTCTTCTGTGTGGGAGGCTTACGGTTGGGCTTGGGATAGGTAAGTTATATAATAGTAAAGCTATTTGAATTCAGTTTGTGTGCCTTATGGGTTTTTTTTTTTATGTCCTGTGTGTTTTAGGAATTGCGTCTATGACCGTGCCCGTCTACATCGCTGAGGTGTCCCCTTCTCAACTCCGAGGTCAGCTGGTCACCATTAACACTCTGTTTATCACCGGTGGGCAGTTCATAGCTAGCGTGGTGGACGGGGCCTTTAGCTACCTGCCCCATGACGGCTGGAGGTGAGTACCTCTTAAATCTGCCTTTATAAAAATATTATACGATTTTATTGTGCTACTGGTATATGTTTGCCACCCATGAGGTCTGAATTGTTGCTCACTTAATAAGAATAGCATGCTGAAGTGTTGTGAAATACATTAAGACTGGTTTTTCATACTCTTGAAGGACCAGCAGCACATCCTCTTGTACCACTGTTTGAAGAATTGATCTTCCAGAATCTGGCAGTAAGTTTTAGGAGCTCATTTTAGTCAATCTCTGCAAGACAGACTTTTCAGGAGAGGAGATGGACTAAAAATGAGCTCCTAAAACGTACTGCCAGATTCTGGAAGATCAATTCTTCAAACAGTGGTACAAGAGGATGTGCTGCTGGTCTTTCAAGAGTCACTCACAACTTATCTGTCCAGAAAGCCTATGAAAAATCAGTCTTAATGTATTTCACAACACTTCAGCGTGCTATTCTTATTAAGGTCATTTTTTAGGATTTTTAACCCAAGCAAAGTCCTTGAGAACCTGACACATTGCACTTGTGGAGACTCCAGGAAGGTTGCAGTTCTGGAAAATGATGGCGCTGGAGACTAAATGGTTCTTGATGGTTTCTCACCTAATTCCTCACCTTAATTCTTCATTCTTTTGCAGTTAACAAGTGTCTTTTTTTCTGACTCTGCTGACCCAATGAGCATTTCGCTGCCCAATGGTCATGCCCTAACTTTGCAAATTCTATTATTGCATTAGTATTGCATCCTTCTCATGGGCATTTAATAATTTTTGACTTTTAGTCTCAGTTAAATCTCTTTTTTTGGCTCATTTTAACTGTAAAAGAAAACCTGGCTAATAATTCGGCACACCTGAATATAAGGAGTTTTTGACTTCCAGCCTTCATGGACAATTAAATATCACTTATAAATGATTAAATACAAAGCCAATAGTAGTTATTAAGATTGATGTAGTTTGGAATTGGTACAATGCTCTTGGAAAAAAATATGACCAGAATATCAACTTGCCTAATAATTCGGCACATGGTGTATGTATAAAATATTTATATAAAACAACAGAAATTGTCAGAACACATCAGTTACTGTATAATAATACCCTGACAACTACTATATAGCAATATAAATATATTACACACATATTACTTATACCTAAATATGTATAAAAACGGTTATATTAAACTACAAATATGTTACCCTGGACCACAAAACCTGTCATAAGGGTCAGTTTTGTGAAACTGAGGTTTATACATCGTCTGAAAACAAGGAAATAGGTATAAAAATAGGACAATATTTGGCCGAGATACAGCTATTTAAAAATCTGGAATCTGAGGGTGCAAAAAAATAAAAATATTGAGAAAATCTCCTTTAAAGTTATCCAAATGAAGTTCTTAGCCATGCATAATACTAATCAAAAATTAAGTTTTGATGTATTTATGGTAGGAAATTTACAAAATATATTCATGGAACATGATCTTTAATATCCTAATGATTTTTTGGCATAAAAGAAAAAGCGTTAATTTTGACCAATACAGTGTATTTTTGACTATTGCTACAAATATAACCATGCTACTTAAGACTGGTTTTGTGATCCAGGGTCACAAAAACAAAAAAAAATATTCATATTCAGGCATTCTGCTGGAAAGGTAGAGAATGTGAAAGTGAGATAAAAATGTGTGTTTCATAAGAACCTGTTTTTTGTAATCATTTTGGAATCATTTGTGTGTTGATGTATAGGTATATGTTGGGTTTGTCAGTTGTTCCTGCTGCGCTGCAGTTCCTGGGGTTCCTCTTCCTCCCGGAGAGTCCTCGCTGGCTCCTGCAGAAAGGAGATACCCAGAATGCTCGGCTGGTGCTCAGTCGAATCCGTGGCGGTGTAAATGTGGATGAAGAGTTTGAAAGCATACAGAACAGCATTGAGGAGGAAAAGATTGATGCTGGAGGTGAGATCATCCAGAAACCTGGAAATATTTGAAATCAAGTTTTCTAGGCCATAGTGATATCAAATTTTTAGCTTTTTTTGAGTGAATCATTTACATTTATAGTCATTTAGCAGAGAGTTATCCAAGCAACTTAGAAATGAGAAATACATTAAAGTGATTCAACCTTTAAAAAAAAAAAACTTATTGTTCTTTATTTGTCATTGAAATTTGTCATTGATGTACCAGAATCAAAATAATTTTTGTAAAACCTAATCAAGTAATCATAAATGACTAGAAATTAAGCTGTCAAAACTGTGTAAACTCTATGATAATTGTATAAAATGATGATATAATTTTCAATGATTGATTGATTATCTTCTAGAGGGTCCTGTGTTGTGGCGTATCCTGACGTTCGCTCCAGCACGTCGTGCTCTGATCGTAGGTTGTGGCCTACAGATGTTCCAGCAGCTCTCGGGAATCAACACGGTCATGTAGGTTACTAGAGCACATTTGAGTCCATTTGACTCTGCTAATATGACTAAAGACCCGTTCACACCAAGAACAATAACTTTAACGATAATTATATTAGTGTCCATAACACGGCACAATAACATTCTGTTTATTATAACTGCTGTCATTTTGTTATTTTAAATGCTGTAGCTCTTTAAGCTCTTAAGACCCTGCAGCCTCATATGATTACGTTATATTTTAGTGCATTTCTCTGAGACTATACATGCCACAGTTTTAAGTCTGGATGTCCTGTACAGAGCACATTCAGGGCTTTTCAGAGATACCAAATGATTGGATGTTTCAGCATGACCACTCCCTCTCCTTGGTCATCAAAAATCTCTGAAATTAATTTAGTGACACTCTTATGGAAATATGATAATATTTTGTAATTATCATTTAAAATCTGTTTAATTTTTAAATTGTGTGTCATAAATCAACATCTCAGGAAAATGTTATGGAGTTTCAAATCAAAATATGACTTTCTTTTACGAAACAGGACGTTGATTTCATACATGTCCTCATATGAGGACACCGGGACTAAAAGCATGTTTATTACACATTTTGGGAGACATAACAAATGAATAGGGAAAGAAATTATATTTCAATATTCTATGAAATATTATATATTATTATGAAAATTATGTCAATTATTACTCCAATTATTACACTTCTTTTTTCATTACGTTGCCCCAAAAACACATTAATATACAAATTAGATTTAGTTTATAGATACATTGTATATAATGAGAAAACCCATTTATAACCATTTTACACACATTTTGCAGAAAGAAAAATGGTATATCGAATCATTCTGTTATAACATAGTTGAGAATCATCTTTATACAAAGTTTGGTAAAAAAGAAAAAAAAAAATTGCCTATGCATGTTCATTCATGTCTTTTTATTTTTTAAAGAAATTGAGTCCCGACATAGCATAACTTATGAATGAAATATTTTAAAAAATTAAAAAATATATTTGTAATGTTCTAAACAATGTAAAGACATGATTTTTTTTTTTTTTTTTTTCCCTAAAACTTTTTTCTCGGGTCTTAAGAGGTTAAAGCAGGATGGATTCTGGTTGGATGTCAATATTTTTATCATTCATCAGCTGGAAAAATAGTTCTGAAAGTGATTCCAAAGCTATCGTTCCTCTTTGGCGTTATTGTTATAGCTGTGAAGTGGACTACTCTATTATTGTAGAATTAGAATGATCATTTCAACTTTATAGTTATCATTGGAGATGCACCGATATATTGGCTGTCAAGATTTATCAGCCATTTTTTTTTTATCAATTTAATACCATCAGCAATAAACTAGCTACTATATCTTAATGTACTGTATATGTTTTTGAACTTTGCTCAAGTAAAACATGATCAAACAGCAATTGTTTTAATGACAAAAGTTAAATAAGTGAGGAAGTGACAAATATCAAAAATAGTAAAATAGTACTTGGTGGCAAAACCCTTGTTGGCAATCACAGAGGTCAGACGTTTCTTGTAGTTGGCCACCAGGTTTGCACACATCTCAGGAGGGATTTTGTCCCACTCCTCTTTGCAGATCCTCTCCAAGACATTAAGGTTTCGAGGCTGACGTTTGGCAACTCGAACCTTCATCTCCCTCCACAGATTTTCTATGGGATTAAGGTCTAGAGACTGGCTAGGCCACTCCAGGACCTTAATGTGCTTCTTCTTGAGCCACTCCTTTGTTTCCTTGGCCGTGTGTTTTGGGTCATTGTCATGCTGGAATACCCATCCACGACCCATTTTCAACGCCCTGGCTGGCTTCAATGCCCTGGCCCTGACGGTACATGGCCCCATCCATCGTCCCTTTGATGCGGTGCAGTTGTCCTGTCCCCTTAGCAGAAAAACACCCCCAAAACATAATGTTTCCACCTCCATGTTTGACGGTGGGGATGGTGTTCTTGGGGTCATAGGCAGCATTCCTCCTCCTCCAAACACGGCGAGTTGAGTTGATGCCAAAGAGCTGGATTTTGGTCTCATCTGACCACAACACTTTCACCCAGTTCTCCTCTGAATCATTGGCAAACTTCAGAAGGGCTGTACATGTGCTTTCTTGAGCAGGGGGACCTTGCGGGCGCTGCAGGATTTCAGTCCTTCACAGCGTAGTGTGTTACCAATTGTTTTCTTGGTGACTATGGTCCCAGCTGCCTTGAGATCATTGACAAGATCCTCCCGTGTAGTTCTGGGCTGATTCCTCACCGTTCTCATGATCACTGAAACTCCTCGAGGTGAGATCTTGACCGAGGGAGATTGACAGTTATTTTGTGTTTCTTCCATTTGCGAATAATCGTACCAACTGTTGTCACCTCCTCACCAAGCTGCTTGGCGATGGTCTTGTAGCCCATTCCAGCCTTGTGTAGGTCTACAGTCTTGTCCCTGACATCCTTGGACAGCTCTTTGGTCTTGGCCATGGTGGAGAGTTTGGAATCTGATTGATTGATTGCTTCTGTGGACAGGTTGTGTTTTATACAGGTAACAAACTGAGATTAGGAGCACTCCCTTTAAGAGAGTGCTCCTAATCTCAGCTCCTTACCTGAATAAAAGACACCTGGGAGCCAGAAATCTTGCTGATTGATAGGGGATCAAATACTTATTTGACTCATTAAAATGCAAATCAATTTATAACTTTTTTGAAATGCGTTTTTCTGGATTTTTTTGTTGTTATTCTGTCTCTCACTGTTCAAATAAACCTACCATTAAAATTATAGACTGATCATTTCTTTGTCAGAGGGCAAATGTACAAAATCAGCAGAGGATCAAATTACTTCCCCCCCCCCACTGTATAAACTCATTATTGCGTGATACAAACTCATAATCGTGAGAAAAAAGTCAGTTGTGATAAAGTCACAGTTACTTTGCGACTCGCAAATACCTTGGGGGGGAAAAACGGAATTGCAAGATGTGACCTCAATTATAAGTTTAGAACTTGTAATTATGATACATTAACCCATAATTCTGAGAAAAAGTCAGAATTATGAGATAAAAAGTTACAAGCTTCCATAGTATACTGCATTCTAATTTAAGAATAGTATATGAAACCATATGCAACAGTGTGAACTTTCAAAAGTAGTATGCATACTGTGCACATTATCCACACTGCACACTGTGGAAACAGCAGGAGTAGTGTGGCAGCATTGGTAGCCATTTTGAGGACTCCAATTATATATAACAGTACTGTCTATTTTAAAGTGCCCCTATTATGGGTAATGAAAGGTTCATATTTTGGTTTTGGAAGTCCCCAACAACAGGTTGACACACATGCAAGGTCAGAAAACACTTTCGTTGTCTTATAATATGCATTTATTTTTACTTTACTTGCTCAACGATTCCTAAACGATTTGTTCAACGATTCATTTTTCCAAACCCCTCCTTTGCGTGACGCTAATCTGCAGTGATTGGTCCGATTAGTCTCGGCAAGATGAAATTTTCATTTCATCTTGCCTGTAATGCCTGATAAAGCAGCGTTTGTGAGTGCAGTGCTGATTTGTGTAGAGCGTTGCTGGGGAAACCGCTATTGCTCCAAAAGCGGCACCTAGTGGCAAAGAATGAATTTGCATTTTCCTTCTGACCAACCTGAAAAGACCAACAAGTGGGCGGGCAATATGCTAATGTTTCATGTTGACATCAACATGAAACAGCTTGGGATTTGTTTTAAAAACGACTCGTTTCAATGATTCAGAGTCTACACTTTCTTTTGAGAGACAATAACTTTATACATGGTGTACTTTCAGATTTAAAACTTTGCAGGATGTTTTCATTCACTTAGTTACACACTGCATGAAAGGTAATTTTCAAAAATCCATAATAAGGGGACTTTAAGGGAATGAGATGATCTCTCTGAATGCTGCAGGTACTACAGCGCCACCATACTGCAGATGTCTGGAGTACAGGATGATCAGATGGCCATCTGGCTGGCTGCTGCCACAGCCTTCACCAACTTCCTGTTTACTCTAGTAGGCGTGTGGCTCGTGGAGAGGGTGGGCCGCAGGAAGCTGACTCTGGGCAGCATACTAGGTGAAGATTCAAACACAGCCGTTGACACAGGTCCTTATTAACAGACTGAAGTATGTACAGTAACATTGCTATGATGATGTGCTGTGAATTAATCAGGTACTGCTGTAAGTCTGATGGTTCTCGCTGCGGGTTTCCTGCTCTCGGCTCAGGCCTCTCCACCCGTGACCTTTCACCCCAATGACCCCTCCCTCCACAACTCCACCTGCATTACATATGGGTGAGTTTTGCTTTTTAGAAGACTAGATTGACCTTTGGATTGTACCAGAATAAGGTCTATGCAAATAAGAAAAAATAAAAGACAATGAAAAAACAGTACAATATATTTGAAGATAACTTCAGTTATACAAATATAAAAGTAGTTTGAGAGGTTAAGAGACTCAATTATATCATCTACAATACTTCTTAGATGGAACATGCCACTGAGCGCTTTCTTCTGGCACTTTCTCATTCCTTTGGTAACAACAACTTCTCTGATTGGTGGAGCTCTTTTCAGGATTATGGGTAGTCTAGTTCTTTAGCCAGAATTACACTATTAATCAGTTTTATAAAAAAATGTTTAAATCACACTTGCTTGTGGCTTTTACAAAAGCTTATATTAGCACTTATAGGGATATTCCACCCAAAAATGAAATGTTGTCATTGTTTACGAAGTCATAGAGTTTAATGGTGAGTAAAGGATGACAGAATTTTCATATTGATGTGAACTATCTTTTTAATCTTAGAGCTGTGTTTTGGAAGTTTTATATGCAATCAATTATTAAAATAATCTCTCTGTGGAAAAAATGAATAGGATTTTTTACTTCAGGAGTCTTGACGGTTGTGCTCCATAAACTCTATAGCTGTATTTTGAATGTGCTACTTGACATATATAAATCTAGAGCACTAGTGTGACTGGAGTTTGTTCCTGTCTGTACATTAAAGGTTCTGTGAATCCTGCATGTTGAATCCAGATTGTGGTTTCTGTTATGGTAAGAATGGCACAGCCGTAGTTGAGTCCTCATGCATGCCTGTGGACACGGCCAACACTGAAGCAGCTGCAGCGGGCAGGTAATACCTCTACTGTATACATGTCTCTGGCCTTGTGAAAAAGAAAGTGTACTTAATTGTACTGAATGTGCACTTGTGGTAATCATATTAATGAAATTTGTTCGAAGTAGCTCTGAGCTTAAAGGGATACTCCACTCCAAAATGAAAATTTAGTCATTAATCACTTACCCCCATGTCGTTCCAAACCTGTAAAAGCTTCGTTTGTCTTCGGAACACAATTTAAGATATTTTGGATGAAAACCGGGAGGCTCGTGACTGTCCCATTGACAGCCAAGTAAATGACACTGTCAATGCACAGAAAAGTATAAAAAACATCGTCAAAATAGTCCATCTGCCATCAGTGGTTCAATCTGAATTTTATGAAGCGACGAGAATACTTTTTGTACGCAAAGAAAATAAAAATAACAACATTTATTCAACAATTCTCCTCTCTGTCTCCCTGTGTCAGCGTAGCGCCATTTTGGACAGCATCCGATGGACGCAAAGTGCGTACTCTCTCTGTCATCAGTAATGCATGGATACGTATTGTACGTTTATTTACGGTTTGATTTGAACGGAAACCGCGTATCCATGCATTACTGATGACAGAGAATAGCGTACGCCCTTTGCGTACATCAGATGCTCTCCAAAATGGCGCTACGCTGACACAGAGAGACAGAGAGGAGACGAATTGTTGAATAAATGTCGTTATTTTTATTTTCTTTGCGTACAAAAAGTATTCTCGTCGCTTCATAAAATTCAGATTGAACCACTGATGGCAGATGGACTATTTTGACGATGTTTTTTATACTTTTCTGTGCCTTGACAGTGTAATTTGCTTGGCAGTCAATGGGACAGTCACAAGCCTCCCGTTTTTCATCCAAAATATCTTAAATTGTGTTCCAAAGACGAAAGAAGCTTTTACGGGTTTGGAACGACATGGGGGTAAGTGATTAATGACAAAATTTTCATTTTGGGGTGGAGTATCCCTTTAAGGTCTGTAAACCCCTCCCTTCCATAAGCCTACTCTGTTCTGATTGGTCAGCTGGCCAAGTCTGTTGTGACTGGTACAGAGAGGAGTACAGGAGCAAGTTAGCGATTGCTAACATTGACAAAGCATGCAGCTTTACATAAAACAATAATATAGTGCTCCAATCCGTTCTTAAAATAATGACATAAAAACATTTTGTTTAACACTTATGCAAGCAAATCGTGCCCACAGCTAAAGTTTAGCTGCTAATCTGTAAACACTTAACAAAACAATAATGGTGGATACGTTAGCAGAGTGCTAACATGACTAACTGATGAAACAATACAGTTTGTAAACCAGAATATGTCTACATTCTTTATTATTAAACTAAGTAATTAGAACAACGTCAGTCTACATTAATTGACACATTCTTAGGAAATAGTGGGTTCACAGCGAATTATCAGAACTATTTCAGTAAGACAGTAATATCGTGGTTTAAAGCTGAACTAGGTATACATCGCATATTAGCACAAAAAAAAAGTGATATTTTGAGCACTCAATTGAAAATGTACACATAACTTATCAATCGTACTTACAGGTTGTGGTTCAGAGATGCTTGTTGGTCAAAATAAAGAAGGTACGGACTTATCTTTGATGGACAAGCATTTAGCGAATCCCGTGTTGAAATTAACAAGATTAGAGAAGCAGTCCTCGGTAAAATGACGAGCACACAACAAAAGGTTTGAATTGTATTGCTGTGGTATTGTGGAAAAAATTACATTTTAACCACTGATTCTTCACATCATCATTTTTCGGCAATGAAAACAAAACAAACTTGCTTTCACAGCACAGAATACAGGGTCTTCTCAACATGATGTAAACACACTAACTAGTGGAAGTGTTTGTGGGCAGGTCAGAGTGTTCGTATTTCACGGCCAGGGAGGGATTATGCAAATGCTTTACCTAGTGACGTATATCGGTAACAGGTAGAAGATTCGAAAATATGATGACTTAAAGCGGTTCAGAGTCGACTCTTTCTTTTGAGAGACAATATTTTTATTTATCATGCTTATTTTTTATTAATAACATTGCAGACTGTTTACATTGAAGGATAGTTATGTTACAAACTGCAAACTAAAACTAAATGTTAATCTAAAAGTTTAATTAAGTCTTGTCTTGCTCATGTCTTACTGAGGTGTTCCAATGGCACGCAAGAGAGTGCAGGTGTATTCTGGGCCTATAACTACTGCCCAACATCTAACTCCTGGATTGTTCTGCTGGGTCTCATTCTGTATCTGGCCTTCTTTGCTCCAGGTGAGAGTTTTCTCAGTTCATTGGAGCTTAAAGTAGCCGTTAATGATCATAAAGCCTAATGTTAGTTTGTGTGTTGGAGCAGGTATGGGTCCTATGCCGTGGACAGTGAACTCTGAGATTTATCCGCTGTGGGCTCGGAGCACAGGGAACGCCTGCTCTGCCGGGGTCAACTGGATCTGTAACGTCCTTGTGTCTCTAACCTTCCTTCATGTGGCCCAGTACCTGACATACTACGGTACAACACAGTACACACACACACACAACCCTGAACACCATAACAGTGTTTATGTGCTATACAGATTTCATTAGCAGCTAAAATCACTAGGTGGTTGCTATGCAGTTGCTAGGTTGTTCTGGGTAGCTGTGCAGTTGATAGGGTGTTTGAGTGGTCGATAGAGGGTTGTTTTACAGTTGACGGTGTTCCAGTTAGGTGGTTCTTATGTTATCATGCAGTTGCTAGGTTGTTCTGGGTAGTTGCTATGCAGTTGATGGGTGTTCAGGTGTTTATTGCATGTTGTTTTGCAGTTGCTAGGGAGATGTTATGTGGTTGCTAGGGTGTTTTTGTTGGGTTGGTTGCTAAGGTGTTTGGTGTATGCTGCTATGGAGTTTTCTATATTGTTCTGGGTTGTAGCTTGGATGTTTTGTGTTGTTATAGGCCTACAACTACTAGGTTGTTCTGGGTGTCTGTGGTGGTTGTTCTGCATGGCTGTTCTGGTATAGTGTGTTTGGGTGGTTGTTAGAGTGTTGCTGTACAGTTGGCGTTGTTCTAGTTTGGTGGTTCTTTTTAAGTATGTTATTATGAAGTTGTTAGGTTGTCCTGGGTAGTTGCTAAGCAGTTGATGGGTGTTCACGTGCTTTTCATGTCGTTTTGCAGTTGCTAGGGTGTTGTTGTTAGGTGGTTGCTAAGGTGTTAGGTATATGTTGCTATGCAGTTTTTTTTTTTTTTTTTGGTTGCTCTGTAGTTGCTAGGGGAGTTGCTAGGCTATTCTAGCCAAGTTTTTACTAAGGTGTTTTTTTTTGTTTTTTTTTGGTGTGCTGCTATGCAGTTTTTAAATTGTTCTGGGTGGTTGCTTGGGCATTCTGTGTGGTTTCCAGGGCATTGTTAGGGTTGCTTGAATATATGTTGTTATGTGGTTGCTGGGTTGGCTTCGGAGGTTGCTAGAACATTATTTTGTCGTTACTAGGGTGTCCTGTGTGTTTGTCAGGCAATTTCTAAGGTTATTAAGTTATTCTGAGTGTTTATAAACTTGTCATGCAGTTGCTAGGTTGTTCTGGGTAGTTGCTATACAGTTGATAATTGTTTGGGTGTTTGCTAGCATGTTGCTTTGCGGTTGCTAAGGAGTTGTTATGTGATTGCTAGGGTGTTATTGTTAGGTGGTTGCTAAGGTTTTATGTGTATGCTGCTATGCAGTTTTCTAGGTTGTTCTGGATTGTTGCTTGGGTGCTCTGAGTAGTTGGTCGTGTGTTGCTATAATGTGGTTGCTAGAGTATTTGGCTGGTTATTAGAGTGTTGCTTTATGGTTGGGCATTGCTAAAGTTGTTGTCATGCAGTTGCTAGGTGGTTCTGAGTAGTTGCTATGCTGTTGATAATGTGTTCAGGTGGTTGCTTGCTTGTTGCTTTGTAGTTGCATGGGAATTTCTAGGGTATTCTAGTCTAGTTGTTCTGTGGTTTATTGGTTGATAGGGTGTTGCTATGCGGCTGCTACAGTGTTCAGGTTGTTGCTAGAGTTGCTTTGGGGCTCATGTGTTTTAAGTATGTTGTCATTCAGCTGTTAGGTTGTTCTGGGTAGTTGCCACACCATTGACAGGGTGTTCAGGTTGATTGTTTGTGCATTGCTTTGCAGTTGCTAGGGACTTGGTATGTTGATGCTTGTTTGTTCTAGTTGAATGATTTGTAAGGTATTCTGAAAGTTTTGTGTGCATTGCGATGCAGTTTTTAGAGTTTTAGTTCTAGGTGTTTTAATTTTGGGTGGTTCATTGCATGTTCTTAGTGGTTGATAAGGTGTTGCTGTGTGGTTGCTACAGTAACATTTGGGTCATTGCTTTGAAGTTGCTAGGGTGTTCTAGGTGTGTGGTTACTAAAGTGTTTTAAGCTTGTTGTCATTTAATTCAATTAGGTTGTTTTGAGTAGTTGCTATGCACTTGATGGGGTGTTTGGGTGGTTGCTAGCATGTTGCTCTACGGTTGCTAGGGAGTTAGGCTTTTCTGGCTGAATTGTTACTAAGGTGTTTTTGGTGAGCTTCTAAGCAGTTATTAGATAGTTCAGAGTAGTTCCTTAGGTGTTCTAAGTGGTTGATAGGATGTTGTTTTGGGGTTGCTAGGGTGTTTTAGGTGGTTGTTCATGGATAATTTATAACCATAGCACAAACAATGCTGTACTCACCAAAGTTTAATACATAAGTTTAGGGGTTTGTTCAAATCACTTACCCTAAGTGTAGTAATTATGCTTCCCTGCAGGGGGAAAAAAACCCTCTAAAACCAGGCTGGACTTCCAGCCTGATCATAACTGGTTTGCAGCTGGTTATAGAGGGTTTTGACCATTTCTTTAGCAGGCCAGGCTGGGAGACAAGCTGACCAACCAGCTACTTCCAGCTTAAACCAGCTAAGACCAGCCAACCAGCTTATACTGGTTTTAGCTGGTTTCTTATCAAACACCACAATTTCACAATAATCAGTTAATAAAATAAACAGAATGTGATCTATACTTGTATGGGGACTATTGCTGAAACGTGTTTATAGAAAATGAGATTATTTTATATTTATTTCAGTGTGAATGTCTCCTTTGTCCAGGTGCGTTCTTCCTGTACTCCGGTCTGGCTCTGCTGGGCTTTGTGTTTGTGGTGGGCTGTCTGCCGGAGACCAAGGGTCTGCGTCTAGAGGAGATCGAGTCTCTGTTCGGGAGACAGCTGTGCAGCTGTGGAGCCGGCGGCAGTCCGAGCGTTCATTACATCCGGGTAAAGGGAGGAAACTACCGCTCTGATGAAGACGTTACTGATGATGAATAGACACTGATGAAGATGATTCGTGGTGTGAGGGATGCTGTGGTTCGCATTCCAGAGATTCAACTTTCTAGTTGACTCATGTTTCAAAACCGCAATTGTGTCAATTTAACTACACTGATGCTTGATAAGCATCAAGATATCATCTGATATTTCTGCGGTGATCGTATTTGCACATGTACAGATTAGTAGTGTTATAGGCAAATAACCAAACCTTTACTTTATTTACTTAAGTAAAGGCTGTCTGCATCCATGAAAACAGGAAGTGAGATTGTTATCCAAATAAGTGCTCTGGAGTGTGACCCATGTGCATATACTTTAATAAACTGAGCAAATAGACTTAGTTCTTTTCACAGCGTATAGAGCTGTACATTCATCTTTCTGAAATTCTGATACTAATCTTTTAATGAATGTTGTGACAATGAATGAAATGTCATCATTTACACTCCTTAAAACCTTATTTTTTCTTAAAGGCCCTTATTCTCACATTCAAAATCATTTCAGACATGCCGTCTGAACCCTGAAATTAAAGGAATAATTCACCCACAAATTCTGTCCCCCTCATATCATTCCAAACGTGTATTTTTTTTTTTTTTTTAGAGGGATAGTTCAGCCAAAAATAAATATTCTTAATCATTTACTCTACAAACCTGTAAGCAAAGATATTTTGAACAATGTTGGTAACCTAACAGTTTTGTGTCCCATTGACTTCCATACAATATATTATATGGAAGTCAATGGGACCTGAAACTGTTGGGTTACCAACATTCTTATAAATGTCTTGTGTGTGTGTGTGTATGTGTGTGCGCGTGTGCGCTCCAAATAAGAGAGAGAGAGAGTTATGGGGGTTTGGAATGACATGAGGGTGAGTAAATGATGACAGATTTTTCATTTTTGGGTGAACTAATACTTTAAGGATCTTCACATGTTTATCTTTCCTTACAGTGACAGTTTAATAGTGACCATGAGCTGTAAAGCACCAGAAAGCACTATAGACAAATATAATAAATATATATATATATATATATATATATATATATATATATATATATATATATATAAATATAAATATATATAAATATATATATATATATATATATATATATATATATATATATATATGTATAATACATTGAGAGATAGCCACAAACTGATATAAATAATGGGAGCGTTTTGGCTGAACTGTTCCTTCAGTAGACTCGTGGATGTGGTTTGAGGATGCGGGCTCATGGTGTTGGTGGCTGATGATTTTGTAGACTAGTTATTGTTGAATGAAGCGGCAGTGTTTGATGTTTTAGCCCCGTTTGGAGTTGGGAGCTTTGCATTGTGCCACTTTGGAACCAGAGAGCAGAATTTCCTACATATCAGTGAGTATCAGTGATAATCACTGCAAATAAGATTAAATGCAGCTTTATCATTTGTTTGTTATTTTTATAAACTGGGGAACAAGTTGAAATTATTTTCTGATTTTAGTAGAGCTTCGATCTACTTCATGTTGTGTGGAAAAACGCATATTGAGCTCACATAAGAGATCAAATCAACTTAACTCTTATTACTGATTTTCTCTCTCTCTCTCTCTGCTGCAGTTGCAGTAATGATGACCTTGTATGTGGACTTGAAGATTCATTCATAATCAAACTGAAGGATAATAGTTGTAGCTTCCTTTGTGATTTGGATTCTCTAATTTTTTCAGTAGTTTTGATATAATTTTCTCTGGTACTACACTCTAAATATGTTTTTGGACCTAATTATACAGATATTATATTATTGGCGTGTGTTTTACAAAAGACACTCTTTCAGTCTTTCTACTTAAAAATGTTTGTTTAGTGCTGTCAAAAAATTAATCGCATCCAAAATAAAGGTTTTGTTTGCATAATATATGTGTGTGTTCTGTGTATATTTATTATGTGTATACATAAATACACACATATACAGTATATATTTTTGAAAATATTTACATGTCTATTTATATTCATATAATTTATATTATAAATAAATACATTTAATATATAAAAATAACATTTCTCTGAAATATATACATGCATGTGTGTATTTATATGCATAATATAAACAGTACACACGTAAACAAAAGCTTTTATTTTGGATGCGATTAATCGCAATTAATTGTTTGACGGCACTAGTTGTGTTTAATTCAGTGTGTTACTTGCTGTTTCTTTGTATTTATTGAAATTTGTTTCAAACTAATTGTTTCAAATCAAAAGTTTCTATACAGTTTTTATTTTTTTCTGTCTCATTTTCAAAAGTAGGTTTTGGTACATGAATCAAATTAGATTAACTTGTTACTTTTGCTTCTAGTGTTCTCAATATTAAACTGAAAGACACAATACTCACAGTCGATCTTTAAGGCAGTTTAGCCACATTTTAATATTTAGCTGATGTTCCTGAGAAGACTCTATGAAGTTGAAGTTGCTGCTGATAAACCTGTATTTGTACATTTTCAGATGAATAAATGTTTCTGAATGGTTCTTAAGCTGGTTGTGTCAGTCTCTTGTAAAGTTTGGTGGTCTTGGCTCCGTCAGGCTGAAACCTGTTCAGTCCTGTCCTGATCTGACCCTCTTTGACCTCTGTACCCCTCATTTAGCCCAGAGCAGAACACTGACCAACCAGCCTCTGCGTTTCAATAACTTTACATACTAAATACTGTGGGAACGTCTGAATCATTATTTTCACATCACTGAACACCGGAAAGCTAAACGTGTGAGAGACTTCCATGCGTTCAGAGTTTAGTTAATTATTTTTTAATGACTTCATGGTGTAATCAAAAGACAAAAGTCCATGAAAATGTATAATTAAGATTCACTTCAGGTAAACAACACATTTTACCATAAATTTTGATTCATTTTTCACAATCTATTTTATTAGATTTTATTCAATTTGCTTAAAATGACCTACGTTTCATACTAGGCTTACTTTATGTTTACATTTATACATTTACCAGCAGGCACTTTTATCCTTTATATTTACTATATTAGGAAGCAGTGGTTTTGGTTTTGTCACAAGCAGCACTGTATTAGTGTCTCTAGTGTGTCTCAAAGGTGAGGGGAACTGAAGTGTACTGTACACTGTGTATACTGTACTTCAGTGTGTGTCTCTGGCCGCTCTGGTAATGTGAGAGCGAGTAACTGGACACTGCAGTTTGGCAGGAGGTCAAGACACTCGAGCTCCAGCGCTGAACTGTTTCACCTCTGTTAGCAGCACTGTTATGCTCTCACACTCGATTCCAGCTGAAAGTGCATTGAGTTTGAATGAAACTGTGACAGATTGAGAACTCGGCTGTTTTTACTACAGTACACTGCCCCAGACCCCCTTACTGTGGAAGGATATTCCCATCAACCTGTAAAATGTGCTTAAGTTAATATATAAATGTAGATTAAATAAGTCAGTGCTATTTTACTGTAATGTTTGAATGCTTTTATCCTGGCTTAGAAAACAGATGTGATGCGGTGAAAATCAAAGCATTGCCACACGAGAGCGCACAACACCACTGCATCAGATACAGCATGAGCACAAAACAGATATAATGCTAATAGAATATGGTATGTTTTATGCTATTTATATTTTTATTTGGTAACACTTTACTTAATGCTTTTGAAAACATTATAAAAGTAGTTTTAATGCATTAATTATGCCTTGTAATGCGCCTTATAATACATTGTATGATTTCATGAATAATTGTATCCACAGTTATGATAAATTATAATACTTATCTATTCATTGCTACACCTTTAAAAAGTATAATGCATTAAAACACATAACAAACAAACCTTTAAATATTATAATGCATTTTAATGTTACGATTATTTATGAAAAGATATAATGCATTACAACATATATATATATATATATATATATATATATATATAGTTATTATTATTAAGATAATTTCTGTTTGCCTAGCCACTGATAAATGAAAGTATGAAAAACATTATGAAAAACAATTCATAATAATTAGAAATGTGATTATTAATAGATGTCTGTATTTGCAAACTATTGCTAAACGTTATTAATTTATTTTTATTTATTTTATTATTACCACTACCACTTCTTGTACTGCATATATGTATTTTAGTGCTGTCAAACGATTAATTGCATCCAAAAAAAGTTTTTGTTTACATAATACATGTATGTGTACTGTGCATATTTATTGTGTATTTATAAATACATTATATATTTTGAAAACATTTACATGTATATATATTCATATAATTAGTTAAATATAACTAATTATATTCATATAATTAGTTATATATAAACTAAATATGTTGATTAAATATATACATACATGTGTGTGTGTGTGTGTGTGTGTGTTTATATACATAATAAATATACACAGTACACACATATATGTATACAAAAACTTTTGGATGCGATTAATCGTTTGACAGCACTATTATTTATAATACAATATTTAGAAAAATAATAAAATAATTAAATGACATACCAATCAATTCTTCAGTTCAATAATATTTAACTGTCCAGCAAATCATAACAAATTCAGTTACATGATAAATATATTAAATATAATTAATAATAATACCAAATAAAATAATTAGGTTCAAAATAAATTTAACTGAAATGACTTAAGCATACCAGCATCTCTGCAGATATATCCCACAATATGAAGTAATCTGGAATATCTAGAGTCTATACAGCTATTGTGTTTCTCACAGACTGATTTGCATGCGGTGACGTCACCCTCCAGGGGTCTTGGAGGAGGCGTGGTTTGGTGACGCATTGCGGCTGGGTCTTCATGAAGCGAGCATGTAGACCAGATGAGATCGGGATCGCTGCACGAGCGAATGATCTCGCGGGATCGCAATGCATCGCTGCTGTAGCGGGTGCATGCACTTCAAAGCCCTGGATATGGCAGAGCTGATGCGTGTATGAGCCGAGCACTGCTGCGCACTTCCAGGATCGATCGATCGATGAAGATCTAATCATGTCAAGCGGACAGGACGAGAGCGCAGTGCGCGTGGCGCTCAGGTAGGGCACGAGCTCTAGTGTGCGTTACTGGTGATGTGCTTTAATGCGCTGTCACCTGCTGCAGCCAATGCACATTTGCGCCTTACATTTCACCATGGAAACAGGGGAAAAATTAGGATTTGTTTCCACTACTCCATTATAATAATTATGTGCAAAATTATAGGCCTATATAATTGCTAAATCAGTCAATTTAATTGCTTATTACTGTACCACCGTGTCCTAACACCATGTAACAATGGAAAGTTTCCAGCAACAAATAATTTCTTTGTCTATGTTGACAATTCTGAGCTACAAGACAGACAATCAGGATATTTCATGTGTTATGCATAGTTATATTGTTGCGTGATTTTGGACCAATGAGATTTCTGAGTGGGCGGGGCAAACAGGAGCAACGTCACATATCCACCTTATATTTCAGAAGACAGACCTGTTTGTATTATCAAGCAGCAAAATCCAGCTTAAAATAGCTGGAAGCGGAAGCCAGACACATTAAATTTACAAATGACCTGGCCCGCTCTTACGGGAAAAATAAGGTGGAAAGCTGTCGCAGTCCGAAATCTAATACTTCCCTACTATTAAGTATGCGAAAACCTGTATGCCAAAAAAGTAGTGTGTCTGAATTCATCGTTTTCAAAAAAAAAAAAAAGAAGAAGAAAACAGTTGGCAAAAAAGTACCCGGATGACTTACTATTTCCAGATACGGATGGACACTTTACCAAAGCCACTAGAAGCCAAGCCTGCAACCTTTGGCAAGCGTAACGGCTAATGCTAACGGAAAGGAGACGAGAGGCGGGTTATTTTTTGTTTGTTTTTTTTGTTTTTTTTAATGGATGTCATTGGAAGAGAGGCTTCACTACACTGAATAAACAGCTTTTTAGAGGAAACAACGCACCATTTAATGAATCGACAGCCTATATGCCAATCTTCAGCATGTTTTACACTAAATAATACTTTTGGATTGAGCCAGTTTTAGAATTTTCACCGAAAAAAAAAATGCTGTTTTATTAGAGAAGTCACTGACTTTTTGCGACGTGGAATTCAGTTTACAGCACTTCTCATTCATTCCTATGGGATCCGTAAACGGCGACTGAGTGTCGCACAACTCTGACTGAAATTCAATGATGTCAGGGCTGTAATGTCATTTAAGTAATTTAAAGCTGCAGACCGTAAGTTTTGCCTCTTTGTCGCCATCTCTGTTTGAAAACCTGCAATTGCAGCTGTGTGCAGAATTATCTTCCGTGCGTGGGGTTGTGATCCGGTGTTCCGGCGCGGCTCCAGCGTGGATGAATCTAATGTTTTGAGGTGAATGTGTGGCGGTCAGTCACCACACCGGTTTGGATGTTTACTGTACTTCGCAATCACTGATTCTAGCCTACGTCTTGGAATATATGACCCACATAAGAATTTTCACCGGATATTGCCGTCTGAACAAGTAAGTAACAAGTCTGCCATGTTTGTTCTGACCAACTGAGGAAAACAGCATTACCATAAATCACGCTACCAATGGTGATTAAATCTAAAGATCGGTTAGCTCATATCACATCAAACCGTGCAAATTATTATTATTGTTATACTTTATTCTCAAATTATTAATGTTAACAACATCAGAATTGTGTGACTATGAGTATATAGTGTGTATTAGCATGTAGATTTCAATTTCTGTACAGTCTAATCTAATTCTCATACCATTCGAATTTCATATTAAGAAATTCTTTTATCCCAAAAAGCAAACTATGCTCCCTTCGAACTGGTTTTCTTTAAAATACAAATCTTGTGTAATCCCAGGCTATCTGTAATCAGAAGCACATTTAAAACTGGAATATAATTTCATTTCATTCACATGTGTTTCATAAACACATAATACTTTCTGGATTACAATCCGCCATCAAAATGACACATTTAATTATTCTAGCTGCTGTGAGAAAAGGCTAAACGATCTGTCACCTGCAGGATCCTCACATGCGATAGCCTAGTAGCCGGGACAACTTCTTCATGTTTACAGACGTGACGTAATGACGCAGTGCCATGCTCGAATTTCCTGCGGAAACCTACCTGTACCACTCAAATTAGAAAACATTATTATAAGCTAACCTTTGTGAATCAGGCTAAAGTAAGGCGATAGTTTTGAACACTGGCTGGTTATGTACTTGCTCAAATATTGATTTCAGATCATTTTTAACCCAAAAAAAGTTATGGACTGCAGCTTTAATGTAATGTGGTTATTAAGGCACACGTGATCCAAGTTGACCGTTACGCTTTCTCCAATAGTAAGTAATACAGACCCTCTCATCTCACAATAGTAAGACAATCTATGACTTTACTATGAGGCTACAAGAGAGAATTTTGAATGGCAGAGAAGTGACACAGCTGACCCTGGTATTCTCGAAACTCAAAATGTACTCTACATGTAAACGCAGACGCTTCTAACTTTAGTTGAAGCAGTTTTTATTTATTTATTTATTTTTAGATGTGTGAGACTGATAACAAGCCCGTGTTGGTGTAGTTGTGTAAATATATGTTCAGTCGAATTTACTGCAGGTGAAATCCAGTAACTCCAGTAGGAATCCACGTGATTTGAAGTTTCGAGTCAAGGCGGAAAATTTCTCAATGCAGATTTTGCTCAAATTCAGCTTAGGACACCGAATAGGATACATGCTTATTCGATAATTGTTTTATTTCCTATTTATGTTCATGCTTTATTTTTTTTAAGATGAACAGTTTTTTTTCCCAAGCCATTGTTAGATGCCAGTGTTTCCTGTCATAGCTATGCAAAGATTTAATTTCAAAAACAGTATCATAGCTATTATACTATATCATATTATGATGTTAAATCTGTATTTAACCTCAGAGATCTCAAAGTAAAAAGAGGTGTTAAAGTCTGATTTTGTGGTGGCTGTGCTTTAAAATGAAATTATTCTAATCTTAATTCAAGTGATGAAGGATTTTGAAAGTCTGACAGTAATCAGTGTTGAGTACTGTAAGATTAAACCTGCCTGCTTTACATCAAATTATTAAGAGTTGAAAACATCTGTTAGAAATTTAGAAAAGTAATCAAATGTAATCAGTTACATTATTTTAATAAAATAATTGAAATTGTTACAGTACTTTTTACATTTTAAATAGGGTAACTTGTAATCTGTAACCTATTACATTTCCAAAGTAATCTTCCCAACATTGTAAATACTATCCATTATTATAAGTATATGCTAAATGCTATGTATTAGCTAAATGAGTAAAATTTTATATTTTATTACTTTCTTATTAGTAAAATTTAACACAGTGTCTAACCATGTAAAGTTTCCACCATCAAATACACACATTTATACTGTATAGGACATATGTTTTTTGGTTGTTAAGTAATTGATTATTCTGAAAAGAGTAAGTGGTTTCAGATGCAACCTATGTTTTGGACTAAGACATAAATTTTAATAACTTTATTTCTTAAGGTGTGGTCACATACGTGAAAATTCAGCTAGTTTTCTTTTCCAAAAAATATGATACATGTAGCACTGCTCAAACAGAAGTCACTTTAAAACCAGCTTTCTTCAAATTTGCTTGAGCAAAATCTGTGTGGAACTATGTTGTCCTCACACAAATCTTCTGATTGTGTGCATTCCTATTGAAATGACTTTCTCTGACGAAATATTGCTGAACAGGAAATGTGACCATAACTTTATACGGCAAGGACAATGGGAGGGGGGGGGAAATGTCATTTAATGTCTTTAAAATTAAATGAAAATGTGAAATTCCACATGATCAGCATGCAGTATCCAGCACAACTGAAGATGCACACATGGTAGATGTGTGTCTGAACAACATGTCAGCATCAGCCACGGCAATGTAACAATGACATAATTTCAACCAGAAACGCTACTTTAGAGCTGAGGATTTCAGCTGTGTGTGTGTCACTGTTTGAGTGGCATTCTGTGCTAAAAGTAGACAGGTAACTGACAGATGATCAATGAAAGAAAGACATTTATTGATGAATCTGTGCATTAGATCTGTGATCAGCCTGTTTGTTGTGTTTCAGACATTTACAGAGATGCATTTTGTTGTTTACTGGTCACAAAGTCAAATCAATTCAGCTAGCTTACAGTAATGATTATATTTTAGTCTGAGTGTCTGGATTGTTTTCTGTTACAGGAAATTGAACTCAATAATATAGAACAGAGAACAGATATTGTATATCGATCGGGCTTGTAAATTGTGTGGTACATTGGTGTCAATTTCAAAATCTGATTAATAAAATATGGCATCAGCAACATGAAAAAACCAAATAGGTTGACAATAACACAAATAACTGAAAATGTATTTAATGTAATACATATAAATACTAGCCTTATTGAAATAATATGCAATTGAAGACACTACCGTTCTATTAAACAAATTTAACGTCGCTTTAAGTTTTTCCCTGTAATTTAAGTAGCCTAAACCATATAGTTAGTACTCTTTTTGCTTAATATTAATGACATAAAAAGCAGCAGGTTGGTTTAGCTGCAGATATGAACTTTTGACACAAATCAGAGTTTTTGCCTCATCTGTTTACATTTACAGACCATTGACAAAGCTTTAAGCAGAAATATAGATGCTTGACCAATTTACTAAAGCTGATTGTGTGGATGTACTGTGATTGTGAATAAACTGCCTCCCGTGGTTACAGTACAGTCGGAGAGGCAGCTGTGAATGACAGTGCAGTTTTCTTCAGTGAGTCAGCGGCTCTTGCATGAGCAAATGTCATTGAGTGATGCTCTCATGCCTCACAGATACAGATGAAATGAGACTGATGAGCTTCCTCTCGTTAATCTAGTTAGTCCATTGACGTCACATTCATAATAAATATTATACCCATGTTTACAGTGTTTGCAGAAATGCTTAGCCTATTTACCAAAATATACTTGATATCAACATAAAATGTAGAATATATTCATTTGAAAAAAAGTAGTATCAGGGTGTAAAGTACATGATATTAATATTTGAATTGGCTGATATTGAAGCAGGTAATGTGTATTAAGGGTTTTAGTGTGTATTAACATGTTTTAATCCAAGATTCATTATGAATCCTGTGAGCAGCAGACAAACAGTGTATAAAAACTGTATAAAACATTAATATGGGCCACAATAAATGTAATTCTGACAGAATGTTTATGTTGTGGGGCAGTCATGGCCTAATGGATAGAGAGTCGGACTTGTAACCTGAGGGTCACGGGTTTGAGTCTCAGGTCCAGCAGGAATTGTCGGTGGAGGGAGTGAATAACCACCGCCGTCCACCTTCAATACCACGACTGAGGTGAGACCCTTGAGCAAGGCACCAAACCCCCAACTGCTCCCCGGGCGCCGCAGCTCTGGGTGTGTGTTCACTGCTGGATGGGTTAAATGCAGAGCACAAATTCTGAGTATGGGTCACCATGTTTGGCCACACGTCACTTCACCTTCACTTGATGATTGAGGAAATTGCATGTATTTCAGATTGTTTTTTTTTATTTTCCACATTCAGCTAAATGGTCAATAAAATACATTTAATAAAATGAACAAGTAACTAATTATAAGCAATAGAACAAAAAAAGAATAACTTATAAGCAAATAAATTCTAAAAGAAAAAAAAAATGTGGGTCACTGAGGTTTTTTACTGAATTTATTTGATCAAAAGTGACAGTAAAGTAATGTTCCAAAAGATTTTTTTATTCAAATAAAAACTGTTCTTTTGAACTTCTGAGTCATTAAATAATCCTAAAAAATGTACAGCATCGCAGTTTCTACAAAAATATTAAGCAAACAAACTGTTAACATTTTTCTTAAGCACCAGACTGAAAATAAATTTTATTTTAAAATATCATACATGAATAAATTGTATTTATTTATTCATTTATTTATTTATTTCTCAAATAAATGCAGCCTTGGTGTGCATTTCTTTCAAAAAATCTGTGACACTTTCCAGTAAGGTTGCATTAGTTAACATGAACTAAAAATGAAAAATTCTTCTAAAGCATCAATTAATCTTTGTTAATGTTAATTTTAATATGCATTTTTAAAATCAAAAATCGGATCTGTTAATATTGTTTAATGAACCTGGGCTTACATTAGCTAATAATGAATGGGTACATTTTTATTAACTAACATGAGCAAAGATTTATAAATACGTTAACAAATGTGTTGCTAATTGCTAGTTAATGCACTAAATAAGGTAAACTAAAGAAGCTTATTGTAAAGTGCTACCAAAAATGATTTTGAACAGTATACAGATAATAATAATAATATTGTATTTTTTTGTTTTATTTCATTAAAATGACTAAATGCCAAATGAATTGAGCATACCATGGTCTCTCGTTTTTGCACCGGTACTCATTTTTTTCTGGATGTTAAGCATTTGAGCTGAAGCTGATGTGTCAACAGAACGGAGAGCTGTCCAGTTAGTCTGTGGTGACCCCAGTGACGGTCACATACTTCAGACACAGAAACTATGCACCCGTAGACTGCAGCAGCTGCATGTGGACATATTCCCGGTCTGCGGTAGGAACAGAATCTCTGCTCTGTAATTGCAGTTTGTCTAGAAAGCAGCAATATTATGCAGAGCAGACGTGGGGTAGCTTTACCACATTCACCACACCCAGCGAACTGCACTTCACTTCCCGCATGCTTGAGTTCTTGCATTCTGTGCCTTTTCATCGTATCTCTGTTTGTTTGGCCTGACAAGTTTTACTAAATTCTATCAAATTGCCTCAAGCTCAAACCTCTGTAAATATACAAACACAGACAGGTTGTGTGCTGATTTTAAAGTCCAATCTATGTCTATATCTAGAGCACATTAATCTAAGATGTCGTCATATACTGTTTCTAAATGTGTTTCAGTCTCTTCTCATCATGGGTCAGTGAGGTAAGAAACAATTACAGGAACACAGTGAGGGGGCATGATACATACATACTGTATATGCATTGAGATCAGTGGTGTTTGACTGTGCTGTTGGATCAGTGTTGGTTTGTTGGAGAGCTTCTGTCAACACATCACGCCTCACTGCCTACAGCCTTCCTACAGAATGCAAACATTAATGTAGACTTACTGCTAGTCTTCACCTTATCACGTTCATCTTTGTATTATTAGTTGAGTAACCTTCTAATCACTCCTAAATCCATGTTACTTTATTTGATAATGTAACTGGAACGAGAACAAATAAATCAGATTGCTTATACCAATAGAGAGTAAAGCAGTTCATTGGTAGTTTGAATGGCAGTGATGATCTTTTCTGAAGTGTCTGTTGTTACTGATTTTACTCAAATATACAGCACATTGCTGTGTGTTGCTGTATTTTTTTGTTGGTTGTATTTAATGAAAAGCGGTTTATTGAGATGTATGTGAAGTATACTTTGTGAGTTGTGAGGACTCAACACTACTGAGACATATCAGAGTTCAAAAGAGGACAGATTGTTGGTACACGTCTCACTGATGCATCTGTGACCTGGTCAGCCAGTCTTCGTGGTGTATCAAGAGTATTATCGGCATACCAACATGAAGTATGAACCACATCCAACAAGAGTAACTGTCAACACAGTGAGCTGATGGAAATGGATGTATCCAAAAACATAAAACCACAGCTTAGTTCAGTGCAGAATCAAATGCGCCTATTGAATCTCCTGTTTCTGTCACAACTGTTCACTGAGAACTTCATAGGGTCAGTATTCATTGTCACACTACTATAGCCAAACCTTTGGTCACTAGTGTCAATGGCAAACATTGGTTTCAATGGTGCCAGCAGCACAAGTAGACTATATGAAACAAGCATTCACTGTCTTTCATATAACCGGGAGAGTTACTGTGTGGAGAAACCCCAAAAAGGCTTATCACTTAGACTGCTGCATGTCCAGAGTGAAGTATGGGGGTGGATTAGTGATGGTTTGGGCTCTCAAATGCAGCTTTTCCACCGGGGCTAGTGCTGGAGCTGGTGCTCAATTGGGAACCAAGTTATGATTTTTCACTCAAAAAAGTCCTGAGCCGGTGCCCAGATCCTGTTTCCAAGCCACCCCCGAAACCTTGCTGGTCTAAAACAAGGGAACCTATGATGTCAGTAGGTGGAGCGGGTAAATTAACAATTAAATATGTCAGATCAGCAGTGGTTGGGAGACGAGACCAACACTCTCCTTCTGCAAGAGATAACAAGCAATTCCAATCACATGTTGGTGATGTAGAGGGTTCTCCCTACCAGTAAAAGTGTGAGCCGGTTCTGAACAAGTGCACTCTTGGCTCCAGCTCTGGCACCAGCCCCAGTGGAAAAGCGGAAAATGCCATTCCCTTCTGATCTAGATGATCTAATCACCCTATGATTCAAACATTGTACCCTAAAGGTGGTGCAGTGTGAACATGAAAGTGAAGTTGAATATCTCTCATAGCTTGCACAGTCACCAGATCTGAATATTATTGAGCCACTTTGGGGTGTTTTGGAGGAGAGATTCAGGAAATGTTTTGCTCCACTTGGATCTCATAGTGACCTGGCCACTGTTTTGCAAGATGAATGGCAAAACTGTGCAGGACTCGCATCTGTCATTCCCAAGATGAATTGATACTCTGTTGGCAGCAAAAGGAAACTACGCCAGGGCTGGGCAACTTCGGTCCTGAAGGGCCACTGACCTGCAGAGTTTTGCTCCAACCCTAATCAAACACACCTTCCTGTAGCTTTCTAGTGATCTTGAAGACATTGATTTGTTCAGGTGTGTTTGATTAGGATTCAGGACAGAAATTGCCCAGCCCTGCTCTACACCATACTAATAAATTATGGTGGTCTAAAACAAGGTGTTTCAGTTGTCCAACCCCTGTATTGTTTTTAATTTATATGTTCCTTTGAATTATTGAATTCTGGTGTTTCTGTCAGACCCATTGCCACAGGTGTATACAAGCACCTAGCCATGCAGTCTGCATTTACAAACATTTGTGAAAAAAGGGTCATTCTAAAGAGGTCTGTGAATTCAAGCGTGGTACTATGATAGGATGCCACATTTGCAAAGTCAGTTGTGAAAGTGTAAGTGTTCAGGAACAGCAGCGGGGTCACCGAGTGCTGAGACACATGGTGTATAAAAGTCACCAATGCTCCATTGTGCAACCATAGCTGAAGAGATTCAAACTTCCATTGGCAATAATATTAGCACAAAAACTGTGCAGTAGGAGCTTCATGGAAGGGGTTTCCATGACCAAGCAGTTGCATGCAAGCCTCACATCACCTAGTACAATACCAAGTGTCAGATAGAGTGATGTAAAGCATGCCATCACTGGATTCTGGAGCGGTGGAAACCTGTTCTGTGGAGTGATGAATTATGAACTATGTTTGGCACCAGACGCCAGGAGAACATCACCTACCTGTCTGCATTGTGCCAACTGTAAAGTTTGGTGGATGAGGGATGGGGCTAGACCCCTTACTTCCAATGAAGAGAAATCTTAATGCTTCAGAATACAAAGACATTTTGGACAATGCCACACCTCCAACTTTGTAGAAACAGTTTGGTGAAAACCCATTTCTATCCCAACATGACTGTGACCCAGTTTACAAAGCAAGGCCCATAAAGACATGGTTGGATGAGTTTGGTATGGAAGAACTTGACCTACCCACAAAGAGCCCTGACCTTAACCCCATCAAACACCATTGGAATGAATTGGAATGGAGAGCCAGTTCATCTCATTCGACATCAGTGTCTGACCTCACAAATGCTCTACTAGATGCGCAGAAAAACAAAAACAAATCCCACAGAAGTACTCCAAAACCTTGTGAAAAGCTTTCTTTGAAGAGTGGAAGCTGTTATAGCTATTATAGCCATGGGGGACCAACTCCATATTATTGTTTATGTATTGTATAGAATGCAATGTTATTTAAGTTCCTGTTGGTGTAGTGGTCAGCTGGTCAAATGTTTGGAATAATAATAATAAAATTAAACTGTTTTTGGAAGAAGTGTCTTATGCACACTATGACCAGATTTATTTGATCAAAAATACATTAAATATTGGGAAATATTATTACAATTATAAAATAACAGTCTCCTGTGTGAATATATTTAAAATGCAATATTGCACAGACATGTTTTCACCTGTGTGGTGTGTAATGCTGTTGCTATAGCTCAGGGGTGTCAAACTCAGTTGCTGGAGGGCCACAGCCCTGCACAGTTTAGATGCAACCCTAATTAAACACACCTGATCCAGCTAATGAAGTCATTAAGGCTTATTTGAAAACTACATGGTATGTGTGTTGGAGCAGGGTTGGAACTAAACTCTGCAGGGCTGCAGCCCTCCAGGAACTGAGTTTGACACCCCTGCTATAGCTGTTGTCATCAGGTGAAAGTTGCTATAATTTTGTCTGCAGGGGAAAGACCCGTGTGTGTGGTATCTTTACTGTTTACAGCCTTCTGAAACCCAGAATGCACCTGTCTGACAGCGCTAGACACTTCTGCTGTACTGTGGGACAAAATAGCAACAAGTCAAATGCATTTGGATTGAGTTTGACATCGTGCTCTAGTTAAAGAACAAAGAACGCTCTCTCTCTCTCGCTTGAAAACCTTTCAGGACGCCATTAGTTTTATCCATCGTACCTGTTGCCCTCTGCCTTTTCATGCTGTTCCAAATGTCTCTGAGACTGTGATTTCACTAGAAATGTTTGTTAAACTGCCAAGACAGAAAAGAAGAGGCTGATTATTTCAGACGGTCTGTTCTGCTGTATCCCACAATCAGTGGATCAGTACCTGAAAGCCTTACTCAAGTAAAAGTACAGATATCTTACCAAAAAATGACTTTGGTAGAAGCTGAAGTCACCGTTTAGAATATTACTTGAGTATTACTTGAGTCTTAAAGTATGTGATATTTATTGTACTTAAGTATGAAAAGTATTTTTTAAATCTTAAACATACTTAAGTATTGAAAGTTAAAGTACAAGTAAATGCAAAATGGAAAAGAAGCAAATAAATAAATATATAAATATATATATATATATATATATATATATATATATATATATATATATAAAATATTCATACAGCTTGAGTAGCAAGATTGTGTTCAGTTTTAACTCTTTCTTCCATTTTGTATTTTTGGGTAAGAATAAGAAGCACTTCCGGTACTTAGTGTCTTTTATTCCAACATAAAAAACATTTCTGGAATCTGCATCTGAAATAGCATTTAGGTGTATTTACACAGTTTATGTATCTCAGAGGGAACATAGATGCATTTAAACTGCAGTTACAGATGCATAAATAGGCCTAATGTTTTGTTTTTAGCATAAAACGTTGAATACTGATATTTGAAATAATTTAAAACATGAAAAAATAGTCGAAATGTGAAATTAAAACTGCCAGTAGGAGACAGCAAGTGATTGTTAATGAGTGAGTCATTGAGATTCAACCGATTCATTCAAACGACTGATTCATTCAGGAACAAAGCATTTGACTGTGTTAATGAGTGAATCACTGAATCATTTATTCAACCGATTCATTCAAAAAGCTGATTCATTCAATAAGTAAGCACCGTCCAATGCTCAGAGACGCAAAACAGTGCTGTGATGTTTGTTAGGAACTATTTTCGTTGGCAAAATTGAGCAAAAACAAGCAATATTATGTCTAAAATGTAAGTCACTTATTGCTTTACTAAACTTGCATAAAATGATTATTAAATGTGTTCATGCTGATATCTGCAGAAAAACGGTACTCTTTGTGTGATATAGATAGATATAGAAGTTAACTATATTAAATTATATAAATATAAAAAGCACACAGAAGCATTTTTGCCGTCTACAATTTAGAATGCATTGATTTTAGAGTTTTAATAGACTAATAAATCAACGTGCGTGCACTCCGTGTGTGATTTGGTGATATAGCCTACTTGAAAATGTCAGATCGCACAACACTTACCATATTATCGCAGATGATGCTGTATCGCACACCCCAGACTCGACTTGAGTGGAAATTGAAATCATCCGCGGTTGTGCGCGCACTTGTTTGCACATGAGCAAAGGTGTTTTTAGGAGTCTAACTTGCAAACGCCAGACCACTGATTCGTTAAACCTGCTTTCTTGCCGTCTGTGTTTTTCTGACTATTTTGTAGTAAGTAACGAATATGCTTTGGGGAAATGTATCGGAGTAAAAGTATACATTTTAATTAGGAAATGTAGTGGAATAAAAGTAAAAGTTGGCTGAAATATAAAAACTCAAGTAAAGTACAGATACTCCCAAAAAATACTTAAGTACTGTAACGAAGCAGTATTACTTCGTTACAATACACCATTGCCCACAATGCATCTGGGTTCATCTGATATCTGTTTACTCCCATTATATCTCATGCTGTATTTAGGGCCGGTTCTCCCTCGAGTGGGTCTCGGGAGGCCTGTGGATTAAGCCGGTGCTCTCGTCTCTTGGCTCTCACACATGCTGTGATTGTGTATGCGCTCACAAACTCATGCTGTGAAAAGCTGTGCCGCCTCACTGCACTGCATCAATAGCTGTGTCACATAGAGACTGTCTGTCGGCATAGATACGACCACTGGTTCAATCCTGCTATGGGCATTCTCATGCCCCAATCACATTTTCAATAACACTATTAATATTTAGGAATGAACAGTGCAGTACTGTGTAATGGATATTTAATTGTGTATATTTACCGTGTTTTTTATATTTGGATTAACATTTGTCATCATGCCAACACCACGTGTCAACATTCACTTGACACGTGGTGTCACTCAAGTTATTTAAAAAAACAAAACAAAACAAAAAAAAAATTATGTAATAACACTGTTAAATGTAATATTATATTAATAAAATTAATTCATTCTGTCTTGTATACTTTGGGATAGTTTTTTATTTTTTATTTATTTTTTTTTTAATTCATAGTTTAAAATGATTGATATTAGTTTTTATTATTTTCTTTTTAGTTTATATGCAAAATAGCCATTAATCAGATATCAACCATAACATATGAAAATAATTATTAGCTTATCCCTATAGGCCACAATTTTAATGTTCTATTCCTGTTAAAATATTCAATTTATCGATTCACTAAGGCGGTCTTACTTTACTTCTAACTTTTGACATGTAAAAAGGCCAGTATTGACTTTTTTGTTTATTTGTTTGTTTATTCGTTCATTAATTTATTACTGTAGCAAGATTTTCAATAAAATGTGATGTACTGTATATGACTGTACTGTATACTGTATATGTTCACAAAAATCTTATATTAATCCAAATGAAATAATGTTTCATTAAAAATTTATTTTGTTCCACTTCAGTGTCTTTACTGTTCGGCCGATTTTACCAACAGAGTCAAAAAGCAAATTAGATTATTTTAGGTTATAAGCCTTTCTAAAATTGCGCCAGCAGTTAAAAATGTAATTTAATGCTAATATAGCAATTTATTTTAAAGCAAGACTACTGCAGCAGAGTCTAGTTCAACCAAGCTTTCTTTTGGTGCAGTACTGACCGAAGACCTTTTTTCTGTGTGTTTAGCGATAGTTTTAATAAGCTACATATTCCAAATGAAATGCTGCTGGAAATAGCTCAGCAGCTCTGGAGATTTGTGTGGCAGATTAACACACAGAAAGTCACAATTCTCTAAAATGCCCAAAATATCCAATATCCTTATATTATACACAGTTCTGAACAGAGCAGTCTTGCTTATTCATTATAAAACAAACCACAGGCTTGTTTAAAAAAAGCAACGTCCTTTATAATGATTGTCACTGTCAGGGACTGCCGACAGGGATGAGTGTTTTTCATTATTGTGTTTACTGTCAGAAACATGAATGTGGACACTGTAATAATCATTCATTTGAGTCAAAAGTCAAAAATTGCTGTGAACTCAGACATGAGTGCGTGTGAATGAGGAATTAAGGTTAAACAGCAGCAGATCCAGTAGTGGCCTACATTCTGTCACAGGGCAGGAAAACCGCACTCATGACAGACACGAAGAGAGAGACAGAGAGAGCTGTGGTGCTGATTTCTGCATAATGCAAGCCTGTCCATCCATACCAAATTCAACTAAATCTTTCGCTCTTCCTCTCTTGGTGACATGCATTGATTATATAGTTCTAGTCTGATGCTATTTTATTTATTTATTTATTTTGCACTTTTCGCGATTCCTGTCATCTGTTCTTTCATCTGGGATTAGTTTGGAAATTTGGAAAGGAAAGATGATCCAGGTTCCTCTTAAAATGCAGCCAGGAGTAGTGAAAGGCTGTCTAGAGATCACGCTTTAATGATTTATACCGTCTGTATGAAGCTGCCTCAGGGATGTGAACATGACAGGCAGAGACTTGTCTATAGATGTCTAATTTCAGAATTCTTTTCTTAGTAATTTTGAGATTAATCATGGTGTGTCTTATTGTATTCATTAGTTTAGTGACTTCAAAGATTTGTATGTAAATTGCTGTAAATAACAGTGATATTTATATTGGAAAGATGAACATTTTGGGATAGGGTTATAAAATGTTATGAAATTGCTCCCTGAAAAAGACCCTATTAAATCTTATTCATTGGTGTTATTCATATTTCCACTGGTTGACATAGGATATTCAGAATATTGATCTGATTGATTTAGTTGTATTGAATATTTGGTATGCAATTACTGTATATTTGTAATATGAATTTTATTTCTGAATTATGCTTGTTAGTTTAGCTGTCTGTGGAGTTAGCCAGAGCATTTATGTGTATATTATATCCTACGACATTAGTTATTTACCGGCTCTGGCCGGGGCTTAGCCAAAAAAACAAAAAAAAAACAATTACCAATTGGGGTCCGGCTCTGGCACCAGCCCCGGTGGAGAAGCGGTACTTGTGACCTCACCAACTGCAAGGGGAAGATTAGATTAGGGCAGTGGTTCCCAACCACGTTCCTGGAGGCCCCCCAACACTGCACATTTTGCATCTCTCCTTTGTCTGACACACCAATTTCAGGTCTTGGAGTCTCTACTAATGAGCTGATGATCTGAATCAGGTGTGTTTGGTTAGGGAGACATGGAAAACATGCAGTGTTGGGGGGCCTCCAGGAACGTGGTTGGGAACCACTGGATTAGGGGACTCGATGCAATATACAATGAGCAGTAGGTGGAGAAGGGGTCCTGAAGACAGGACCTTGGTTGCAGAATTAGGTTTTGGCACATGGAATGTGACCTCTTTGGTGGGGAAGGATTCAGAGGTGCAGGAGGTTAAGTGATACCAGCTAGATATAGATGGCCTCACCTCCAGACATAGCTCGGGCTCTGGAAACAAACACCTGGATAGGGGTTGGGCTAGCTCCTTAACTGCAGTCGGCCTGGATGAGAGGCAACTAGAGGGTGTGGGAATACTCACAAGCCAACTCTGCGCCATGGTTATGAACTTTAACTAGGTAGTCAGGAGGGGCATCCTGGGTTGGGCCCTGGAAGGAGTACCACCTAGGTACTTCGTAGTACTACTGGGTGACGTCAAAGCTCGTGTTGGTGACGACAAAGAGACCTGGAAGGGAGTGGTATTCTGTTGTAGGACTTCTGTGCTCAGAATGGATTGGCCAGAACAAACTCCGTGTACCTACTTCCAGACCATTTTAGGCCAAAGTTTGATGATTGAATTTGTTGTTATATCATTGGACCTGTGGCCGTATGTTTTGGACACTTGGTAAAGAGACAAGCAGAGCTGTCAATGGATCACCAACTATTGGTAAGTTGAATAAGATGACGGGAGTCTGAAAGCTTTTGGACAGACTTGGGGAAACCAAAGCAAATCATCTGGGTGAAATGGGAATGTTCGGCAGATGATCCTGTCTGGAAGATCTTTAACTCCCAACTCCAGAGGGGCTACTCCTTGATCCTGAGTGAGGCTGGAGACATGGAGTCCGAGTGGGCTTTGTTCAAAGTCTCTATTATGGAATTTGAGCTGTTGCTGGAAGGTTCTTGCTGCCTGTCACTGTTGTAAACCATCAGTTGGCTTATTTGAGGAAGTATAGGCTGGTCCTGGCTCTTGTAAGTCAGCATGGGAACTTGCTGACCTTGCCTGGTGATATTAGTCAGCACCTCCAAATCTGAGGCCATGGTTCTCAGCCGGAAAAAGATGGATTACCCACTTTAAGCAGTAAGTGAGCTGCTTCCCCAAGTAGAGGGGTTCAAGTATCTTTTGTTGTTGTTCACAAGTGAGGGCAGATCTAAACATGAGATTGATAGAAAAGAGCGGTGGTGGCAGTAGTTTGGTTGTTGTAGCGGACTGTTGTGGTGAAGCCGGAGCTGAGTACGAAGGCGAAGCTCTCGATTTACCAGTTGATCTGTGTTCCATCCTTCATGAACTTTGGGTAATGACCAAAACAATGAAGTTCAAGCAGCTGAAATGTGTTTTCTTGTGGGTGTCTGAGCTAAATATGAGAGACAGGGTGAGAAGCTCTGACAAATGGGAGAGACTCTGAATAGTGCCTTTGCTCCTCAGAGTCGAAAGGAGCCAGTTCAGCTGGTTCAAGCTAGGGATGCACCAAAATTAAAATTCTTGGCCGAAGCCGAAATCAAACTAAATTAAACACTGGGCCGAAGACTGAATACCGAACACGTTTTTTCTAATTTTTCCCCATGTATTTTGCCCATTTTTTCACCATTGTATAAATTAAATAGCCAAAATGTGCTTTTTACAGTTTTGTCTTGCTTTTCAAAGAAATAAAATCAATTACAAAACAATTTAAAAATATTTATTTAAAGGAATAGTTCACCCAAAAATGAAAATTACCCCATAATTTACTCACCCCCAAGCCATCCTAGGTGTATATGACTTTCTTCTTTCAGACGAACACAGTCAGAGTTGTTTTAAAATTTATCCTGGCTCTTCCAAGCTTGGTAATGCTGGTGGATAGTGGCTATTTTGAAGCTCCAAAAATCGCATATATCCGTCGTAAAACTAACCCATACACCTCCGGGGGCTTAACACACGTCTTCTGAAGCAGATCAATGGGTTTTTGTAACAAAAATATTTCTACTTTTAAAATTATAAACTCAAATCACTGACTTCCGGCAATGGCCGTATGCGCGTTCGTGAGAGAGTCGAGTTCCGGCTTCTTGGCTGACTCAACACATGACGTTTTTTAACATTAGCAGACATTACAAAAACAAAGCACAATTTAACTTAAAATTAATAAGTTAGTAAAATAATATTTTTGGCCATTTTTGAGACCCCCTTGAATCAGGCATACTTTTACTGTACAAATAAATGCAGCCTTTCTGAGCAGAAGAGACTTCTTTTAAAACATAAGAAAATGTTACAGCTCACAATTTGAACACTATGTGTGAATGTTATAATAAATGTATTAATAGAGCTGTTGTAATTATTACTATCATTATTATTGTTTTACTTATTATTTTATTTTACAGAACAACAGTAAAATTACAACACTAACATTTATGAATGCTGATGGAGTTCTTGCTTTTTCCCACAGGAAGAACTCAGTGCTTCTTTTTGTTGATAACAGCAGATTTATAAATGATTCTCATTACGAATTTGGGAAGATATTTGTTGCTCGTATCACACTGTCGCATGCCTTGTAAAAATTCATAAAAATGTTACTGAGCAACTGACGAGTAACACTGTTTCAGGGCAGATTTGAACCCTGGCTAAGCAGATAGCGCCGTCAGTGCAATGCTGTCAGAATACCTGCAATCTGTGCGTGCATTAGAAAACATAACTTTCTGCAGTTTATTTACCAATTGTTTGAGGCCATTTCGAGATTTTAATCATCATACAGTAACCGACAACAACCACCCTCCTCATCGAAGACATGCGCTGCAGCACTAAACAGTCTCTTGCTGTCAGGGCTTGTCTTTCTCGGACAGTTTTAAATGCTTCAACACTGCCGACGTGTTTGCTACATAATAAAGAGTGCGTGCCTCTCACTCTACGCTGGTTGCTATTTGATCGCGTCATATCATTGTTCAGTACAATTTATTTGGTCTCTTCACTTGTTCAGCCAAACACCGAAAGTGCTTTTTTGCAATTTTCGGACGATTCATTTTGGTTGCCGTACATTCGGTGCATCCCTAGTTCAGGCATCTGGTTTGAATGTCTCCCTGATATTTTCCAGTGGAGGGGTTTCGGTCATGTCCAACTAGAAAGAGACCAGGGTCAGACACGCTGGACTGGGAACACCTTGGCATCCCTCAGGAGGAGCTAGAAGAAGTTACCAGAGAAAAGAGCGGGCCATTCTTAGCCTGCTGTCACCGTGACCGGGTCCCAGATAATCAGCAAGAAAATGTCAGTGTTCAGACATTGCAACTTAGTGCAGATATAAAGATGTGAATAGTAGCACACATTTCAGTTTGTTCTTTATAGTAATTTTTGTAGACGTTACCCTGTATAGAACTGCGATATGAATTATGTTGTCCTGGTTTAAAACACAAACAATACTGATCTTACAGACTGGCTCCAACCCATCCTCTGCGTATGTGTCTCTCACCCACGTATCTGTCTCTCTCTCTGGTGTTCAGTACAGGACAGATCCAGTATCAAACACACACACAATAGTCTCTCTGTGCTAATTGTGCTCTGAACAAAAGCGTCTCTCACAGTCGGAGTGAAAGCTCAGCCTCTGCTGTCAGGTGCGCCACAGAAAGTGACATCAGTGTCTCTTTTTAGAGGTGTTTACTGAGCCATGCAAGCATCACTGTTACTGCAGGTTGGTGATTTGAACAAACCATACTGCTAAGTATTAAACTTAGTGTGCTACAGACGTGAGTGACACCTCAAATCATATAGCTTGTTAAAGAGAGGTGTGATGTTACAAGTGATTGGACTAACAATGATTGCTTGGTAAACAAGATGAAAGAGGGATCAAGACCAGAGCCATATTTTATCACCAGAATATCATAGAGACTTCTAGAGATCAAATGCAGAGATGGACCAATATTGTTTTTTTTTTTTTTTTTTGTTTGTTTTTTTGTTTTTATATATATATATATATATATATATATATATATATATATATATATATATATATATATACTGCAATCGATATATATATATATATATATATATATATATATATATATATATATATATCGATTGCAGTATTTGATTTATGTGTGTCTGTGAGTTTGTCTCTGTTTTTTTTTTTTTTCTTTTTTTTATGTGAAGTGAAAACTACATCTCAAGAATATATGTAAACATCTCATTTGAGCATTAATGGCTGTTATGGTAATTAAGGTTTATCAAGTAATTTGATGTTCAAGTTGTTCAAGAAGTTCTGGATGTGGTTATACAAAAAGATATATCCAACTATATCAAAAAACATATCAGTAAACCTGAATAATGGTCAATCTCTCAAGTAAAGTCTTGCATACAGGGAACTATTTTTTTAGCAGTACATTAAAAAAATGCTAATGTATTGCCTTGTTGAAGCATCTCTTTGTTTAGATCAAATTGACAAACATTTCATCGTTGAAATGTAAAATTTCTTGCTAGACATGTTATTCTATGCAGTCAGACACCCAGTAATTACAGTCCTATTTTAGATGACTAATTTTCACTTTATCAACACATCAGGAGGTTCTCATTGTTATTCAGCGTGACTGTGCAAGTCATTTTGGGATATTTCATGTCTCTCTCTGTGTCACAGGATTCGTCCTCAGCTGGCAAAGGAAAAGATTGAAGGATGTCACATCTGCACATTTGTGACCCCTGGTGAACCCCAGGTGGTTCTGGGAAAGGACAAGGCCTTCACGTATGACTATGTGTTTGACATGGACTCGACGCAGGACACCATCTATGCAAACTGCACTGAGAAACTCATCGAAGGGTGTTTTGAGGGTTATAATGCCACTATTTTTGCCTACGGACAGGTTTGTGTTTCTAGAAAATGCCATTTCATGTTGACTTTGACACGTCTGGTTACATCCAGGATCATTTAAGATGACAGGTTAAAGGAGTTTGGATTCGACCTAGTTTCACATGTGCAAGCTCTGCTCTGACATTCATTTATTCTTCATGTTGTCTGTCTCATTTATGGCCATTGCCTGTGACCTGCATTTCATGGCTGACTTCCTCCAAACAGCATCACAGATTTGATATCTGTCTGTCTCTCCCTGTGGTACTGTGTTAATCCTGATTTATCAACAGTCTCACTCATCCGCCGGGCAGACACATTGAACTCCAGCAGAAAGAAACACATGCCACCCTCTAGACAAAAACTGTACTAAGATGATTAAATGTGATGTCAAATGTATTTATTATTTAAATGCAATAAAGTCAAGTTACCATTATTTATATAGCACTTTTTACAATGCAGATTGTGTCAAAGCAGCTTTAAACAGGGAAATAGTGTGCCCTTCTCCACAATCGTATACTTTTACATCACAGCTATAATTGGGTTCAACCTGCACAGATATAAAATACATAAGTAACCACATAATGAAGTGTTTATTAAAAGGTTGAAAGTGTGGACACTGATCAGATGTTGGTGTTGGATCTCAGACAGGGTCGGGAAAGACGTATACGATGGGCACGGGCTTTGACGTGGCCATACTAGACGAGGAGCTGGGCATCATCCCGCGGGCGGTCAGTCACCTCTTTAAAGGCATCGAGCAGAGACGCCAGGCGGCCGCAGATCAGGGTCAACCCGTCCCAGAGTTCAAGATCAGCGCACAGTTTCTGGAGGTACAGAGCTTTTGTGGATGGTGCTTTTCTTGATTATTTTAATGATCCTTTTGTTCTCCTCCCTAACTACCATTGGTCAGACAAACAAGATATTCCCGCCTAAACGCATGCCATTGGTTAAGATAGAGGTCAGGTGATGCCATTCAAATGAAGACACTGTCAAATTTGTGTTTAAACATAAAAAATACATTTTTTTGCTCAATTTAAAAATAATTTTCATTAATTGAAATAAAACTGAAATAAACTTTCATTTAAAATACTGAAATGAAAATTGTAAAAATGTAAAAGTAACATTTACGTTGGCAACTAACTAAAATAAAATAATCTGAAGTACCAAAATTACTAAAACTGAAAGAAAATATAAAATAAAGTAAAATAACTAATTCAATTAAAAAAGGAATAAATATTGCAAAACAAAATTACGTAACAAAATCACTAAAACAAACTAAAATTGAAATGAACATTGAACATGATGTATTTAGCAATAATAGCAATAATATAGCAATAATTTTAATTGTTTTATTAATATTATATGGTATGTCTTCTCTACCTGTGTGTATCTGCAGTTGGGTAATAAAAGGGTTACTCCACCCCAAAATGAAAATTTTGTCATTAATCACTTACTCCCATGTCGTTCCAAACCCGTAAAAGCTTCGTTCGTTTTCAGAACATAATTTTAGATATTTTGGATGAAAACCGGGAGGCTTGTGACTGTTCCATTGGCTGCCAAGTAAATACCACTGTCGAGGCTCAGAAAAGTATGAAAAGCACCGTCAGGATAGTCCATCTGCCATCAGTGGTTCAATCTGACCTTTATGAAGCGACGAGAATACTTTTTGTACGCAGGGAAAATCAAAACAATGACTTTTTTTCAACAATTCGTCTCCTCTCTGTCTCTCCGCATCACCGTAGCACCATTTTGGATATTATCCACTGAACGCAAACTGCGTACGCTCTTCTGTGTCAGCCACAACACAAGGATGCGCAATTTTCATTCAAATCAAAGCGTAAATACACGTAGAATACATATCCTTGTGTTGCGGCTGATACAGAAGAGCATACGCAGTTAAATTACATTCATAATGAGAATACATTATATTAATATTACAGATTAATATTCAGTATTAATATATATATGATATAAATATGTACAAAATATGTGCAATAATATGAATTGTTTAATTCATATTGTATGGTCTGTCTTCTCTCTGTGCGTGTATCTTCAGTTGTATAATGAGGAGGTGTTAGATCTTTTCGACACCACACGTGACATTGAGATGAGGAAGCAGAAATCTCACATTAAAATCCACGAGGACGCCAACGGCAGCATCTACACTGTAGGCGTGACAACACGCACAGTCTCCTCAGAGGCAGAAGTGAGAGTCAGCCATTTCTTTTCCAAGATATTGTATCCATATATTATGCATAAAGTGTAAGTGACTGTGTGTGTTTTGTAGATGATGCAGTGTCTGAAGCTGGGCGCTCTCTCCCGCACCACTGCTAGCACTCAGATGAATGTACAGAGCTCTCGATCTCACGCCATCTTCACCATTCACATCTGCCAAGTGCGTGTTTGTGCACCCGCTGAAAACGTAAGTACCGTCTTATTAAGTACAAGTTATTGCGGTCACATTCCTACAGCTGCCATATTGAGTAGAAACACACCAAAATTTGACAGGAGAAAATGCCATTTTTGAACAAACACTGTCTAGTCCATTTTAATTCACTTTTCATATATGTTCTTTTCTCAGCCCCCAGAGCAGGACAGTGAAACAGACAATCGACTGGCCAACAGCTCGTCTGAAATGGAAGAGTTTGAAACGCTCACAGCCAAGTTTCACTTTGTGGATCTGGCTGGATCAGAGAGGCTCAAGAGGACGGGGGCCACAGGGGACCGAGCCAAGGAGGGCATCTCCATTAACTGTGGATTGGTCAGAGCGAGTAATATTATTAAACAACGACACCTGATAAAACTGCATATTAATCACCCACAGATTTCTTCAGGCTAGAATTATACAAGGTGAACTGAAACAGGATTTTCCCTCTGCTCTTTTCTCGCTGTGATGCAGCTGGCATTAGGGAATGTCATCAGTGCTTTAGGAGACAGAAGCAAACGATCAACGCATGTGCCTTACCGAGACTCCAAACTCACTCGCCTTCTGCAGGATTCACTGGGAGGAAACAGGTCTGTGTGAAGCCTTCTGGAATTAAAGGAATAGTTCGCCCAAAAATTTAAATTCTGTCATTATTTTCTCGCCTTTATTTTGTTCCAATGCTGTTACTTTTGCTTGGAAACATTAGGAGTGATTTTGAAGAAGGTTTTTTCATACAATGATAGTTTGAAGTAGGGCTGTGAAATTCAGTTTCGATTTCGGCCTCCAACGATTATGAAAATACAGTAATCGAGATAAAATGATTATTCAAGTCAAGTCAAGTCACCTTTATTTATATAGCGCTTTTAACAATACAGATTGTGTCAAAGCACTTAACAGTATCAAATTGGAGGATAGAGTGTCAGTAATGTAAAACACTCTTTTCAGTTAAATTTTCAGTTAAAGGCATTTCATTATTGAATTCAGAGATGTCATTGTCTAGCTCAGTTTAGTTTAAATAGTATCTATGAAATCAAATTGACGATAATCGCTAGAAATTAAGTGTCCCCAACTGAGCAAGCCAGAGGCGACAGCAGCAAGGAACCAAAACTCTCTCTGTGACAGAATGGAGAAAAAACCTTGGGAGAAATCAGGCTCAGTCGGGGGGCCAGTTCTCCTCTGGCCAGGATATTATTGTTTATTTATTTTTTTACTTATTAATTAAATTTTAAGTGTATAAATGTATTATATTTCTATTTTTATATTGTTGCAATTTCTAACAATAATAGTATTATGTAGTTAGGTATTTTATTATATTATAGTTATTTTGTTTAATTTTTAGTTTTATTGTATTTAAGTCGAGGTCTTCACTGGGGATATGTCCCCGGGGCTCATCCAGGTGTCCGACCTCCGCCGACGATCAGGACATCATCTCCTGGTGCCGATCCACAATCTGATCCGGACACGGACTGAGAAACAGAATAAGAAAGAAACAGACAAATATTAGCGTAGATGCCATTCTTCTTACGATGTAACGAGTACATCGTGTGTTATGAGGAGTGTTCCCGGTTCCGGTTGATCTAATTAATGCAGCCTAACAATCCTTTAACGGATTTGAATAATAGAAGTGTATTAGTGTGTTATGTGTAAGCCAGGTTAAAGAAATGTGTCTTTAATCTAGATTTAAACTAACAGAGTGTGTCTGCCTCCCGAACAGTGTTAGGTAGATTGTTCCAGAGTTTGGGCGCTAAATAGGAAAAGGATCTGCCGCCCGCAGTCGATTTTGATATTCTAGGTATTATCAAATGGCCAGAGTTTTGGGATCGCAGCGGACGTGGAGGACTATAATGTGATAAGAGCTCGCTCAAGTATTGAGGAGCTAAGCCATTCAGGGCTTTATAAGTAATTAACAAGATTTTAAAATCTGTACGATGTTTGATAGGGAGCCAGTGCAGTGTTGACAGAACCGGGCTAATATGGTCATACTTCCTGGTTCTAGTAAGGACTCTAGCTGCTACATTTTGTACCAACTGTAGTTTATTGATCAAGCGTGCAGAACAACCACCCAGTAAAGCATTACAATAGTCTGACCTTGAGGTCATAAACGCATGAATTAGCATTTCTGCATTTGACGTTGAGAGCATAGGTCGCAATTTAGATATGTTTTTGAGATGGAAAAACGCAGTTTTACAGATACTAGAAACATGGCTTTCAAATGAAAGATTGCTATCAAACAGCACACCTAGGTTCCTAACTGATGAAGAAGAATTGACAGAGCAGCCGTCAAGTGTTAGATAGTGTTCTAGGTTATTACATGTGGGGTTTTTAGGTCTGATAATTAAAAAACCTCTGTTTTTTTCAGAATTTAGCAGTAAGAAGTTACTCGTCAACCAGTTTTTTTATATCGACTATACATTCCGTTAGTTTCTCAATTTGGTGTGTTTCACCGGGCCGTGAAGAAATATAGAGCTGAGTATCATCAGCATAACAGTGAAAGCTAACACCATGTCTCCTGATAATATCTCCCAAGGGTAACATGTAAAGCATGAAAAGTAACGGCCCTAGTACTGAGCCTTGAGGTACTCCATACTGCAGTTGTGATCGATATGATACCTCTTCATTTACTGCTACGAACTGATGGCGGTCAGATAAGTACGATTTGAACCATGCTAAGGCACTTCCACTAATGCCAACTAAGTTTTCTAGTCTATTCAAAAGAATGTTGTGGTCGATAGTGTCGAACGCAGCGCTAAGATCCAGTAGAACTAATAAAGAGATACAACCACGATCAGATGATAGAAGCAGGTCATTTGTAACTCTAATGAGAGCAGTCTCAGTACTATGAAACGCTCTAAATCCTGACTGGAATTCCTCACAGATACCATTTTTCTATAAGAAGGAATATAATTGTGAGGATACTACCTTTTCTAGTATCTTTGACAGAAAAGGGAGATTTGAGATCGGTCTGTAATTAACTAGATCTTTGGGGTCAAGTTGTGGTTTTTTAATGAGAGGCTTAATAACAGCCAATTTGAAGGTTTTGGGGACATATTCTAATGACAATGATGAATTAATAATAGCCAAAAGAGGATTTATGATTTCTGGAAGCAGCTCTTTTAGTAGTTTAGATGGAATAGGGTCTAACATACATGTTGTTGGTTTAGATGATTTAACAAGTTTATACAATTCTTCCTCTCCTGTAATAGAGAATGAGTGGAATTGTTCCTCAGGGGATCTATAGTGCACTATCTGATGCGATACTGTAGCTGATGGCTGCATGGTTACAATTTTATCTCTGATAGTATCGGTCTTGGAAGTAAAGTAGTTCATAAAGTCATTACAGCTGTGCTCATGGGAAATGCCAACACCTGTTGATGCTTTATTTTTTGTTAATTTAGTGACTGTATTGAATAAATACCGGGGGTTATGTTTGTTTTCTTCTAGAAGAGACGAAAAGCAATCAGATCTAGCAGTTTTTAATGCTTTTCTGTAGGATAGGGTACTTTCCCGCCAAGCTATACGAAATACCTCTAGTTTTGTTTTCCTCCAGCTGCGCTCCATTTTCCGGGCTGCTCTCTTTAGGGTGCGAGTGTGCTCATTATTGCGCCCCATTCCGCCCCCTTTCCAGCTGTGCTCTTTTGTTCCTCCATAAAAGCCCAATTTCACATGCAAATCAGTAAAATCATGTTACGAGACTTTTGCTAAATGGGACGTGCTTGATTTATTTTAATTGATTAGATTTATTAATGTTTTTAAAATCATGAAAGAGAACTTGCGCTTCCTCTGGAAGATTACTGTGTATGCGGCTCAGAACAGAACACAACACAGACATTTAAAGTCATCTTTTAGCACCTAAACGGTCAAATACACGTAAAAATGTGTCAAAATACGGTGCTTAGTGACTATTCACGTAAACCCTCGTCGGTTATGTAATAAGTGAACGTAAAGAGTTGAGAATGAAAATACTTGTGTAACAGTAAATTGGATCCGTGCGGCTCTTAAAGTGACAGCGGGCTAATATTCCTGCTGCGATTGTGTGCTTTATATTAATCAAACAACAAAAGACAAAGACAAAATCACTCACTGCTCTTGACTGAAGGACTTTTGTAGCTTTAATAAGAAACAAAGGAAGTTTAATACTTACAGTGAAGACTATGCTGTTTTATTTTACATTAGGTTATTCAATTTCTCTAGGCTGTTAACTGAATACTTTAGACTTGCATTAAAAAACTTAAAGCACAGTTTGTTTCATTTGTAACTTTTTTTATTATATTGTATTCCTTTGCTTTTTTATTACTGGCAGTTTAATTATTTTCAAAAATTTTGATGACCTTTTTTGTTGTTGTGTTTTATTTATTTAATTATTTTATTTTATTATTTTTTTTTACTAATATTAGTTGCTCTATTCTGCTGTGGTATTGAGAATTGTGACATTTCGCTGGTTTCTAAAATGTAGATGTCATAGCAACCTTATTTACAGCAAATATATATTTGATATATATCACTATCTTTAAATAAATCTTTCATATAAAGTTTTGATCATATGGCCCACTAATAATCGTTTTAAATAACCGTGATTACAATATTGACCAAAATAATCGTGATTCTGATTTTTGTCATAATCGAGCAGCCCTAGTTTGAAGTAACAATGCCTGTCAAACTATAAAAGGCATAAAAACAAAAGTAGTCCGTATGCACTATATTCCAAATCTTCTGAAGTCATGCAACGGTTTGTATGTAGAGCAGACTGAAATTCAAAGCATTATTCATTGAAAATTTTGCCTGTCGTTGTAGCTTTGAAATCAAACATGTAGCCTTGACACACAATGTCAGATTGGATGTCAGTAACAAAATTTATTCTTGTATGTCTCTTGACCAAATATCATTGATGTCACACCTGACAACTTGTGCCATATTTGATGTTAATGAATATTATCATTGAATGACAACTTAAATTTCAGTCAATTTTAGTCAAAGCTATCATATGATTTCTGAAGACTTCAAATATAGCACGCAAATATTCCAAATCTCACTTTTTCAATCTAAAAAATAGTCAGATTCAGTTAAAATTCTTCAAACATTAGTAGGAAGCGCTTTTCACAGTATTTCCCATGAACAGCACACAAATTTGGAATAGCAGTGTAATAACAGGATAATAACTGAATTATAACACGATAATGACAACTTTTGACTGATGAGTTTCAAATAATTTAATCAGGATCATAGTATCAACATTAGGGAAGCATTTTCAATAATGTATTGCGATGCAGCAGGCTTGATCCACATCCAGACAAACTATTTATTTGGCACTGTAGCATTAGTCAGTATGAGTAAATAAATAAAGCTGGATATTCTCTCCGGTTTCTTAGTCGAACAGTGATGATCGCCTGCACCAGCCCATCAGATCAGGACTTCATGGAAACCCTGAACACACTGAAGTACGCTAACAGAGCTCGCAACATCAAGAACAAGGTGATGGTGAACCAAGACAAGGCCAGCCAGCAGATCAGTGCACTCAGGACAGAGATCGCTCGACTGCAGATGGAGCTCATGGAGTACAGAACGGTGAGGTTCTGCTATAAAAACATGGCTGTGATAGCAAGGAGATGTTAGGCCTGAGAACTTTCTATGAGAAAATGTAGACACAGGCTGATGGATCATTTACATGCAATCTGCTGTGACATTATTTACTACATTGCACAAGCTGATTGGTCTCTGCTTATTCTGCAGCCAATGAGATTGCTTGATCAACGTTCAATAGTCTGGTTCATTGTTTTCTGTAAGCTGGTCTTGCAGCGCACTGTCAGAGATCCTCTGAATCCCTCCACCTCCACCAGCACCACCTGTTTACATCTGCTACAGGATTTATTTACTGTATTCCTATTGCTTCTGCAGCTTATCTGACATGTTCACAGCAATGTGTCTGTGTATCTGTTGGCAGTAGCTAGTCCAGCAGCGGCGTGCGTAACAGATCTAGCGGGCCACGAACAAATAAATTAAATTGCTAAAACTATTCAGAGTCAATGAGTAATAGCTCAAGATCTGACCTACTAACACTGAGTTTAGAGGTTCAATTTCAAGTATAGGAGACTCAGATACTGTGGAATTGCTGAACTTGGACTGTCAGATGCATATCATACTTAAGTTTCCAAAATCATAAGCAATCTTATTGACTGGCTTCTGCATAATTTCTGGAGTCAGGGTGAATGGGTTTATTGCAGTTCACGTGGAAAAAAATTTGTCTAACAAGTTCCCATAGCACTACAATAAGCACTTTTGAAGAATGACTAGTCACAGGAGTCAACAAAATCCCCCTGAAATAGTTGGTAGAAATTTTTAACAGCCAGTCTTCAAATCTTTTAGGATTTACTCAACACTTAATGTCACTTGAAGAGCCAACTCTTGGTTGTTTTATCGATAAGTGGCCATTCACACAAAGCTCATTTTTCTAGTGAGAGACGTGAGTGGTGAAATGTAAAAAGGTCCATTAGGTAGTGCCAACACGCTAAACAAGTGCTCTAGATGAAGCAGAACATGGACAATGAAGTATATAGGGCTTTTAATGCCTGATTAATATGATTAAATAGTGTCAGCTAAACAGTGCTAAAATATTGCATTATTATTATTATTATTTATTTTATTTTTTTTACGTCAGGCTTTACCAATCAAGGGATTGCAAACCCCTAGACGTTCAGACTTGTGAAACTGAAATTTCTGACAGGGGTTTAGCTAATGAATAACATTGTGTGTTTTTTTTTGTTTTTTTTAATATATAAATTGTGTGTGTGAATGTTTGGTAAATGAAGTAAGCCTGTCTGTGTTTCTCAGGGGAAGCGTATGGTCGGAGAGGATGGGCTGGAAAGCATCAACGACATGTTCCATGAGAACTCAATGCTGCAGATAGAGAACAATAATCTGCGCATGCGTGTGAAGGCCATGCAGGAAACCATCGATGCTCAGGGTGCTCGGCTCACGCAGCTGCTCAGTGAACAGGCCAATCAGGTGCTCTCCAGAGCAGGTACAGCACAGCAAATACGGCCAATCAAAGACTTTGTAAGATGTTTGATAGATGTTGACAGAATTTGTACTATGTTTTCAGGTGAAGGCAGTGAGGAGATTGGAAATATGATTCAGAATTACATCAAGGAGATTGAGGATCTGAGGTATTTTTACATTTTTGCTGATCTCCTACTGTAAATGAGGCTAATATTATAAATCTATACTGTTTTTTAGTTGTTATTGTACTGAACAATGTAGAATTATCTATCTATCTATCTATCTATCTATTAGGGGTGGGAAAAAAAATCGATTCACCTAACTATCGCGACTCTTTTTAAAACGATTTAAAAATCGATTGGTTTACCTCAGAATCTATTTTTATTTCATTATTTTATTTTTCCTAAGAGGTGGTGGGGAGAAGTTAGCGCTTTGTAATTCCAACAGAGGGCGAAATGTATCGGTGTGTGCGACTTGGAGCAGCACCGCGCAGACAATCAGCGTATGACATCAAAGTACCGCGAGAGCGATTCGAAAGCATATGGAGCATCTGTTCTCTGTAGCTCTCGCGATGCTTTGATGTCATACAGCGATCGTTCTGCGTGCGCAGTGCCGCTGCATTAGATGATGTCATATACGTTTAAAGCCGGCGCGAGAAAACAAAACCATGATGGAGGCAGAGGATCAAACCTCTTCCAGAATTCTTTCTGCACCTTCACGTTTTGAATCCCAACTGCTGGGAAAACATGACTATACATGACTGAAATGGTATGCAAAGTAACATAGGACTTTATTTTATTCAGAAAGTATTTTTTTTTCTACTCAATTTGTTGAACATTTGACTATTATATTCATGTGCAAGTTCAGGATTTTGGTACTTTAAAGTTTCATGGTTCAAGGTACTTTAAATATACACTGTGTATGTGTATGCTCCTGAAATAAAAGTTTAGAAAGATGCAATGCATTGTTTTTGTTAATATGACTCATCATATACAGTTTCTTTTAAGGGTATAATCAACTATTTCCCATTGTCTAGTCTTTAAAAAGCAAACAAAATTCACAATAAATTGTAATATCGAATCGCAATAGTGACTGCTAAGATGTGTTTTTTTATTATTATTGTGACAGTCTGTATATTAAGTGTATCATTCAACTTTTTCCCATGGTCTACTGTTAAAAACAAAACACAAACATCGCAACACATAGTAATATCGAATCGCAATACTTGCAGAATCGAAATTCTTTAAAAAATCGCAATACATATCGTATCGGCACCCAAGTATCGTGATAGTATCGAATCGGGAGGTAGGTGTATCGTCCCATCCCTACTATCTATCTATCTATCTATCTATCTATCTATCTATCTATCTATCTATCTATCTATCTATCTATCTGTCTGTCTGTCTGTCTGTCTGTCTGTCTGTCTGTCTGTCTATCATCTATCTGTCTGTCTGTCTGTCTGTCTGTCTGTCTGTCTGTCTGTCTGTATGTCTGTCTGTCTGTCTGTCTGTCTGTCTGTCTGTCTGTCTGGCTATCATCTATCTGTCTGTCTGTCCTTCTGTCTGTCTGTCTGTCTGTCTATCTATCTGTCTGTCTGTCTGTCTATCATCTATCTGTCTGTCTGTCTGTCTGTCTATCATCTATCTGTCTGTCTGTCTGTCTGTCTATCATCTATCTGTCTGTCTGTCCTTCTGTCTGTCTGTCTGTCTATCTGTCTGTCTGTCTGTCTGTCTGTCTGTCATCTATCTGTCTGTCTGTCTGTCTGTCTGTCTATCATCTATCTGTCTGTCTGTCTGTCTGTCTGTCTGTCTGTCTGTCTATCATCTATCTGTCTGTCTGTCCTTCTGTCTGTCTGTCTGTCTATCTATCTGTCTGTCTGTCTGTCTATCATCTATCTGTCTGTCTGTCTGTCTGTCTGTCTATCATCTATCTGTCTGTCTGTCTGTATGTCTGTCTATCTGTCTATCATCTATCTGTCTGTCTGTGTCTGTCTGTCTATCATCTATCTGTCTGTCTGTCTGTATGTCTGTCTATCTGTCTATCATCTATCTGTCTGTCTGTCTGTCTGTCTGTGTCTGTCTGGATATCATCTATCTGTCTGTCTGTTCTGTCTGTCTATCATCTATCTGTCTGTCTATCTGTCTGTCTGTCTGTCTGTCTGTCTGTCTATCATCTATCTGTCTGTCTGTCTGTCTGTTTGTCTTTCTATCTGTCTCACACTCTACATTTTTGTGTGTATTTCAGAGCCAAACTTCTGGAGAGTGAAGCAGTGAATGAAAACCTGAGGAGGAACCTCACACGAGCGTCCAGCCGTCCTCCGTTTTATGGATCGTCTGGAACATTCTCTCCGGCCCTGCTGGGGCCCGACCCGAGCCAAGAGACCTCCGACATCATTGAGATCGCCAAGAAAGATCTGGAGAAACTGAAGAGGAAGGAGAAGAAGAAAAAGAAGAGGTAATAAGAGGGTGAAAGTGATCTCAGTGAGAGGTGGTATCTGGAAGGGCTGTTGTCATGGTAACGGGCTGAGAGTGTGTGTTATGAATAATTGCCCCTCGTCTCTAGCTGTGTGAAACAAGCATTGTGAGATCTGTCTGGTTTCACGGTGAGCTGTATTGTTCTTTCAGATGTGTAATTACTGTGTCAGGCATTATCGTAAAGACTGTAATCGGTTATTTTACCACACCTGCTAATGGTGAATAGAGAAAAGATACTTTTCTCTTTTATTTTTTAAATATTTTATATATATATATATATATATATATATATATATATATATATATATATACACACACACATATAAATAAATACAAAAAAAAAAAAAAATCAACATTACTTTATTGGCATGGCTGTAAAAAATACAATATTGCCAAAGCATATGGAGAAACATAATAATAACAATGAAAAGATCAAAATAATAGAATAAAACATTCTAAAAATCTAAACTTAAATAAACAGTGTAACAAATTAGAACATGTGTGAACATTTGATACCACAGTGTTTAACATAAACACACACACATGCTGAGGGTCACTGTGGTAAACAGTAGGGAAACACACTGAGGTCAGACATAATACACACACTACACATATATATTCCCAGATGGTATTTTCTTGCAAGTTTATAATATTGCAATGGTTTGTTTGCATAATAAAAATTGTGAAACTATTGAAAATATGTATCAAAAAGGGATAAAGCTTGCTGCAAAATGGCACTCTTTTATCTAAATTGTGCAAACAAACTACATTTCCCATCAGTCCAAGGATAAAAAATACACAGATCTCACCTCTAATACATAACACTTGCTCTCCATTTTATTGAATCAGTTCTAAAATCTTCCTTTCTCTGTGATATTTTTGTAAAATTATGTTGTTGTTTTTTTTGTTTTTTCACAGTGTTTTGTGTTGTTTTATGCAATGGAAAACAAATAACTAGGGAAAAAACTGCAAAAAAAAAACAAAAAAACCTACAAGGATATCATATCAGCAATAATATCTTTTAATATGATGTGTCCTTATCCACATTGAACATTTCCTTGTGGTCAACAGCCATCTTTACTAATGTGTGTACCGTACCCTCTCTATCTGTCTCTCTGTGCTCCTCGTTTCCTCTCTTTCACCCTTCACCTCTGACCTCTGACCGCTGAAGACTCCAGCAGCTGCTGAGTGACAAGAGAGAGGAGGATGAGGAGGAAGAGGTGGAGGAAGACAGGTTTGTCCCTGTGTCTCTCTTTCCCCTCACTGCCCTCTGTAATTACCCACAACCCCCTGTGTTTCATCTCTGCTTGTAATCTTTACATTCTGATTGCCTCTCAGCAGGTAGTTTCCAGCCTTGGAGAACAGCCCACAAAATGTTTATACTTCATTTGTGTACTTATTTTTTTTAATTTTATTTATTTATGTATGTATGTATTTATTTATTTATTTATTTAGTGTGTGTATTATTTATTTTTACTTTATTATTATTATTATTATTATTATTATTATTTTTATTATTATTATTATTTTTTTTAAATACACCTTAAAGCACTGGGTGAATCTCTCAAAATCTTGTAAGAACATGTCTGGGTGACATTTCACCAACACAAGTTTCACTAAACAAGGTTTACTTGGTAATTCTCTTACCATAAACACTGGACATTTATTTTTTTATGATGATTTTCCGTTCTCTCTCTGTACTTTGATGACTGTATGTAAATGACCTCTGTTATGATTGACTAACCTCTGATGCAGTATTAATTTAGTATTATTTATGTAATGGTATAGCAATTATTAATGATTTTGAGTTAATTTAATTTTTATATTTTCAGTTTTCATTTTAATTTTAGTTTTAGAAATTTTGTTTTAATGTGCTTTTCTCATTTTTATTAATTTTTTATCATTTTTAGATGTAATTTTGTTTTATTAATAGTAGTCATAGTTAGTATATTAGTATTAAACTGTAGTATTTAGTATTAATAATTTTAGTACATCAACTTAAACTTATATTTCAATTAGTTGCCTAGGCAACATTTCTATTTTTTTTTTTTTTTTTTTTTTAGTTTTCAAGTAATCTTTATATTTTATTTTATATGAGTTTTCAATCATCTTAAACTATTTTAATAGTAAAACTATTATTACTAAATGGTTTAAGTAAACTAGAGAGGAAGATTTGGTCACACTTTATTTTAAGGTCCAATTCTCTCTATTAACAAACCGTTAACTGCGGCATTTACCTTGATAAACTCCTAATTTGCTGCTTATTAATAGTTAGCAAGGCAGTTGTTAAGTTTAGGTATTGGGTAGGATTAGAGATGTTGAATATGATCATGCAGGATATGTGCTTTATGAGTACTAATAAACAGCCAATATGTTAATAATAGGCATGCTAATAAGAAACTGAGAATTGATCCCTATACTAAAGTGTTACAGAAGTTTTGAATTGTCTGTTTTCAAAAGAGCAATTTTTTTGTTACCATTTAACTTTTCTGTTGCATCATGTGTTTCTGTCATAATACCATCTTTCCTTCCCTCCTAATTGTCTGTTTTGTTTCAGATAATCTGTGCTGCTTATAAAAAGCATATTTTGAAAAAAATTACAACACAGATTTTAATTTCTAGTTTTGATTTTCCCTCTGCAGTGCTAACAAAGATGAAACAATTGACGGCGAACAGAAGATTAGCGAGAGAGAGCAGTTAGAATCCACCAATCAAGAGCCAGAGATGGTATGATTGACAGCCCGCTTGCCCTATCAGAACACATTTCAAAGGTGGAGCTCATCGTTCAGTCTTTGACATGAAAATATTTCCCTCAGGAGGCCAGTGACCGTGAGGAAGGGGATGGAGAGGAAGACGAGGAGGAAGTTGAGGAAGAGGAAATGGATGCTGAGGAGAGCTCTGATGAGTCCGACTCTGACCTGGATGAGAAGGGTACTGATGTTTACTGTGAAATAATAACTATACCTTCATATGGTTTATATTAAAGGACTGCTTTTGTGAGACTTAAACTAGTACTAAAGCTATATGATGAGAATTAGCATTAAATTCTCATTACAACATGATTTTAGTAAGCCAGATCTATTAATTTTTAAGTAAAGAAGTACAAGAGTTTTGCCATTTTGTAAATATACAATATAGCGCATATATAATATATACTACTGCTTTTCAAAACAATTTCAATTTAAAAATGTTGCCTGTTTTAATGCCTGTCTTTTTGCAAACATAAATGTTGAAGTGTTTTTGTTGTTTTTGCATTGATAGAGGACTTCCAGGCAGATCTGGCCAACATCACGTGTGAGATCGCCATCAAGCAGAAGCTGATCGATGAGCTTGAGAACAGTCAGAGACGTCTGCACACGCTCAAACAACAGTATGAGCAGAAACTCATGATGCTGCAGTGCAAGATCAGAGACACGCAGCTGGAGCGAGACCGTGTGCTGCACAACATGGGTAAGGACACATATACCACCGCTACGCTATATGTGACCCTGGACCACAAAACCAGTCATAAAGGTCAATTTTATTCAATCATACATACAATTATACATCATCAAAGATGAATAAATAAGCTTTCCAGTGAAATATGGTTTGTTAGGATAGGACAATATTTGGCTGAGATGCAACTATTTGAAAATCTGGAATCTGAGGGAGCAAAAAAATCTAAATATTGAGAAAATCGCCTTTAAAGTTGTCCAAATGAAGTTCTTAGCAATGCATATTACTAATCAAAAATTTAGTTTTGATACATTTACGGTAAGAAATTTACAAAATATCTTCTTGGAACATGATCTTTACTTAATATACTAATGATTTTTGGCATAAAAGAAAGATGGATAATTTTGACCCATACTATGTATTGTTGACTGTTGCTACAAATGTACTTGTGCTACTTATGACTGGTTTTGTGCTCCAGGGTCACATATGACACATGATGCTGGGGTCAAATTAATATAAACATACAATTCCAGCAACAGCCCATTTTAGTTTCTGCAATATGTTTAACCAGAAAAAAGTGTAGGTTTTTATTTGTATCCATCAGGAATAGATGGAGTTTTAAAAAGGGGGAAGGGGAAGGGGAAGTGGTGTGTGGCCAAGTATGGTGACCCATACTCGGAATTTGTGCTCTGCATTTAACCCATCCAAGTGCATACACACAGTAGTGAACATACACCTGGAGCAGTGGGCAGCCAATGCTGCGGCGCCCGGGGAGCAGTTGGGGGTTTTGGTGCCTTGCTCAAGGGTCTCACCTCAGTCGTGGTATTCCCTGCCGGACCCGAGACTCGAACCCACAACCTTCGGGTTACAAGCCCAACTCTCTATCCATTAAGCCACGACTGCCCCCAAAAGTGGGCATTGCTACCAGAATGAAGCCTGGTAGTTTGGGGGAGGAGTTGAAAAATAAGTAATTTTTGACTTAGTTATTGAAGTTTAATGAAAGATTATTAAAGTGTTTATTTGGGCATACAATAATGAATAATTCACAATGAGGCCAAAAACATTCATAAATAGCGTAAATTTCATGATGACTTTATGATAAAATATGACGAAATAAATTATTCAATTAATTTTGGAGCATGTCTTCTAACACATTCAGTAATCCTAACGTGTAGATCAGGTTTGTGTCAGGACTGATACAAGCTTGTCTTTGTTTATTTGTTTGTTTTATATTGTGTTTTATGTTATGATTTGTTTTGTTGTGTTATGTTTTGTGTTTTTTTTATGTTGTTTTGTTGTGTTATGTTTTGTTTTATGTTTTTGTCTTGTTTTGTGGGTTTTTTGTTTTGTTTTGTATTGTTTTTTTATGTTATGTTTTGTATTATGTTTTGTGGGTTTTTTGTTTATTTGTTTTGTTATGGTATGTTTGTGTTTTTTTTTTGTGTTTTTTTGGTTGTTTTGTTTTAGGCTCTGTGGAGTCATGCTCTGAGGACAAGACCAAACGGATAAAAGCAGAGTATGAGAAGAAACTCGGTGTCATGAACAAAGAGCTCCAGAAACTACAGGCGGCTCAGAAGGAACACGCTCGTCTACTGAAGAACCAGTCACAGTACGAGAAACAACTGAAGAAACTACAGCTGGATCTGGCGGAAATGAAGAAAACCAAAGTGAGAGTCACCGTGGAGACATGGCTGTGCACTGAATCACTGAAACATGCTGAATCACCATTACGACATAAAATATTTGATTACAACAGCGCCTCCTAGTGGTCCACATACATAGCAACAACACCAACATAGTACAGAGATAATTTAAGAATTGGCTGCTTTTCTCAAAATCTGTACTAAATTGTTTATAGATGACAATAAAAATAAGCATTGACATCCAAAATTATATAATTTATTCTGTTATAACCACACAAGTGTGCTACTAATCAACATCTTTTAGAAATATCAATAGTTCAGATTAATTTCAATTCTATTCCATTTTGTTAGATTGGAAATTCCTGATGTAATATCAGTATCAAACATATTACCCTTCATGAAAATATTTATATATGTATGTTTATGTGTATATACTAAATCAAAATCAAATTGATTCCATGATATGCCAGTTATCAAATTAAATTGATCACGGTTAATCATATAATTTGCATTATTTTCCCAGAAAACATTACATTAGAAAAGTTATTAAGATAATTCTAAGATTTAAACTATGAAATTAATTGAATTTCGTACTATTTTACTATTCTCCTTATGTGTTAAATAAGTAGTATGGTAGCTATTGCAAACAAGTCCACACTCTGATCTGTCTAATTAATTTGTATGGCCTGAGTCCTCCAGCTAAGCCAGCATTGAAATGAGCTGACTGTTGCTATGGTGGCTGTTGTCAGGTGCGTCTGATGAAGCAGATGAAGGAGCAGCAGGAGAAGAGCAGGATGGCCGAATCCCGCAGGAACCGTGAGATCGCCACACTGAAGAAGGACCAGCGCAAACAGGAGGTGCATGATGGGAGAATAACACAAATGCAGCATGAAAGAGCCAACTGACAGTGAAATACATTCAGTGTGCTGTGTGTTTTTCTCTTGTACAGCATCAGCTAAAACTGCTTGAAGCTCAAAAGAGACAACAGGAACTTATCCTGCGCAGGAAGACTGAGGAGGTGAAATATTCCCCTCAATTTTGCCTCTACTGCACCTCCAAAGTGTGACTCATTGATATGTTTTTAATCACACAATAATATTTATTAATTTAACATATATTATTAAGGTTATAAATTTCATTTTTTAAACATGCAAGTACCTTGAAAATAAAAATCACTTGCTTTGATATTTTTGTTACATAATGCACTTAAAAATAGTTTTTGGTAACTGAAGTAAAGATGAACTATATTATATTAATATTATATAAATTATATATATATATATATATATATATATATATATATATATATATATATATATATATATATATATATATATATATATAAAATTTATTATTATTATTATTATTATTATTATTATATAATTCATCTTTATTTCATTTTTTAGAATGTAACTGAAATAAAATAAGTTAAAGTTGAAGTACTTGAAGTACTACAATTACTTAAACTAAAACTGAAAAAAAAACATAATTAAAATTTAAAAAGCACATAATACAAATACTAAAAATTAAACAAAAACTGAAAATATTAAAATGTTATAATATTATATAAATAATACTAAAACAACACGTATGCACCTATACAGTATGCCTTGGCAATTAACTGAAAAAATTGTATAATTGGAAGTATAATATAAAGCTCATAAAAACATAAAATGATCATTAAAATTATATATATATATATATATATATATATATATATATATGAATAAATACTATAAGTTAGTATTGATAAATACTATAAGTTCCCAGATGCTTTTTGGAGCCACTAAGTTGTATATTTATAATCTAAATACTTTCATATAATAAATGTGAACATTATGAAGATATTTACTACTATGTAAGTGAATTGATCCTTCAATTTGGGTATTTCGATATATTTAATTTATATTGATAGTCAATTAATATGTTCATTTTGGCAAGTCAGAAAAGGCTAATCTGTATTTTCCCAAGGTTTCCTGTACTGATTGCTGCTGTGTCTCTCAGGTGACTGCTCTGAGGAGACAGGTGCGACCCATATCAGGAAAGGTCACACGAAAGGTGAACCTGCTGGAGACAAGCCAGGACTTCTCTCACAGACAACCTGCAGGTCGCTCATACTCGGCCTCAGGAGCACCTAACGGAGCCAGGTACATTATACAGGCTTCATGTGCAGTAATGTATGTACTGGAGATGACCTCATTCTGCAGTGACGGACAACTGTTTGCTTTAGATTGTACCATCGCAGGCCGGTTGGGGTGTACTTTACCCGAGTGGCTCGCGGGAAATGGCAGAGTCTGGAACGCCGTATCTCAGATATTATCATGCAACGCATGACCATTTCCAACATGGAGACCGACATGAATCGTCTTCTAAAGGTATGAATCAACCTTTTACCTACTTAACAATGTTAAATATGCCTTAATGCCAATGTAATTGTGAGCTAACCAGTGTTAGTGAAAGTTACTTTTAAAAGTAATGCATTACAGTATTGCGTTACTGCATAAAAACATAACTAATTGCGTTACTGAGTTACTTTCTATGGAAAGTAATGCATTGTTACTTTTGCTTTACTTTTTGTCACCTGGGCTGGGCTTGCTTATTTGTTTTTGAATAACAAAAAAATCTAAAGTTATTTCTTTGGCAACTGTAAAGGCCCTTTCACACCAAAAGTGAAACTAATAAGCCTGAATAAGGCTTAAGGAAGTGCATCTGCCTCCGTACTTACTCCCGATTTCTCTCAACATGGGGACAGGAGAGCTGGCAGTGAATACATAAGTATTGTGCATTACTTATTTGAAAAAGTAACTCATAGTTATATAGAAAAGTAATCTGATTACATAACTTGTTACTTGTAATGCCTTACCCCAACACTGGAGATAGCATTTGCATTTCCTAAAATAAAAAGAAAAAAATAGGGCCATGTACAAAATTGTTTAGCTTCTCGTCATTTGAAATCCCTTTCACAGCAACGTGAAGAGCTGACGCGCCGGCGGGATAAGATTGGCAGAAAGAGAGAGAGACTGCTGGCAGAAGAACCGGAGGTAGAAAAAGCCGTTCAGTCTCTGAATGAGGAGCTGGAGTCTCTGCTGGCCAACATCGACTACATCAACGACAGCATCTCTGATTGCCAGGCCAACATCATGCAGATGGAGGAAGCCAAGGTGAGGCTGACTGGAACTGCTTTAGTTGCTTTCTGATTGACAGGAGCAGGAACAGGAACACACTACGTAGTGTTCACTACTCCCTACTCCCAGAACACTTGCATCATGTATATTAAACTATGATGACATAATATGTTTGTGTAAATAAATTATATTTTAGCATATGTTTGTGTAATGTACATACGTATATAATACATCCATGTATGTTCATGTCAAATATATTTTTATGATTAATTTAAAATTAAATATCATATTTGAAAGTGCTAGACTGAGTGACAATTGTCTGTTGTGATGTTTAATATGAAAATAAATGTAATTTGGTTATATTAGATATATCTTTTGTAAGATGTAACTGTCACATTTTTCACACTTTATAGCAATGAACAACCACATATAAACTATGGCTGTGTGTGATATGGACAAAAAAGATTAAGATTTTTTGATCAATATTGCGATTTCGGTTTTAATCACAATCGTTCTTTACACACACACACACACACACATTTTACCTTCATAAATGCTTCATTCTTAAATGCAGTGTTCTGCTTGACCACATATCTGAAGTAGTTGTGTAGTATTTCACTTGTTTTATGAACACATTTTTAGATAGAAGTCAAATTTCACAATTTTTAATTCCAATTTCGATACAAAACCTACTAACCTAACTACTATAAAGTTTAAACATTATTAAAGAGAAAACATTTAGTAGTAAAATAAGAACAATTAAACAAATTACAAGTAATAACACAAATAAATACAACAGAACAAAGATACAAATTTAATTAATTCATTAGATCTGATGATCTGAATCAGTTTACTGTAATGACACTGCATCAGTTTAATGAAATGATTCTGAATGATTTCACTGACTTTAAGACTGAAATTACCCTTTGTAATGTTTCCGGTCATTTAACTGAAATGATCAAATTCTGAGATCTGTATTCTTTAAATTAAACCACTGGAAATTTTCTTTAGTCAAGTCAAGTCACTATTATTTGTATAGCGCTTTTAACAATGCAAATTGTGTCAAATCAGCTTTACATCAGCTTGATATGAAGCTGGGAGGCTTTATATCAGCTTTAAAGTATTTAGACGGGGAAATAGTGTGTTGAAATAGTGTCATTCTCCTCTGGCCAGACAAAATCAGCAGTTTAAATCTAGGCTGCAGCAGAGTCAGATTGTGTAAAGGACTCATCTGGTTCCTGTGGTCTTGTCCCGATGGCCGTCTAGGAGACAGGGTCTTCACTGGGGATCAGTCTCTGGGGCTCATCTAGTTGTCCTGGTCTCCGCTGACGTTCAGGGCTGTAGAGGTCATCTCTAGGTGCTGATCCACCATCTGATCTGGATACGGACTGGATCTGGGTGGCTACGGTGACCTCGGAATAAGAAAGAAACAGACTAATATTAACGTAGATGCCATTCTTCTAACGATGTAACAAGTACATCAGGTGTTTTGAGAAGTGTTCCCGGTTCCAGTTGAACTAATTAATGCAGCCTAACAATGCTTTAACGGATTTGAATAATAGAAATGTGATAGTGTATTATGTGTAAGCCAGGATAAAGAGATGGGTCTTTAATCTAGATTTAAACTGACAGAGTGTGTCTGCTTCCCGAGCAGTTTTAGGTAGATTGTTCCAGAATTTGGGTGCTAAATAGGAAAATGATCTCCGCCCGCAGTTGATTTTGATATTCTAGGTATTATCAAATGGCCAGAGTTTTGAGATCGCAGCGGACGTGAAGGACTATAATGCGATAAGAGCTCACTCAAATACTGAGGTGCCAAACCATTCAGGGCCTTATAGGTAATTAGCAAGATGTTAAAATGTATACAATGTTTAATAGGGAGCCAGTGCGGTGCTGATAGAACCAGGCTAATGTGGTCATCCTTCCTTTAAATCTCTGCTTTACAATATACGTTTGGCAAACCAACCAAAGGTAGACATATACTAATCTGGAAACAGGGTTGCCAGGTCTGCAAAACAAAACTAGTCTAATTGTTAAGCAAAACTACCCCAGTCATGTTTTTTCCAGTGGTTTTCCTCTCCGTCAGGAATCCACTCCATCAAACAGCACTGTAAAAGTAGCTCAATTCCGTGGGAAAACCATGGATTTGGCAACACTACCCAGGAAAGCATCCAGCTAAATTATCCGATTTGTCTACTTACATGGCAGAAGCAAATGCACAGATCTGATTCATATCACATTTATTTCCACATATGAATGAAGCCTGAAACGGATCTGAAAATATCGAAATCCATGTGTTGTTTTTCCTGCTTACACATTTGTGGGTCATATCCGATCTGTGCCACATTTGAGGAAAATTCACAATTGAGTCACCATTGCAATGTAAATGCCACCTAAATTAAACCACTGAAGTTAGTATAAATGGAGTTTGACTGAATTATATGGAAGGCTTACTGTTGTTGTTCATATACAGGAGGAGGGTGATGCTGTTGATGTCTCTGCTGTGGTTGGTTCCTGCACTCTGGCTGAAGCTCGATTCCTATTGGATCATTTTATGTCCATGGCCATCAACAAGGTATCCAGTCATAAAACTGTTACCCTGCTTGGTCTTCTGTGTTAGAGGCTATAAATTTAAAAGATCCATTCTCATACAGTTTCATTCATTTTTCAAGCATTAGCACATTTGACATTCATCCTTATTGTGTGCTTTCAGGGTCTGCAGGCTGCTCAGAAGGAATCTCAGATAAAGGTGTTGGAAGGGCGTCTCAAGCAAACTGAGATCAACAGTGCCACCCAGAACCAGCTGCTCTTCCACATGCTGAAAGAGAAGGCAGAGTTTAACCCAGAACTGGATGCATTGTTGGGGAACGCTCTGCAAGGTGGGGACACTCTTCCTGGGGCTTATTCTTTAGCACCTTGACCCCAGGCATTAGGAATTACACAGAGACCCTGACTGTACTGCTCAGCCCTGCTAGCATGCCAGAATGCTCAGATTCTGCTTTTCTAGAGCTGGTGCCAGTGCCAAATCTGAAAGTGGGCTGTGCTTTTCCACACACAAAAAATATGTGGTGCCCAAATTCAGTTTCCGAACCAGCCTGAAATCTTGCTGGTCTTGATCAGTCATTGGTCATTGGAAAACAAGCCCTGGCCAAGCCTCCGCTCTTGCTCCTGGACCAGCCCCAGCATAAAAGCGATAATAGTTACCAATTTTGCCAATCCTAAGAAATTCAGGACTTTTTTATGATTCTGCAAATATTCACAAATGCATCTGTAGACTCTAGGGCAGGGATAGCCAACCCTGTACCTGGAGGGCTTCTATCTTGCAGCTCTAATCTTAAGTCCGGTACAAACCAAGCCAATGCCGATGAAGTAGTGGCGACGAAAGCAGACTGTGGGGTCAGCTCACGTCGGCATCATCTGGGTCCAAAGTTGCCCTGACACACCAAGCCGACGCTCGACACCCGACGGCCAAGTAGCACGTCCATTCTGCGCATTTCTCGTGCACTGGTTCGCCAGCTGAACAGCCAATCAGAATGATCAGTTGGCCCAACTGACCGACGAGCTCCGACACCGATTCAACATGTTGAATCGGCCGAAAAAAAGCCGACGAGGACCAACTTCTGCCGACAGCGTGGAACACATTGAGAAAACTTAGTCGGCTGACGAACAAAAACTGCCCGATGGCCGACCGTCGGCTTGGTGTGTACCAGGCTTTAGTCAAACATACCTGAACCATTGGTGCCAATAGACTAGTGGGGCAGTGCGGCGACATATGACGCTGTTGCGTTATGGGCATCTCGAGTTCGATTCCCAGCTCGAGGACCTTTCCAGATTCTACTCACCCTCTCTCTCCCACTTTGATTCCTGTCTCGTCTACACTGTCCTATTGTAATAACTGCAAAAAAACGGCAAAAATAAATCTTAAAAAAACATACCTGAACTAGTTACAGGCATGTCTTGGAGCAGGTTTGGAACTGACGTCTGCAGGAAGTTTGCCCTCAAAGGAACGGTATTGGCTACTCCTGATCTAGGAGTTACACCAACTAATTGATTAGTTCTGCCACTAGTTGATGTGTTGGGTCTGTGTTGACTAGTCATGGAGTAAGTGTAAGTCCAATGTCTCGCTATTCTTGGGAGCATTTGGAATCAGTCTTGACTCGAACTCGACTATCCAGTGGTCTCGGTCTTGACTTGCACTCAACCTACTCAGGTCTGAGTCTGGACTTGGACTTAAATGAGCTGGTCTAGACTACAACACAGAACTCTATGGTGTGTTTAGTTTGTGGTCTCAACATCAGCATTAAGTCTGGTTCACATTGCAGCTTATATTGCCCAAGAACCACCTGTTTAGACAGGAAGAGATTGTCTGAACCATAGGTCTTCAACCCTGCTCCTGGAGACCAACCATCCTGTTAAGTTCATTTCCAACCTGCTTCAGCACTCCTGGCCTGTGACTTTTCAAGTGGCCTTGATTAGCTGGCCTATGGTCTGAAGCACACGTCTGACCAGAGTTAGTTTTTAAATCCGCAGTGACCAGTCCTTCTCCTGGAGGGCTAACATCCTGCAGAGTTTGGCTAAAACTTGCTCAAATACACCTGCCTGAAAGTTTCTAGCTGTGGTCCTGAACACCTTTATTATACCTATTTCAAGTGTTTTATTGGGTTTGGAGCTAAACTCTGCAGGACTTGTAGGATCGGACCCCTGCCTTAAACAAAACCACAGTAACGGACCTACATGCAACACAGTGGTAGCTCAGTCAAATAATGAATTAGTCTCCATTAGGGATAGCAAGTTTTACCGATTCGCATCGGTGGATCAACATAAAAGTTAATTTAAAAAGGTGTGTATCGGATACAAGTTGGCATTTGTATCGCAATGCATCATTACTAACATATTTGCATATTGCATCGGCCTCATTTATGGAGATGAACATCCCTAGTCCCCATGAAAAGTTGTAATGACCGAGCAAATTAGTGGAAAAATAATATTTCTAAAATAATATTTCAAAACAAATATATATTTTTTCAGATATCTATTTTTTGTTTTCACATTTGTGCTCATATACTATAAGCAAACTCTTTCAAACAATCAAAGCAAACTTTGGAAAAATAATGCCTCATTGCAAGCACTCACTGCAGCAAACTGCTTGACTGCAGACTGATGCAAACATTCACGCCCCTTTACTCCTAGAAGTTACTTAGCACCCAACCAATCAGACTGGAGCTGCCCTTTCAAATTACTGGCCTGTATGTTGTTTAAGACTAAAGCGGTAGCCGAATACAGTGAATAAGTGAAACACAGGCTTTCAGTGGTCACATGGAAATATCAGAATTTTAACATTTTGATAATGAAATGTGTTAGTTAAAGGAGTGGGACCTTTTGAAATGTCCTTTCCATATTCACATCGTATCGCTGTATAGGATTAGGGCTAGGGTATATATCCATGAATCCCATCATACCATACAAGTTAATTTCTTTGTGTTACATTTGTTTTTGTTTTGATCTGGGGGAATGTATGTTTGATTTCTTTGTTGCCTTTTTTCTGTTCCCCTGTTGGCCGTTTTGAAACAGAACTAGGTAACATGCCCTTGGGTGAGTAACAGTAGCCACACTCTCTCTGTAATGAGTGCATGGGTCTACCTCTTCGGACTAACCACAGACTAGCGGTCCCGTCCGCAGGTGCATGAGGCTTCTGTTCATCTGTCCACACCTCCTCTACCGGTTTTTACCATATTAAAACATCAATCCCCAGCTAGCAACATGCTACTTATTAGCATTAGCAAACATCAAACTCTGGCAGCAGGAAAACAAGTGTCTCTTCCAGACCATGTATGACTAATTTTTTCCCTCCTTTTTGAATGATTTACCATTTATGCTCCCTCATTCCTCTTCTCCACACTTTTTTTTGCTCTAACTTTGATGATAGCCTCTTTCTCAGCTTTCACAGCTGATATCAGAAACCGGTTTGGATCAGTGTTTCATGGCAACTAAAGAAACTAGCATGGTAGCGCTGTGCTTAATTTATCCTCATTTGCTTTTTTTTTACTACCACATTCTCAAAAGCCTCTTTTCAACATCACAGATAACAACGTTGGCGTGATTTTGCCTTGATTCAAGAATTTTGCAAGTCCTTCCAAGGAATTCTTCTGATGTAAATTAGATGCCCATTTGTGCTTCTTTTAATATACACTCTTATTTCTTTTTCTTCATTAGACAATGGCGATGACAGTAGTAGCGATGAGTCAACCCCAAGTCCTGCAGTAGAAGGAAAGTAAGTTAATCTGCTAATGACAAATATGTTTGTTTTCATTACTATGCTTTATTGAATGAGCAAACCTAAGTCAATATCTTTTCCCATAATTTAGCACCCTAGCCTCAGACCTCATGAAGTTATGCGGTGAGACTAAATCTAGGACTAAGGTATGGGAGAAATTACCTTAATTTTTTGCCTTAACCAAAGCTTGGTAAGCAAGAGATTTTAGGTGCAAACCATTCAAAGGGTGATCCATGAGCTAGAATCAATGTGACGTTTATAGAGACCCCTAATCTCAGTTGGACTGAACCTAATAAGTAACTTTGGATGAAAGTTTTGCTAAATGACAACTAATTCCTGTTCCTTACTTAACTAACCATGACCATTTGTTTTGCAATTATTGCAAAGGCCCGAAGAAGGACCACTACTCAGATGGAGTTACTCTATGTAAACAACTGTGACTCTGGCCCCGACACACCAACAAGAGACTTCTCCGTCCCTCTACACCCAATGGCTGAGACATCCGAGGGAGCTGCAGACCTGGAGTCAGCTGGAAATACAGTCAGAGATCGGGACTACATGCTCTCTACTGCTGGCTTGTCCTCTCGAATGGGTAGTATGTAAGTATATAGTAATCTTAAACCTTGCTGACTAAAAGCTGAGCGCTTACTAACTGTTTCACCTCACGTCATGCATGAACTAACTACTCCTGTTTTATCTTTACTTTACTGGGCTGATCTCATCTGGTCACTTTCAGTTTACAGTAGTTGTTAATACAGATAACATCATCGAAGTTCTTCTCTAATATAGGGTGTTATTCACTTGAATTTCATTGTTGTTCCACGTGTTCTGAGTGGCTAACAACACTAAACAAGTAAACTTTGTTTGGTACTGATGGTAAAAACTTTTGAACCAAACTCTTTTATTATAATAACTTTTATTTCTCTTGGAACTTGGACTACTGGATGCTAGATGACAATAGCATAGTAAGCCATGGGGACTACTTATCTAGCGGGAAGAGCTGTACACTTCTGGCAACCATTTTTGTCAGTCCGTTTACCACAAATTTATATCAAATAAACCGTTTTTACAAGGGAGTGTGGTCAAAAATCACACAACTGAGATGATCTACAGCAAAAGGCAGAGACAAGTTGTATTAAGCAAATGACAGTCTGACATCTGTGTTGGAAATCTAAATAGAAATGTCTGACAAGCATTCCAAACATTTTAAGTCACTTGAAAGTTTTTTTTTTTCCCATTTACAAGTTGAAAAAACATGAATAACCACATTTCACTTGAAAAGTTTACCAGCTGTGAAGAATTTTTCAGGTTTGCTCTAACAGTTTGCCAGAAGTCGCAGATATATTCAAAATATCTGTTTGTCAGAAGTAGCCGATATTTTCAAAATATCTGTTTGTCAGAAGTAGCCGAAATATTCAAAATATCTGTTTGTCAGAAGTAGCCGATATATTCAAAATATCTGTTTGTCAAAAGTACTGGATATTTTCAAAATATCTGTTTTCCAGAAGTAGTGGATATTTTCAAAATATCTGTTTGCCAGAAGTAGTGGGTATTTTCAAAATATCTGTTTGCCAGAAGTAGCGGATATTTTCAAAATATCTGTTTGCCAGAAGTAGCAGATATTTTGTAAATATCTGTTTGTCAGAAGTAGCCAATATATTCAAAATATCTGTTTGTCAGAAGTAGTGGACATTTTACGAAATATCTGTTTGTCAGAAGTATCAGATTTTTTCAAAATATCTGTTTGTCAGAAGTATCGGATATTTTCAAAATATCTGTTTGCCAGCAGTAGCGGATATTTTCAAAATATGTTTGCCAGAAGTAGTGGATATTTTCAAAATATGTTTGCCAAAAGTAGCAAATATTTTCAAAATATCTGTTTGCCAGAAGTAGCGGATATTTTCAAAATATCTGTTTGCCAGAAGTAGCGGATATTTTCAAAATATCTGTTTGCCAGAAGTAGTGGATATTTTCAAAATATGTTTGCCAGAAGTAGCGGATATTTTCAAAATATCTGTTTGCCAGAAGTAGCAAATATTTTCAAAATATCTGTTTGTCAGAAGTATCGGATATTTTCAAAATATCTGTTTGCCAGAAGTAGTGGATATTTTCAAAATCTGTTTGCCAGAAGTAGTGGATATTTTCAAAATCTGTTTGCCAGAAGTAGTGGCTATTTTCAAAATCTGTTTGCCAGAAGTAGCAAATATTTTCAAAATATCTGTTTGCCAGAAGTAGCGGATACTTTCAAAATATCTGTTTGCCAGAAGTAGCGGATATTTTCAAAATATCCGTTTGTCAGAAGTAGCAGGTATTTTCAAAATATCTGTTTTGCCAAAAATAGTGGATATTTTCAAAATATCTGTTTGCCAGAAGTAGCGGATATTTTCAAAATATCTGTTTGCCAGAAGTAGCGGATATTTTCAAAATATCTGTTTGTCAGAAGTAGCAGTTATTTTCAAAATATCTGTTTGCCAGAAGTAGCGGATATTTTGTGGATATTTGAAAATATCTGTTTGTCACTTGTTGTGGATATTTTCAAAATATGTGATTTCCAGTTGCGGCGGATATTTTCAGAATATCTGTTTGCCAGAAGTAGCGGATATTTTCAAAATATCTGTTTGCCAGAAGTAGCGGATATTTTCAAAATATCTGTTTGTCAGAATTAGAGGATATTTTGTGGATATTTGAAAATATCTGTTTGTCAGTAGTTGTAGATATTTTCAAAATAACCTTTTGCCAGTAGTTATATATGTTTGTCAAACAGCTATTTGCCACTAGTAACAGAAATTGTTGAAATACCTGTTTGCCAGTAGTGTCAGATATTTCGGTGAGTCACCCCAGAATTGTTTTCCAGTAGGTTTGCATTGTTGCCAAGAGTTTGTTGCAAGTAACAGTGAAGTGCTGCAGACATTTTTGCAGCTGTAACTGTTAAACCCATCTCCTGAATTTAATCAGCATTTTATTTTTAAAGAACAGGCAATGTTGAGTTATTTGTGTCTTTTATTATGCATGCTGCCCATTTTATGTTTGTGTCTTTTTTTTCAGTACTTGTGTTTTATTTTATGTTTCTGTCTTTCACATTGCAAATGGATCTTAAAGTAGCAGCTCTGGCAACAGACTTCCAGCAGGTGGGCAAAAGAGAGTCCCGGAACCATCCCCTCTGTCTCGCAGGAAGATTTATGACAAGGGACAAGCCCTGGCTGACAAGGCCAAAGACAAAGAGATCACACAGTAAGAGCTAGCACCCCCCAGTGGCAGAAAGTTACTACTGCAGTTTTGGGAGGTTTTGGTGTCTGCCTGTTTGTGTTGTTTTTTTAAGATCTTCTTTGAAACAGAATACTGCAAACAGGATACGTATGTAGAAAGTTTGGCATATAAGAAAAGAAAAAAAAAAAAAATCAGATTTTGAAGAAGCATGTTCTCTGACTTACCCTAACATGTCAAACAAAAGCCATTGCAATAATCACACTACTGGCTTTATTAAGAATGAGAAGAATGAGAATTAATCACATATTGTGTACAGCTCAGAAGGGGGTCGAAACTCCAATTTAGACAAATTATTGTTTTCAGCAATCCAGAAAATGGTGTTTACATGACATTTTCTAATTCAGAGTATTGTCAATAGTCGTGTTATTAGCAGTCCATGTAAAAAATGGCCACAAAATGCCAAATTGGCTTTCCTTTGAAAGTACAGTAGTCATAGATTTTGCCCTGCAGAACTTGGTAGTCAATGAACAGTAGTCTAAAACAAATGACTGTCCTTGCAAAATTAAATGTCTCTAAGGGGGTGACTAGGCCAGTGTTTTTCACCACAAGACAGAAACTAAAATCCTTCCGTTGACCTACAGAGTGATATACCCAGTTCGATTATATATATATATATATATATATATATATATATATATATATATATAATATAAAATATATTATTTTCTCTAGAACTTACATAACACAATGTAAACTGAGGTCACAAGAAGTTTTTGCCATACAAATGCTGACTACTCTGATTATTTGCATCTGAAGTGCTTTGGTTTTTAATTTGCATTTAAATTAGACATTTTTTATATGTTAATTGAATAACAGTGTGTTACTCTGTGTGTGGGTATTTGTGAGTGTGTGAATGTGCATGTATTTAAAGTGTTTTCAGTGGTTGTGGGAGGAGCCTAGAGTGAGTCCCACCCTGTGGGACTCACTCTAGGCGGGGCCGAGCATAATGTCTCCATGCATCTGACAAGACTGTATTAGTAAATGATAGTCTGTAGGACCAAAGGTGGCAAAGTTAACATCATAATCTGTTCTGGTTTAAAATTTGGGAATGTGTATTTAACCTGCTTTTAAATAGAATTTTTATATCGACAGGAAATAGGGTGATTATTAAATTACCAAATTATGTAATAACATGTACACAATTAATATATTTTTGTAACATATATACTAGAAAATACATAAATGTGACTATAAATGAGATTGTTTCAGTTTATGTTTAAACTTTATTATGCTTCAGTCTTTCCCTGTTCTTTTCTCAAACACAAGGGATTTTACAAGTCTCTCCACTCCAATTAAATTTTCTGATTTCTTTTTGTTGTTCTATTTGGATTTGCTCAGACATGTTTTTTTCATTGCATGTGGATGAATTTCTGGACAGCATTCATTGGCACGCGTGCCCTATCATACTTGTTTCATAAACTATTTTTGAAAAATCATACAGTGCCATAAAATGATTTGTCTTCATGATATTCTCTCTGATTGTTTATTTAGAAAACTTCCTGACAAACTTGGGGTTTTTTTTATTGTTAATTGTTCATAAACATTGAGCTTAGCTGATGTTAGAGATGGCTAAAGTTTATTGAAAGTTTTTTTCTGGTATTTTGTTAAAACATCCATAAGATGCTGCTTTGCTTTGCTGTTGGAGAAATGTTGGTGGGATGGACACTTCTGGAGATATTACCACCACTCAGTCTTTTTCAAAACTACGCTTTGTTTTCCTTATTTCCATTGTCTTATACATTTGATTATATGAAATATATAGATAAATATACAGTTAAAGAGGCAATCAGGAAAGTATTTTTATGGCACTGTTTTCTGCAATGTTTGGATAGAAGACAATGTCTCAATACACAAGATTTAATGTATCTACTGAGTGTTGATTCTTTTTGACATGCGTCAGAGGTGTCATCAACCCTGTTCCTGTGTCGAAGAGCAGTCGTGGTGGCTCACTGCAGTGTGTTCATATAGCCGAGGGTCACAGTAAAGCTGTACTGTGTGTCGACTCCACAGATGACCTCCTCTTCACTGGGTCAAAAGGTCAGAACATTGTTCAATATTCATTATATAGTTTATGCTAGTATGATTTTGTTGTGCTTATCCAACCAGGTTGCTTTGGTAAACACAACGGCATACACTGAGCATAGATAACATAACATAACATAAGATGACATGAAAACAGTTCATGAGCTTAGGGATCAGAGAAACATGGAATGAAAATTTATGTTTTAAGGGGGGTTTTGAAGTCATGTAATGTTGAAAGGTCATGGATGTTTTGGGAAATGGAATTTCAGAGTGTGGAGGCAGAGATACAGAAGGCCCTTCCACCAAACAATGCTAGTTTGTGCCGCAGGTCAAACAACAGACCATAATCAGAGGACCTAAGCGTGCAAACTGGGGTGTGTGTAGGAGTGAAATCAGAAATATATAGGGGCAAGACCATGGAGGCCCTGAATGTGATTATAAGAAGAATCTTGTATTGATTATGTAAGTGAATGGGTAGTAATGTGGTGAGAGTTTATTGATATGTTAGAACCCTAGATGCAGAGTTCTGAATGAATTAGAGCTTCTTTATTGTTGTGTTGGGTAAGCCATAGAAGAGAGATCTGCAGTAGTCAAACCAGCACTCCAGCAATATTAAAGTCCGCATGAACCGGAAGTTGCTGCCAACTTTATTTCAGTGTAGTGACGTAGTTCCAGCTGAAATGGAATATTGAATAGAGGGCGGGGTTTTATTTTAGCGCTTCTCCTCTCCGTCTCTCACTAACGGCCTGGAGGGGCGTGGTTTGCCCAAGCCATCAAGCTGACGTCATCAGAGAGGGAACGCCATTCTACAGCGGAAGCAGATGATCAGATTTTGATTAAAGATTACCAAGATAAACTATTTTTTTCAGAGGATTAAGTTGCATGGATTAATTGTTCACTTTAAGACTAACAATGTGCGCTAGCAAAATAAATATTGTAAATTTTGATTTCTTAACACTTTAACACTGTCAGCACAGAAACAGGATACAAATTAAAAAGGACCAGCAATAAGTAGATCTGTTTTATCAGTGTTGAGAAAAAATGACTAGTCATCCACACATTTATGTCATCAATACAAGCCAATACAGAGTTTGTGGGGAAAGGAGCAGTGCACTGAGAACAGATGTAAAGTTGTGTGTGTACCAATGGAAGTTAAAGCCATGATGGAGAGTAAAGGCCCAAGAACAGAACCCTGGGGAACACCGTGTGAGACAGAGGCAGTGCTGGAGATGTAGGAAGTGGTATGAAGTGAACCAGGATAAAGCAGTTCCAGAGTTACCAAGAGCAGAGAGTTATGAGATTAACACTACCAATTCCTTAATTTTTTAGTACTTCTTAATAAGAATAATTGGTCTAAACAGTTTTTATAAGCTGGCCCTGTTTCCTCTTTCAGACCGGACTTGTAAGGTGTGGAACCTGGTCACGGGACAGGAGATCATGTCTCTAGGTGGCCACCCCAACAATGTGGTATCTGTGCGTTACAGCTCCAGCTTGGTGTTCACAGTCTCCACCTCCTACATCAAAGTTTGGGACATCCGTGACTCCGCAAAATGCATCCGGACACTCACGTGAGTTCCTGTCAGATCAAATAAACTACAAGCATTCTTCAATTTAGGGTTATCAGAATCCCAATACCACATATCGCGTTTTTGAACACTTAATTACATGCTAAGTGCAATTAATTGAAAATGTAGGTAACACTTTATTTTAAGGTGTCCTTGTTATGTTACATGTGCTTACTATTATAATAACAATAAATTATGCATAATTACATGCAAGTAACATTAAGCCAAACACTAATCCTAACCCTAACCACCATATAGTAAGAACATGTAGTTAATTAATATTACTCAGTACTTAAATGTATAATTACACTGTTACAAGGACACCTTAAAATAAAGTGTAACCAAAATGCATCATAGTTTAAATTTATATCAAATGCATTTAGCTGAACATTGCAGTGCTATTTTGATCCACTTAAATTGGACTTAAGTACGTATTTATATGTAATTTCATAATTAAGGTGAAATATTTTATTGTCTTTAAAATATATATTGCTGAATATACTGACAAGCATTTATGCTGAACTAAAGTTTACTTTAATCCCATTTCTATTGAAACTTGTATGTTGTGTTTAAATATATTTGTCATTGCATCTATGTAACTATGGTTGCAATTTAATACATTTAAAATTTAATAACTTCTTTAATACTGAGTAACACACTGCAGTTTAAATTATAAGTATTTAATTATAAGTACTTTGCATGTTCTTTAATTTGTTAGTCAACGCAACAAAATAAGTGTATTTCTTTAAAGCACAAAAAAATAAAAATGTGAAATGACATATTATTTTGACTTGTCCAACAGCTTCATTTGGGTCTTTATCAAATTTGTGTCAGATGACCTTGAGACCAATGTTGGGGAAAGTTATTTTTAAATATAACGCATTACAATATTGTGTTACTCCCCAAAAAATAACTAATTGCGTTATTTTTTTATGGAAAATAATGCGATTCATTTCTCTTGTGTTTTTCTCTTGTGTTACATTTCTCATCTGTGCTGCGCATGCTTGTTTATTTTTAATATAAAAAGTTATGTCTTTGGGAAAAGTAAAAGCCCTTTCACACCAAAAGTGAAATGAATAAGCCTCAGGATGAAGGAAATGTAAATTCACATCTGTACAGTAGAGGGTGCAGGACAAAGAAAGTTCAACACTCTTCAGCAATAAGAAAAAAAAAAAAAATCAAACATAAATGTTATGTTTAGTCATTTTTGCTTAGTATGGTTGAATTGGATCATCAAGGGTCAGCAACAAAGGCATTGTCAGTCAATAAATGGGAAAACAAAGTAAGTGGCTTTACTATTTGAAGAAAACATCAGATTTTTTTCAAGCAGCTAGTAAAGTAACATTACTTTTTTTCACAATATATTTTATTGTGAAAAAAAGGTAATTTGTTACTTTACTAGCTACTTGAAAAAAAAATCTGATTACTTAACTAACGTTACTTGTGATGCGTTACCCCCAGTACTGCTTGAGACAATGTTCATAAAAACGTAAAGTAATTAAAAATGTATTGATTAAATTTAAAATGGCCATTTGGTATTATTTATATTTTCTCAGTCTGTGATTATGTTTCTACTTTCAGATCGTCGGGTCTGGTGAACACTGGAGACACATGTGCAGCCAGTACAAACCGCACCGTGACCATCCCGGCCGGCGAGAACCAGATCAACCAGATCTTTCTGAACCCGTCTGGAACTGTTCTCTATGCTGCCGCAGGCAACTCTGTTCGTGTTTGGGACCTGAGACGGTATGAGTTTGACCAAGCATCCTTTATTTCACCTACTCTGGAGAGTTTAATTTGCTACATCATATATCTAATTCTTTCACTTGTTTTCCATCTCTTTCTGTCAGATTTGTGTGTACAGGGAAACTGACAGGACATCTGGGTCCGGTCATGTGCTTGACTGTTGATCAGACTGGAAATGGACAGGATCTCGTTATCACAGGCTCCAAGGATCACTACATCAAGGTTTTTATGTTTATCTGCAGTGGTCATTTTGAAAACGTTAGCTGGCACTTTCCACAATTAGGGTACAAAATGGAGCCTGAAATTCAATCTTCAGACCATTTTAACTATCATTCTCAGGAAGTCAAGTTATGAGCTCTTTTATTTTTTTTGTTTGTTTATTTTATTGAGGTTATTATTATTTTCATCCCTGTTACCAAAATTCCAAGGGCCAGATTTACTAACAGCTTGTGCCAGAGCAGACAGTCTTTTGGCGTTAAAGTAGTACTGTCAGGATTTACTAAAGATGCGTAGTGAAGAATTAGCACTGAAAAGGCATGGACAGTTATTTTTGCGCCTGACTGTCAGGATTCCGTGGATAAACGCACGAAGAAGAAGAGGTTTCAATGCAAACAGTCCACACACGGGCAAACACAAGGTAGACAGGCAGGAACCACACACATGGACGTAGTAGACCGGACGATAAACTGAGAACTGAGCACAACTAATAAAGTGTAACTAATGATGATAATGAATGACAAACACCTGAACCAAATGACACAATCAACAGGAGACAGAAACTAGGTCACACAGAGAACACGAGGGATGAAATGAAAACAAACACAAAACTCCATAAGGTGTTACATTTCGCCTCCCTCACGGAAGGCGCGACCCTACGCCGTGGAGAAGGGAAGAAAAAGTGGAGGGGTGGCAAAAAGTTGGCACAAACAGGCTGGAGGAGGTTCAGGCGGTGGTCGGATGACCGAGAGCAGGACAAACAACAGTCCAGGGTGGTGACGATGGAGGAAGGAGCCAGGGTGGAAACAGTTGGAGCCAGGGCGGTTCAGATGGAGGGAGGAGCCTGGACGGAGACAGGAGGGACTTGGAGCAGGAGGAGAAGGGACCCAGGCCACAGCCATGATGGCGACCCACGGTGGAGCCAACGGAGGGAGGAGCCATGGTGGAGGAAGGGCTGATGACTCCAGGGGGCTGACCGACAGCGGCGGAGCAGGTGGTGGTGGAGCCCGAGGCGGAGACGGAGAGCCGATGAGCCAGGGCGACGGGGAGGATCCGGAGGGCCAGGGTGGAGACGAGGCCTCTGGTGACTGAGGCGGACTGGCAGACCCGCGGCGATCCCACCGCACAGATGGTGGGCTGAGGGTGAGCTGAGGGGCTGCCAGGAAGCAGCGGTGGCGGAGCTGAAGTGGCAGGGATGATAGGAGGAGGCAGGAGAGGGAGGGTGGGTGGTAAATCCAGGCAGGTAGACAGTTCAGGGTAGCTAGAGAGTTCAGATGAAGGCGGAAGCAGAACAGGCATGTCTGCATATATATCCATATTAATAAAGTCCTCAGAGTCCTGCAACTGCTCACCCTCAGCTGTGATGCAGTGGGCAGGGCTTTCCTCAGCACCCTCACGCTCCACTGTAACATCCACCATTGCATGCGATGTAGCCAGCTCTCGCACCTGATCGGACGGTTGATGAGGCTCTGGCTCCGGGGCAATCTCTAGCTCAGTCACTCCTTCTTGCAATGGCTCGTGGGTTGCGATGGGCTCTGGCTTTCCGTCCGCGGTGGGCTCAGGCTGACGCTCCGCAAATCGGGGTGATGGTGGGCTGGGCTCTGGGTCAGGAGTGGGGCTGGTGTCATCGTCTGCGATGTCCATGGTCAGCGGGGATCTGCAGGACACCAGCACCCACTCTATGAAGGCGGCGAGGCTCTCTCGAGGACCGTCCCCGGACAGCTGCGTGGAGGTGTTCAGTCCAGCTTGATAAAATGAGCAGAGGCAGCTGTCCGGGTAGTGTGTCAGGTTGGCAAGAAACACAAAGTCTTCGGTGTGGTCCCCGAGAGAGTGGTCCCCCTGCTCCAGCAGTAGGACGAGGTCAGTAGGATTGTTCATTATAAAACAAGAAACTGACAACAAACGAAAAACAAAACGCGGGGAAACACGCAGCTCACTTTATTTTAAGGTCCGGTCTTCTGTCACGTTTCTGTGGATAAACGCATGAAGAAGAAGAGGTTTCAATGCAAACAGTCTTTAATAAATCTACACACGGGCAAACACAAGGTAGACAGGCAGGAACCACACACATGGACGTAGTGTAGACGTAGTAAACCGGATGATAAACTGAGAACTGAACACAACTAATAAAGGGTAACTAATGATTATAATGAATGACACACACCTGAACCAAATGACACATTCAACAGGAGACAGAAACTATGTCACACAGAGAACACAAGGGATGAAAACAAACACAAAAGTCCATAAGGTGTTACACTGACCTTATTGAATATGCTTTTGTTGGAGTTTCCCTTTCAAATGCAAAATTTATCGGAGGAGAGTATTAAAATTAATCACGCAATGCAATTTACTAATGTTTGTGCTCATCAAATTAATGGTATTTGCGCTATTATTTTTTATAACAGATTATCTAACATATCTATTAGGTCTGACAACATGACATGCAGTATGAAAAAAAAGATATTGTGGTCACAAATTAAGAATTAATTACCATGACTTTGTGGCCTTGCTTTAGTTAAATCTTTTCCATGTTGTACTAATTACTTCCCTAATAATTTGTGGAAACAAATTCTTATTTCATGGCTACAACATGGCCCTTGCATGTTATGTGTGGTGCTTTTGAGCCACATTTGTGTACTGATGTGAAGCGCAGTGAATGAGTAAACGTACCTGTCCACTTCCTGTTACATGATATAGTGATGCTGTTTGCAGTGGCCTTTAGACTGAGCATATATGGTCCCTATCACTTGAAATCTCAGTATATATATCATGTGATTAGATGTGTCATTTGTTTTTGCAGATTTTTGATGTGACAGAGGGTGCTGTGGGTAGTATCAGCCCCACTCATAACTTTGAGCCGCCCCACTACGATGGCATCGAGTCCCTGGTGGTTCAGGGAGATTGTTTGTTTAGCGGCTCCAGAGACAACGGCATTAAGAAATGGGACCTGACCCGCAAGGACCTACTGCAGGTATAGCCACCTATACTAACAACAGTATACATGAATACATGATTAAACAGCAAATATTTTACACCAAATATGTATATGCAGTCTGCTGGGAATTATAAATCATATAATTTACTACATGGCACATGCTAATTGGCTGATTTTGCTGCAGATGCATTTGAAATTAGTCTGAAACCCTCCACCTCCCCCAGCACCACCTGTCTAGATATGCTACATAGTTTATATACTATATGCCTACTCATCAGGGTTTCTGCAACTCCTTAAAAAGTCTTAAATTTATTTTGATAAAATTTAAGGCCATAAAAAGTCTTAAACAGTATAACAAGTCTTAATATTAATTTTAAGTTGGGCATGGAAAAACAGAGTTGTTGCGATGCGAATACATATGATAGCCCATTTCCGCCAAGTACAAAAAAATCTCAAAATTGCATCTTTTTTATCTCATAATTATGATTTTGTCATAATTTCGACTTTTTATGTCATAATTTTTATTTTCGTAGCTCAAGGTTGACAAGGCTGTCAATTTTGACTTTTATGTTTAAAAAAAAATAGAAAAAAACAAATATGTACACACACACACACACACACACAAATTAAATTCACATTTATTCTAAAGTGTGGCTTAAGTGTCCAAATACTTTTTGGAGCCACTCTAGCAACATTATAATGCAAGTGTAGTAGCTTCCACAAGGACAATTAGCCAATCAGTTGATTAATCAGCGCTGAGGATGAGATCAGGAAGAGGCTAATTACCTCATCAGGAAGTGAATCAATCAGGGCTCAAACTGTGTTTGTTTGTCCAGGATTTGATGAGTTGACATGTTGGTTGTCCTACAGCAGGTACCCAACGCTCATCGTGACTGGGTTTGTGCTTTGGGCGTCGTGCCGGCGTCTCCCATGCTGCTGAGCGGCTGTAGAGGAGGAGTTCTTAAACTCTGGCACACGGACACCCTGAGTCCGCTCGGAGAACTCAGAGGCCACGAGAGCCCCATCAATGGCATCTCTACCAACAGCAGTCATCTGTTTACCGCATCAGAGTGAGTGTTACACACACACACACACACACACACACACACATCAAACTGCAAATGGGAATCAATAACTGGCTCTAATTCAGAAATAAATAGTGCATATTGGAGCTGAACTGGGTCATTTGCTCTGAAATCAGAGAACCCTCATTTCAACAGCTATTGTTCCAAAGTAGATTCAAAGTAAAATACATTAAAGGTCTTTCCATATATTTTTCACTATATTAACACAAAGATTTCTTTTCATTTATATGCATAACATAAATGTGTAAATCATGGTAATAAACAATGGTAAACATTTTAACGCGTATCAGTTGCCATGAAGAGACTTCCATGAACATTTTTGACTGTTAATGCACAAGAATTGAAAGTTTTGAGTCAGTTGACTGAAATGGACCATGTATTTCAGTTAATTTTCAAGGCTCGTTTTAATTTATTTTATCAAAAATAACAAACTGAATATGAAATGAAAATGAATTCAAACTGTATAGACATATTTTTTTAAAAAGCTAATAATAAAAATTACCAAAACACAACCAAATTTTCAAATACTTTAACTGAAATTAAAACAGAAAATATAAAAACCACTGATTCAATTTAAAAAAGTTATTACTGACTATTACTTAAAGGCTTATATTAAATGTGTAAGATTTGTTGTAATACGTGGAGCTCAATAAATATTTAAAATTTATATATATTTAAAATAAATAAATCAAAAACTCTTACCAAAAAAATTATGTTTAGTGTTTAATATGTATTTGTTTTGTATAAAGTTATGATTCATTATTTGGAGGGGTTTCCTCCTCAAAAAAACTAAAGCACACTGCTAGGATCCAGGATTGTTGCATAAAAGTGGAATCAGAACTATTATTACATTCTTTAAAATTCCGTTACACGTGTTCACTCTGACACTGATCTGGCTTCACCCTGCAGTGACCGCACAGTGAAGATCTGGCGTGCGAGAGGAAGTCTGGATGCCGCTGCAGATGTGGCCGACACGATCGACGAAGGCGTCAGTAACTGAAGACTCCTTCAATGCCAACTCAACTGCAGTGTTACCACGGTAATGCAGCTGCCAAAGACATTTGCACTTTGACCCCACTAATAAAAGATGGATATCCAGTTGACATCCACCACACACATCCCGACAGAATCTACTCGAATCGGAATCTTCTCACTATGGTTCCTTTGGACGTTTCCCAGAGTTCATTGCGTCTTTAGTGATGCCCCACAATTAGGCGAAGTCAACGTCACATGCTAAATAAAGCTCTTTGTCCTTACAATAACCATGTCAGCTGGGTTAATTCTAACAATCAAGAAGATGGCAGTGAAAACAGTTGATGTAGAGTTCTGTAGGACGTTTGAGGAAGAGGATCCGGATCTCCTGTAGTTGGCTTCAGTGTTCTGGTTCATGGAGCATTATGAAGCGCTAGAGAGTCTAAGGACTAACTGGGTGAATCTCACTATAACATATCCAGGTCATAGTTCACCTCAAAATATTACAAAAAGTAATTTTGCATGAAGGCTATTTAAATACATTAAAAAAAATACATTAATAGTTTTTTTTTTTAGTTTTTTTTTTTTGCATTATGCCAATTATGTGTATTTCCCCCCACAATTCGTATTTCTATAATAGAAAAGAAAATCTAATTGTCATTACCTTGTGCATATCTATCTATCTATCTATCTATCTATCTATCTATCTATCTATCTATCTATCTCTGTCTGTCTGTCTATAAAATTAAATGGCAACACATACCAAATTAACCTTTTTTTTTGGCAAATTATTTCTGCTAAATAACTCCTGTATTCCATGGAGGAGAGAGAGAGTGAATGAATTCCGGGGAAAAATAAAACAGGAAAAAATGGGAAAATTTACCCTATATTATTACTCAAAAGTTTAGAATAAGTGCATTTTTTTTTTCTTTTGAAGTTTTTGGAAAAAATACAAATGCATTAATTTTATTAAGAATACATTAAAACATGTTTTGATTTATGCTGATTGAATGTATAGTAGATATGTAATGGTATGAAATTTTGAAATCACTATTATAGTGATCAAAATTATCATGGTTATCAGTATTATTATGGTATTGTTAAAATGGAAATGTTCAAAAAGTACTGACACATAAATTGTTTCACCAAGTTTTATATTTAAAATCAACAAACAACAAATAAAAAATGGCAAATGTCTCTGTAAATCCACTCTCTGACACTAGGTGGAGCTTATGGAGCAGCAGAATTACCTCCATGGACAAAGCAGCACTGCAATTAAAAACACTTCTTTATTCGGTATTACAAGAAGCAAAGATGAAAACAAAATGCCATCGAATCTTTTCTGAAGACAGTCAGAACCTTCAGAGGTACATTCATATAATTAACTCATTAAATCAATTCATATTCATTTGTATAATTCCCTTCTCTTTTAAAACCTCCCAGCTTTCTGCCATGTTTTCACACAAAACGAGACTACTCTGCATGTTGTGCGCATTTGAGACTATGTTATTGAAAACTTTGCTTTATGCTGAACAGTATTTACTAATCCTCAGTTGTTCAAATTGTGGTAATCGAAAACGGTTTAGTGATCATTAAAATATGAAACGGTAATACTAACAGTGGGGAATTTTATCATGATTTATCATCAAACCAGTAATTGTTCCATCCCTAATATATATACTTGTATTTATTTGATAATAATAGTATAGTTTTATTATAAATACTGTATTGGTACCGTATAACAATCACCACTGAGAATGAGAATTAATCTAATCTAATCTAGAATGAGAAATAAATCTAATCGTTAGTAAAAATTATTTTGTGCCAACTGCAGTCAAAATTTTAAAAAGGAAATCTCAAAACTGAGATTGGATGCTGCAAGCTTTTATTATTTTTGGAGTGTTGTTATATTCTAATTTGCAGTATGTTATGTACTGTGTTGCGTGAGATGTTAGTTGTGTATTGGCCAGGCCATGGTGTTCAAAACAAATTTCCCTGTAACTGGACAGTAAAGTCTATTCTATTCTAGAATTGTGTAAAATATCCCAACTCATTACAGTAGGCAATTAACATTTGAGGAGAAAATGGGGGAAAAAGTTATGAAAATAATTCCAATATTTTTTTTTTTTTTTTTTTTTTTTTTTTTTTTTGAGGTTGAACTATGACCCTGGCTTTTTTCTTTCTTTCTTTTTACCATGACGTTAAGTGAGCTCATGTTTGGTGTCAGTGTGGCCACCATTTAATCATTTGGTGACCAAAGTGTGAAATCATCTCTCTGCTAATATCACATATTTACTCTCTCAGTGTACAGCAGCTCTGTCACGCATCTCTCTCCTCACACTCGTTCTGTGTTACTGTCACTCCATGAACCTCTTTCTCGCCGCTGTTCACTCATGTGTATTGGGTCTGTGTAGCATTCAGATAAACACTCTAGATACTGTTGTTTATATATTTATCTACTGTATGGAGTTGTGAGAGGAGAATAACTTGTGCCTGTGCTCATCTCTGTAGAGCAGTGCTTCTCCCACACCTCCACTAAATGTGCTAGTTTACATGTCAGACTGTCCCACGGCATTGTGCTCGGTCAAATAAACATATGAAGACTGACTTGAACACTTTTGTAAGCTGTTGTTTAATGCTCTTAGTTCTCCAGCCATGCTTTGGCTTTCTGTATCGATGACGTCTGAGATTTCCTCTGGAGGTTTGGTTGTCAACACAATGGCGACCCAATAGTGATTTGAATGTCAGATGTCAAATGAATTAAATGTCATCTGTCAAAAACTACTCTTGAAGTGCAGCTGTGTTCATTCAATGGGAAATTGTGATTATTATATTATTCATTAGAATGGATGGTGTAGGAGCTGTCCATCTCCAAAACTTTTCATAAAAGTAGTTCACAGAACTTCCTATATGAAAATGAAAAAATTGCGAAGACTCTGATTCTGTCATGTTCTCTCTCTCTCTCTCTCTCTCTCTCTGTGTGTGTGTGTGTACTGGTATATATGGTTTATGAGGACACTTCCTGTGTCCCTGTAAAACAAAAGGCTTAAATAACATACGAAATGGTGTTTTATGAAATTCAAAAATTGTCAGTAGTTTCCTGTAAGGGGTAGGTTTAGGTGTAGGGTTGGTGTAGGGCGATAGAAAATACAGTTTGTACAGTATAAAAACCATTACGCCTATGGAGAGTCCCCGTAAACCACAAATTCAAGTATGTGTGTGTGTGTGTGTGTGTACAGTATCACACAAAAGTGAGTACACCCCTCACATTTCAGCAACAATTTTAGTATATCTTCTCAAGGGACAATACTACACAAATGAAACTTGGATATATTTTAGAGTAGTCAATGTGCAACTTGTATAGAAGTACAAATTTACTGTCCTCTAAAAATAACTCAGCATATAGCCATTATTGTCCAAATAACTGGCAACAAAAATGAGTACACCCTAAGTGAACATGTCAAAAACTGTGTCCAAAGTGGCAACATTTTGTAGGGGCACCATTGTTATCTAGCACTGCCTTAATCCTCCTGGGCTTGGAATTGACCAGAGCTGTACAGGTTTTTGCTGGGATTCTCTTCCACTCCTCCATAATGACATCACGGAGCTGCTGGATATTAGACACTTGACACTTCTCCACCTTCAGCTTGAGGATGCCCCACATGTGGTTAATAGGGTTCTGGTCTGGAGACATACTTGGCCACTCCATCACCTTCACCTTCAGCTTCATCATCACATCTTGGTGGTGTGTTTGGGGTCATTATTATGCTGGAAAACCCAGTTTCTGAAGGGAGGGCATCATGTTCTGCTTCAGAATGTCACAGTACATGTTGGCATCCATGTTTCCCTCAATGAACCGCAGCTCCCCAGTACCAGCAGCACTCATGCAGCCCCAGACCATGATGCTACCACCACCGTGCTTGACTGTCGGCAAGACACAATTTTCTTGGTACTCCTCACCAGGGCGTCACCACACATGCTGGACACCATCTGAGCCAAACTAGTTTATCTTAGTCTCATCAGACCACAGGACATGGTTCCAGGAATTCATGCTCTTGGACAGGTTGTCTTCAGCAAACTGTTTGCAGGTTTTTTTTGTGAGCCAGCTTCAGAAGAGGCTTCCTTCTGGAACGACGGCCATGCAAACCAACTTGTTGCAGTGTGTGGCATATGGTCCGAGCACTGACAAGCTGACCTTCCAATTCTGCAACTTCTAAAGCAATGCTGGCAGCACTCATGCATCTGTTTTTTGAAGTTGTCTTCTGCACCTGATGAACAGCACGAGGACTCAACATCTTTGATCGACCCTTGTAAGGCCTGTTCCGAGTGGAAGCAGTCTTGGAAAACCTCTGTGTGACACTGACCACTGTACTGTAACTCAGTTTCAGGGTGTTACCAAACTTCATATAGCCTAGGCCATCTTTGTGGAGAGCAACAATTCTAATTCTCAAATCCTCAGAGAGTTCTTTGCCATGAGGTGCCATGTTGAACATCCAGTGCTCAATATGAGAGAATTGTACTCAAAGCACCAAATTTTAACTGCTCTAATACAAGATACACAAATTTGTATAGTCCTGTCAAGCAGACAAAAACATGAACATGATGAAGAAGACATGTGGCTTTGCATGGTTAAACGAAGTATAGCTGTTATCACTTAGGGTGTACTCACTTTTGTTGCCAGCTTTTTTGACAACAATGGCCGTATGTTGAGTTATTTTCAGAGGACAGTACATTTTTACTGCTATACAAGCTGCACATTGACTACTCTAAAATATATCGTTTCTAAGTTTCATTTCTATAATATTGTCCCTTGAGAAGATATACTAAAATGGTTGCTGAAATGTGAGGGGTGTACTCACTTTTGTGAGATACTGTATGTATGTATGTATGTATGTATGTATCTCTCTCTCTCTCTCTCTCTCTCTGTCTCTCTCTCTCTCTCTCTCTCTCTCTCTCTCTCTATATATATATATATATATAGATAGATAGATAGATAAATATTTCTAAAAAAAAACAAAAATTTTAAAATTTAAAATTTTAAAAAGTTTTATTTGAACAAGTTCAGAATATTTTTTTAAGGCAAAATTTTCATATAGCATTCTGTCAGCTGCTTGTATGATACATGTATATGTGCTGATTTGGTGTAATATAATAATATTATTGATAATAATAACATTTCTTATTATTATCAAGGTTGATTTTTTTTTGCTTAATATTTGTTTATTTATTTATTTATTTCTCATAAGTTTTATAAAAAAAGAAAAAGAAAAGAAAGAAATTAGTAATTATTTAATTATTAATATTTTTGTCTGTTTTTTTATGGAAACACTACTACACATTTTTTTACTTTATTTATTTATTTATTTATTTATTTATTTATTTATTTACCATTCAAAGGTTTTGAGGTAAAAAGTAAAATAAATGAAATAAATTAATAGTTTATTTACAAGACTGCATTAAATTGATCAAAACTGAAAATAAAAATGTTGATAATGTTTAAAAAGATTTCTCCTTCAAATAAATGCTGTTCATTTCAACTTTCTATTCATCACTGACTAAATGTCATCAAAAAAAAAAAAAATCACTGTTTCTACAAAAATGCTAAGCAGCAAAAAAAAAAAAAAAAAAAAAAAATTAACATTGATAATAAGAACCATTAATAACTGAGCACTGATAATAATTCATAATGATGGAGCAGCAAATCAGAATATTAGACTAATTGCTGAAGGATCATGTGACACTGAAGACTGGAGTAATGATGCTGAAAACTCAGCTTTGATCACAGAAATAAATTGTTTCAAAAAATATAAAATTTTAGTAACAGTGACTAAATTAAATTTTGATTGAATCATTTAAATATTTTCAGGTGAACTGTCTTTAAAGCAAATCCTCACTTTTACAGGCCACTAGAGCGCAGCATGATAAGAGCTCAGTCTGCATCAGAGCGCTCTGCGTGTGTGTGTATGTGAGATTGTGTGTGTGTGTGTCTGTGTGTCTGTGTGTGTGTGTGTGTGTGAGATTGTGTGTGTGTGTCCGTGTGTGTATGTGTGTGTGTGTGAGATTGTGTGTGTTTGTTTTTGTGAAAAGTGGGGACATCCCATAGGTGAAATGGGTTTTATACTGTGCAAACTGTATGTGCTATCGCCCTACACCAACCCTACACCAAACCCTACCCCTTACAGGAAACTTTCTGCATTTTTACTTTCTCAAAAAAACTCACTCTGTATGATTTATAAGCGTTTTGAAAAATGGGGTAATGTCCTCATAATGTCAAAAAACTAGCACACACACACACACACACGCACACACACACACACACAATCTCACACACACACACACACACACACACTGACACACGTGTGTGTGTGTGTGTGTGTGTGTGTGTGTGTGTGTGTGTGTATAGTGTGTGTGTGTGCATAGTGTGTGTGTGTGTGTGTGTGTGTGTGAGTGTGTGTGTGCGTGCGTGCAGTCACTCATCAACTGAAGTTAACCGTGTCTCAGTGGTTTGTGTGTTTCTGTGTGCTCCATCCTTTCTGTTCTTCTGTTGTGCGCGGTGTTTTAATCGCTGATCGTCCTCCTGAAGTTTGCGCACCTGGCCTCTGCAGAAGAGCTGCATCATGATCGCTGCTCTGCTCTGCTCTGTGACACAGCCTCTTAATACACGCCTGGAAACCACAGTCAAATATTTATCACCTCTGGCTGCCATATTCTCTTTTCCAAAGAAACTTTCTTTTATGTTTGGCCGCAAATGTCAAAACACAGAGAGAAACGCGGCATCATCCCATTGTCATTGCTCAGCTGAATGCATCAATTATTGATGGTGAAAGTATAAAGCAGTGACATGAAATGCCACAGTGAGTCCTGCAGTGCGACATGCTCTTCTCCAAAACCATGTTCAGCTGAATATTCATCAGAATGATATTATTTCATTACAGTTTTTATGATCTCATATTATTTAAGAGACTGTTTAATTAACATTTCCAACACAGGGTTATAGTTTGTATTAATAATTCTATTATCTGAAGTATACAGTTCAAAAGTTTGAGATCGGATGTTTTTGAATGCAGTCTCTTATGTTCAGCAAGGCTGCATTTATTTGATGAAAAAATGCAGTACAAATGGTAATATTTTAAAATATTTTACTTTATATTTTAATATTTTAAAATATTTACTTAATATTTTACAATATTTTTATTATTATATATTATACAATTTAGATTAGCTGTTTCATGTGAATATATTTTAAAAGTCTTCAGTGTCACATGATCCTTCAGAAATCATTATAATATGATTGCCTGCTTAAGAAACATGTCTTATTTCTGTTTCAGACTAAATATTTTGTTGTTAATTTGTTCTTCCTGAAAAAAAGTATCATTTTTTTTTAAAAATTTGTAATCTTAGTGACCCCAAACATTTGAATGATGATGATGATGATGATGATGATGATTATTATTGTTGTACATATATTCAATTCTGCTAACTCTGCTAACCCAGTGGTCCAAAGTCCTCTTTTCAGATGAGAGCAAGTTTTGTTTTTCATTTCTCTGTCACTACACCCGTTTACCAAGAAATTTTGGAGCACTTCATGCTTCCTTCTGCTGACCAGCTTTTTAAAGATGCTGATTTCATTTTCCAGCTGGATTTGGCACCTGCCCACACTGCCAAAAGCACCAAAAGTTGGTTAAATGACCATGGTGTTGGTGTGCTTGACTGGCCAGCAAACTCACCAGACCTGAACCTCATAGAGAATCTATGGGGTATTGTCAAGAGGAAAATGAGAAACAAGAGAACAAAAAATGCAGATGAGCTGAAGGCCACTGTCAAAGAAACCTGGGCTTCCATACCACCTCAGCAGTGCCACAAACTGATCTCCTCCATGCCACGCCGAATTGAGGCAGTAATTAAAGCAAAAGGAGCCCCTACCAAGTATTGACTACATATACAGTAAATGAACATACTTTCCAGAAGGTCAGGTTTTTTTAATTATTTTTTTTTTTTTATTGGTCTTATGAAGTATTCTAATTTGTTGAGATAGTGAATTGGTGGGTTTTTGTTAAATGTGAGCCAAAATCATCACAATTAAAAGAACCTCAAATAGTGGGATGAACTCTAAAAGTGCTGTCATTTTTATTTGGTAAAACATGTATGTGTCGAAAGACCTAATAATAAAATGTGACATTCTGTAGTTTTGTCTCATATTCATCTTTTAATCATATTTGCAAATGTCTTGACTCCACAGCAGAGAAAGCAATTTTGTCTTTACTGTTCCAATACTTATGGAGGGCACTGTATATAAACATTACACATTTTACATAATATAATCTGACTGAGTTTTGATTATTTTTAGATTTTGATTGCTTTTACATTTATTGTTTTTAACAACATAAAGTGCATTAAACACTATATTACATCAAGGTTTCTCAAACTGGGTTTACTGGGTTTAAAATTACTGCAGGGGATTTGTGAGTTTAATGAAAAGCCAATCATTAATTAAATCATAAAAATGTAACATTAAAATAAATAATTTTAAAATAACAAATCGAAATAAAACACTTGCTAAAAAAAATGAATTATTTTATTTGTTTAGATGCATGACATGTGACCATTAACCAACCGTGAACATGCAAATGTGATACTTAATTATTAAATATTTATTTTAAAATCTCAGGATGTAAATATATTAGGCGAAAAGGATTCAGATGACAAAACGTTTGGGAATGCCTCCATTCAGGTAAATAAGAAATAATATGAATGTGTGCATTTTAATGTGTTTGAAAGACAAAGCTTTCAAAAGAAATTGTAAAAGATGGTTAGATAACTCACTGAATGATAACTGATGTTGAATAAAAAGTAATAGTCCATGCTATTTTATTAAATCCTCTTCCCTAGTTTCTTTATGCTGCAACAAAAAGTGAAAAAAAAAAAAAATTCCAAGTCTTTCTGGTGGAAACACCCTTCAACTTGCATCATCGTTTCAAACAAACACGAACACTTCCGGGTGTTTTCTCACAGCACTGTGTTAAATATGCATGATATTACAGCTTCTGCTGCTGGCACAACCTCACAAACCAAATCATTCTGTTAACTCACAGCCTATGTTAAATTACATTCTTAGACATTTATAAACTATTATTATACAGCTCTCAGGACTATTTTCTTGTGCACAATGATTTCAAATAAAGAGTTTGTGTTCTTATTTGATGTACTTACTCATGTAATAAGTGGGATAATGAAGAGTCAGCCTACAAGATCCTGATTGTCCTGTCAGGGTTTATTTTTTAGTGATAACCGGCTAATCCTATAGTTTAAAGAAACCAGAAGTAGACTTATCAATAAACTGGTGCTGTCAAACAATTAATCGCATCCCAAATAAAAGTTTTTGTTTACATAATATGTGTGTGTACTGTGTATATTTATATTTAAGAAAAATATGTTATATTTCTATATTAAATTTATTTATATGTAATATAAATTATATAAATATATACATGTAAATACATGTAAATATTTTCAAAATATATACTGTATGTTTGTGTATTTATGTATACATAATAAATATACAAAGTACACACACATATATTACATAAAAAAAACTACTTATTTTGGATTTGATTAATCGCTTGACAGCACTACAATAAACATTTATGGAATGTTATGCTTTTGTGCATATCTTTGTTTAAAATAAATGACACATCTAATGCACTGATATACTGTACTGTAAGTAATGTTCATGAGGTATATTGAATGTTCTGTGTGACTCCTGAGCTGATTTCACACCTACTCATAACACTGAGAGCAGGAACCTGTTCTCACGGTGCACACACGAGGGATGAACGAGGAGACAAAGGTAAACTCAAAATACAGTCTTTAATGAAATCCAAACAAGACAAGGCAGGGCTGACACACAGGAACACCGGGAGTAACGAGTAGACCAGACGAAACTGAACAGAACAGGCAGGAACTAAATACACATGATAATTAACACACACACCTGAAATAAATGATAAACAATCAGACTTGACGAGGACAGGAACAGGAAGGACCAGATAAGGGCATGGAGGGGGAACACATGACACACACAACATACATGACTGTGTCACCTGTGAACTCTAGCCTCACATTTCTGATGTTGTGTGAGAACGAATAACCTCATTTCATTATCATCACAAATCAATATGTTTTAAACATTTAGAGGCATTTGTGGGCCTCAAACACTTCTGGCAATATTAGAAAATGCATGATAGCTTTGAGTGAAGTGTACAGTGATATATAGTATTATATGAGGTTTCTCTGACTCATCGCATGCTTGTTTTACACGTGCACCAGCTGCATGGCATATTTTTCTGTTTCTGGAAAAAAAAAAGAACAGATATAGATTTATGGGGGATTCTTTAAAAGGTACTGGTGGGTGAAGCAACACTTTTAAAAGAATAGTTCATTTAAACATGAAAAAAAAAAAAAAAAAAATATATATATATATATATATATACAGTCAGGTCCATAAATATTGGGACATCGACACAATTCTAACATTTTTGGCTCTATACACCACCACAATGGATTTCAAATGAAACGAACAAGATGTGCTTTAACTGCAGACTGTCAGCTTTAATTTGAGGGTATTTACATCCAAATCAGGTGAACGGTGTAGGAATTACAACAGTTTGCATATGTGCCTCCCACTTGTTAAGGGACCAAAAGTAATGGGACAATTGGCTTCTCAGCTGTTCCATGGCCAGGTGTGTGTTATTCCCTCATTATCCCAATTACAATGAGCAGATAAAAGGTCCAGAGTTCATTTCAAGTGTGCTATTTGCATTTGGAATCTGTTGCTGTCAACTGTCAAAATGAGATCCAAGAGCTGTCACTATCAGTGAAGCAAGCCATCATTAGGCTGAAAAAACAAAACAAACCCATCAGAGAGATAGGAAAAACATTAGGCGTGGCCAAAACAACTGTTTGGAACATTCTTAAAAAGAAGGAACGCACCGTTGAGCTCAGCAACACCAAAAGACCCGGAAGACCACGGAAAACAACTGTGGTGGATGACCAAAGAATTCTTTCCCTGGTGAAGAAAACACCCTTCACAACAGTTGGCCAGATCAAGAACACTCTCCAGGAGGCAGGTATATGTGTGTCAAAGTCAACAATCAAGAGAAGACTTCACCAGAGTGAATACAGAGGGTTCACCACAAGATGTAAACCATTGGTGAGCCTCAAAAACAGGAAGGCTAGATTAGAGTTTGCCAAACGACTTCACAGTTCTGGAACAACATCCTATGGACAGATGAGACCAAGATCAACTTGTACCAGAGTGATGGGAAGAGAAGAGTATGGAGAAGGAAAGGAACTGCTCATGATCCTAAGCATACCACCTCATCAGTGATGCATGGTGGTGGTAGTGTCATGGTGTGGGCATGTATGGCTGCCAGTGGAACTGGTTCTCTTGTATTTATTGATGATGTGACTGCTGACAAAAGCAGCAGGATGAATTCTGAAGTGTTTCGGGCAATATTATCTGCTCATATTCAGCCAAATGCTTCAGAACTCATTGGACGGCGCTTCACAGTGCAGATGGACAATGACCCAAAGCATACTGCAAAAGCAACCAAAGAGTTTTTGAAGGGAAAGAAGTGGATTGTTATGCAATGGCCAAGTCAATCACCTGACCTGAATCCGATTGAGCATTCATTTCACTTGCTGAAGACAAAACTGAAGGGAAAATGCCCCAAGAACAAGCAGGAACTGAAGACGGTTGCAGTAGAGGCCTGGCAGAGCATCACCAGGGATGAAACCCAGCGTCTGGTGATGTCTATGCATTCCAGACTTCAGGCTGTAATTGACTGCAAAGGATTTGCAACCAAGTATTAAAAAGTGAAAGTTTGATTTATGATTATTATTCTGTCCCATTACTTTTGGTCCCTTAACAAGTGGGAGGCACATATGCAAACTGTTGTAATTCCTACACCGTTCACCTGATTTGGATGTAAATACCCTCAAATTAAAGCTGACAGTCTGCAGTTAAAGCACATCTTGTTCGTTTCATTTGAAATCCATTGTGGTGGTGTATAGAGCCAAAAATGTTAGAATTGTGTCGATGTCCCAATATTTATGGACCTGACTGTATATATATATATATGTGTGTGTGTGTGTGTGTGTGTGTGTGTGTGTGTGTGTGGTGTGTGTGTGTGTGTGTGTGTGTGTGTGTGCGTGTGCGTGTGTGTGTGTTACTGCTAATGTATTGACAAGCATTTATTGTAAATTAAAATATACTATTATGTATTTTCTATTGAAACCTGTATGCCATGTATTTAAATATATTGTAATTACACATTTTTAATGATAAAGATGCAGTTCGGTACATTTCAAATATATTAACTCTAAATTCAATATCAAATATATTAAATTAAAACATAATAATATAAATGTACTTTAAAGTAAAACTTTGTAAAAAAAATAAATAAATAAATAAAATAAATAAATAAATAAAACAAACAGTGGCTACTCACACTTCATTTCTTCTGTGAAATGCAACAAAAGAAAGAAAGAAAGAAAGAACTAAAACTATGAAACGCCATTAAAATATGAATTATATAGACCTAAATGTTTAAAACGATCATAAACAAGGAATGCAGCTTGAACCATTTCTATATTTATTGTCAAATGTAATGTGATTCATATCAGTGTTTTTAAACGTTAATTACAACATCATTCTAGCTAAACAATACAAAGCAGTCTGCTGTTTTTGAAATGTCTTTTCCATTGCCTTCATTTCCATCACAAAATGATAGGCTATCAAACGCAATACATAATCTGACATTTGGTGGAAATGACTCTTTGATGAGAATTTTATCACAGAACAGACCTGAACTGAATCCTCTTTGATGCAGGAATATGACACCGCTGGACAGTGTTAGTGAACAAATTAAATGTGTCAAACTAGTAATAATATGTTAAGATATTTTTAACATTATTAAAGTAGACATGACCAACATACTCATACAATTCTAGATATAGATATAGTTAGCCCAATATAGATACAATACACAGATACATAACATAAAATAAACTGATATATGAAGATTTGTGTGAACACAGCGTTCTAAGCATTCTGTGAGTTCACACTTACAACCCAAATTCCGGAAATGTTGGGACGTTTTTTAAATTTGAATAAAATGAAAACTAAAAGAATTTCAAATCACATGAGCCAATATTTTATTCACAGTTGAACATAGATAACATAACAAATGTTTAAACTGAGAAATGTTACAATTTTATGCACAAAATGAGCTCATTTCAAATTTGATGTCTGCTACAAGTCTCAAAATAGCTGGGACGGAGGCATGTTTACCATGGTGTAGCATCTCCTCTTCTTTTCAAAACAGTTTGAAGACGTCTGAGCATCGAGGTTATGAGTTTCTGGAGGTTTGGTGTTGGAATTTGGTCCCATTCTTGCCTGATATAGGTTTCCAGCTGCTGAAGTGTTCGTGGTCATCTTTGACGTATTTTTCGTTTAATGATGTGCCAAGTGTTCTCTATAAGTGAAAGATCTGGACTGCAGGCAGGCCAATTCAGCACCAGGACTCTTCTACTACGAAGCCATGCTGTTGTAATAGCTGCAGTATGTGGTTTTGCATTGTCCTGCTGAAATATAGGTCGTCTGGAGGGGAGCATATGTTGCTCTAAAACCTTTATATACCTTTCAGCATTCATAGTGCCTTCCAAAACATGCAAGCTGCCCATACCGTATGCACTTATGCACCCCCATACCATCAGAGATGCTGGCTTTTGAACTGAACGCTGAAAACACGCTGGAAGGTCTCCCTCCTCTTTAACCCGGAAGACACGGCATCCGTGATTTCCAACAAGAATGTCAAATTTGGACTTGTCTGACCATAGAACACTTTTCCACTTTGAAACAGTCCATTTTAAATGAGCCTTGGCCCACAGGACATGATGGCGCTTCTGGACATTGTTCACATATGGCTTCCTTTTTGCATGATAGAGCTTTAGTTGGCATCTGCAGATGGCACGGCGGATTGTGTTTACCGACAGTGGTTTCTGGAAGTATTCCTGGGCCCATTTAGTAATGTCAATAACAGAATCATGCCGATAAGTGATGCAGTGTTGTCTGAGGGCCCGAAGACTACGGGCATCCAACAAAGGTCTTCGGCCTTGTCCCTTACGCACAGAGATTTCTCCAGTTTCTCTGAATCTTTTGATGATGTTATGCACTGTAGATGATGAGATTTGCAAAGCCTTTGCAATTTGACATTGAGGAACGTTGTTTTTAAAGTATTCCACAATGTTTTTATGCATTCTTTCACAGATTGGAGAGCCTCTGCCCATCTTCACTTCTGAGAGACTCTGCCTCTCTACGACATCCCTTTTATAGCTAATCATGTTACAGACCTGATGTCAATTAACTTAATTAGTTGCTAGATGTTCTCCCAGCTGAATCTGCTCAAAAATGTTTGCTTTTTCAGCCCTTTGTTGCCCCCGTGCCAACTTTTTTGAGACCTGTAGCAGGCATCAAATTTGAAATGAGCTAATTTAGTGGATGTCTAAACACTGTTTAAACATTTGTTATGTTCTCTATGTTCTATTGTGAATAAAATATTGGCTCATGTGATTTCAAAGTCTTTTAGTATTCATTTTATTCAAATTTAAAAAACGTCCCAACATTTCTGGAATTCGGGTTGTACAATACAAACATGGGTTACACTTTATTTTGAAGTGTCCTTGTTACAGTGTAATTATAGCTAGCTACATTTAAGTACTGAGTAATATTAATTAAATATATACTTACTATATGGTTAGGGTTAGGAGGATTAAGGTTTGGCTTTGGGTTACTTCCATGTAATTATGCATAATTTATTAAGTTGTCTTGAAAAAGCCAACTTACTGATCTACTATCTAAACTTATTATTATTATTCTTCTGAGCCAAATTTCGACACCTATCTCCTCCTAGAGTTTTCAAGCTAGAACCACCAAACTCGGCCCAGACCTTCAGACTGGTCTGACTCGGTGTGCTATTTCTTTTCAGACTGATCCGACTTACGGTATTCCTAAAAATGACGATTAAAACTGGGAAAAATCCCATAGACTTACATTGACGGAATGTTCAAATGAGCCAAGACCCTTCAAGCTCCAACTGACAAACATTCAAATGTAAACACACTGAAGCCTATTGGACTCAATTAAGCTTCCCATCTATGTACTATTTCTAACCCATTTAAACTTATTTAAGCTTCCACTCTAATATTTATAATATTTATAATCTATCTAAATGATGCTAGCAACATGCTAATCATGCTAGAAACATGCTGATAACATACTAATCATGCAAGAAACATGCTAGCAACTTGCTAAACATGCTAGAAACATGCTAGTATCATGCTAGTAACATGCTAACCATGCTAGAATCATGCTAGCAACATGATAGTAACTTGCTAATCATATTAACAACATGCTAATATCTTGCTAATCATGCTAACAACATGCTAGCAACATGCTAGTAACTTGTTAATCATGTTAACCACAAGCTAGTAACTTGCTAATCATACTAACAACATGCTAGTAACATGCTAATAATTCTAACCATAGACCATATATATATATATATATATATATATATATATATATATATATATATATATACGTAGATGCCTCATTAGCGACTGTTTCTATGGGCCGCTACAGACCCTTTTTCTGTTAGTAAACATTGTGACATTTTTCTGTGGGCGGAGCTTAGGTGGAGGCAGAAAGATTCCACTGGCCGCTTCACTAATGCTAGCTATTAAGTTTGTTAGCTTGTTTTTTTAACAATTAGTGGAGAAAATCCAATTTGACCTGCATATGTAAGATCACTCACTGTGCAGGACCGTGATTGTTATTTAAATAAGTTAACTTTAACGGACGCAACCAGACTGGCCGACCTGTACTCACTCCAAAGATGAACGATCTGACAGGATTACCTCCAGTTGAGTGACTCACATCTATAGAGAAACCTAACGTGTAGTAAAGGGAAACTCACCTGTGTCTATCTAGTCATGAAGATGTATACATACATGTATATATGTATATATATATATATATATATATATATATATATATATATTTCAATTTCAGCAGGCAACAATTTTTACGGCTACATGAGAGTGGACTGGGCCAAAATACAAAAAGTAAGTTAAACATTTCATTTTGATTGATATATTATTTGAAGATGTATGCATCATGTAATGGCCAAATAGTTATTTTAAAGTACATACATCCTGTAAATGATGTAAGTTAAGTTTACGGTGACATTACAGTACCTTTACAATACTTTACATACAGTACATGTAAAGTAAAATGTGAATATTTTCTAGAAATAAAAATTCCAGAAACTAATTTTGAACTTTCTGCTTGATTATTCTTTCTAACCAAGTTCTTAGAAATTCCAGCCACTATCAGTCACAACAATGTATATTACAGATGATTAAGCATATAAATAGTTTGTTGTTTTACATACATGCACACAGACATTTCATACACAACATAGTCGCGAGATGCATAAGACATCTTTAGACACGTAACACAAACCAAAATCCATAACAACAAAAGACAATACTTTATTTAACCTTTTCTGATAAGAAGTATGTTGTGCAAATGCGAGCATTTTTGACGATAGTTTCTGTCCAGTCTGCTCGTTTTATCATGTTTAACCACAGCTGTCGTCGGTTTTTTGTCTGGCAGTGGCAGCAGGTATGCGATAAAATTTCAAATATGAGGCTGTATTACGTTGATTCTGGTACCCAACATCACAAGATGATGATATTTTAAGCTCCTTATATAGCGGAATCTGTGCTAGTTTGAATGGGCAGCCTCCAGTTTTCCCTTCGTTTTGCCTCCAGCTAGCGCTGTGACGTAATCGTGACGTTGGCACAAAAAGAGTCTATACGTAAGCCGTCCGCCATATTGTAGTGGTCAACTTGACATCATTCACCATAGTCATTTTTGCATACTGAATATTCGAAAGATGACACAATCCTGCACAGCCGATGGTCTGCGAACCCAATGGCTCTGTGCGAACCTACAGTATGGTAAATGACTTCATGTGGACCGTTCCAAGATGGCGGCCGCATCTACGTGCCTGGAGCGGTCAAATAGGGCGTCTATATATGTCTATGATTCTAACAACATGCTAGCAACATGCTAGTAACTTCTTAATCATGCTAACAACATGCTAGTAACAAGCTAATCATGCTAGTAACATGCTAATCATGCTAACAACATGCTAGTTGCTATCCACATAGCAACACCTTAGCAACCACATTTGGTACCCTAACAACAGCACAGAAAAACCCTAGCAACCACACCCAAGTACCCTAGCAACCACATAGCAACACCTTAGCAACCACCCCGGGTACCTTAGCAACCGTATAGAAACACCCTAGCAACCACCCGGGGTACCTTAGCAGCCACATAGCAACACCTTAGCAACCACCCCGGGTACCATAGCAACACCTTAGCAACCACCCTGGGTACCATAGCAACCGAATAGCAACACCTTAGCAGCCACTTTGGGTACCTTAGAAACCACATAGCAACACCCTAGCAACCACCCCAGGTAGCTTAGCAACCGCATAGCAACACCCTAGCAACCACCCAGTGTACCCTAGCCACTGCATAGCAACACCCTAGCAACCACCCCAGGTACCCTAGCAACTGCATAGCAACACCCTAGCAACCACCCTAAATACCCTAGAAACCACATAGCAACAGCCTAGCAACCACCCCAAATACCGTAGCAATCACATAGCAACATCCTAGCAACCACATAGAAACACCAGTCTATTAATCTATTCTACATCTAACATTTCTAATCTAATATTTCTATCTATCTATCTATCTATCTATCTATCTACACTGAAAAAAAATGTTTAGTCGGTTCAACTTAGAAATTGTACGTCAACGCGTAACATCTACAATAACTGGTTTTGTTTAAATGAAATAAATGATTTAAGGTTACTTATTATAACTGAAATCAACCAACCTGACAAAAAAAAAACAAGTTTTACTGAAGCATAACTGTTAGTTGATGTAACTTGATTTCTCCAGTTAGGTAAAATTACTTAATAAGTGAAGATGTTGATGTTTTATTGACAATTATAAAGTTTGAAGTCACCGTTGTGTAGATAAGTGTTTGCTTTAGTTGGGTGCTTGATCCTTGACATTTTAACATTATTTTTTTCCTCTGGTTGCTGTAAATGTGAGTTTCTAAAGTACATTTGATGCAGCTGAAAGTGGTTGAGAAAACTTAATGAGATTATTTTATCATCAAGTAGTGATCACATATGGAGTGTGTTATTCAGATTTATTAGTTTCACATTTTGAAGTGTTGCCCTGCTTTGAAATTTTGTAAGTTTTTGAATCATTATCCAGAAATTATTGGGCTAAGATCACATAGACTCACAGACATCATGAATCTGCGTATGAACCTGAACAATGGTGACAGTCAACTCTGAACGTCACAAAACAAGCTGCTAAAGTCACAAAAAAGGCTTGCATTGATTGTCACCATTGTTGAGATTCATGCGCTGATTCTTGATCACCATTGTTGAGATTCATGAGCTGATTCTGATTCTTGAATCACAATATCTGACTACCATAACATCACGAGACTAACAGCTAACATTCTCAGCCATCAGACTCCTGATATGATCTGTGAATCTAACCACTACACTGAGTCGTCATCATGATCAACAAGTAATCAAGGTCATCTGATCAGAGTTTCTCTCAAAACTGTTGCTATAACAAATTTAGAAACACACAGTTGCAGCAGTCAGAGAAAAACTAATATTAAATATTCAAGGATCAAGAGCCCAGTTAAAGCAAACACTTATCTCCACATCTTTTTGGGGACACTTAATTTCTAACGATTATCGTCAATTTAATTTCATAGATACTATTTAAACTAAACTGAGCTAGACAATGACATCTCTGAATTCAATAATGAAATGCCTTTAACTGAAAATTGAGTGTTTAATCTTATTATTATACATTACTGACACTCTATCCTCCAATTTGATACTGTTAAGTGCTTTGACACAATCTGTATTGTTAAAAGCGCTATATAAATAAAGGTGACTTGACTTGACTTGACTTGACAACGGTGACTTCTTTATCTCCACAAACTTCACTATTTTAAATAAAACATCAACATCTAAACCTCAGTTAATTCTCAATAAGAAGTTTAGTATGAAATAAATAAATTCAGACTGGATTGTAATAAGTGAGAGAGAGATCTGTTAGTGTTTAATGTGTTGTTGCTGCCAGTCATGTGATATTTTATATATTTTTTTTAACTTTTTTTTTTTTTTTTTTTTTAACAGTGGTTACCATTGTGCTGGAGAGTAGTGTTGTCCATTGTGATTTTCACTTTGCTGCAACTTAAAATATGTAATAACTTCAAATCATATTTTTTCATTGAACCAAAAATCACTAATCAGCATGGAGCAGGTGTGAGTGTTTTTTTTTTTTTTTTCCTGAGTTTTCTTGGAAGTTGTGTGCTGGGTCAACGTAATGGATTTAAGTTGAAATAACATCCTTTTGTTTTGTGTTACATAATCTTATTTGAACTAGGTTACAACAACAAAACTGGTATTGTATGTAGTATCAGATAGAAATACCTCCTTAAAGCAACAAGTGCACAGGTTCACTTTTTACAGTATATCTATCTATCTATCTATCTATCTATCTATCTATCTGATAGATTGTATTGTCTTCAAACCTTTAAAACTTTAAACTTTAAAACTACATTAAACTTCAAATTAGTTAAAACTGAAAACCTTCAAAAGTCAAGCTTTTAAAACTACTTCAAACTTTCTGGCTAGGCTTTTTCAAGCCAACTTAAAGTTTGTCTACAAACTTTACTCATCTAGTTGTTATTATAATAGTAAGTACATGTAACGTGTGAAGAACACTGTAAAATAAAGTGTTACACAAACACGCTTGTTTGTGTCTGAGCGGAGGGTTCACACATCTTGCTGTCACGCACCTCGGCGCTCACTGACGCACAGGAATTCTGGATTGCTCGCGCACCTGTGATGTCGCACGCGAAGCGTTGTAACTCCCTCACACACACACACACACACACACACACACACACACACAGTAGCAGCTCCAGGATTTTTTTTGTTGGGGGTGCTAAGGGGGGCTTAACAGTTTAGAGGGGGTGCTAAAAAACTAATTAAATTGAGAGAAAGTAATGAACGTCTAATCTTTAGCTATGAGTTTTTTATATACAGCAGCTTCAAAAAAGGCATATTTTACTTTTTTCTGTGGTATTAAACTTCTCATATGCCACTGTTATTAGAAATATAACTTCTAATGCCAACTGCCAAATATGACACTTACAAAATAATAAAATTTATGAACGCATATAGAAAAGAGAGAAGGTAGGGATTTTTTCTTTTTCCATTGTTTTATTTATTTATTTATATTTATTTTTTACACTTAACTAGTAATTTTTCTGACCATTTCTGACCATCAAGTGTCAGTCACTCGCAATGCCAACTGTTAGGAAAACATGGTAAATTCTAACCATTTACAATAGATAGCACCAACAATTCATAAAACTATTTCCACACAGTGGCTTACGGGCACACATTGCGGGCAATGACCTCCCCATGCTGATTTGCATCGTATCGTGTCGATGATACACTCTTAAAACAGATGTGTTAAAAACAACACAACCTGTGTTATATTTTAACACACCTGTGTGTCTAGTTAAGGACAACACATTTTGTTTTAATTTCAACTCAACCAGTGTGTTATTCTTCTTAACACAGGTTGATATTCTTCAAATATTTAAATAGTGCACTTTTAAGAATAGCACATCTATGACACAAATTGTGTTAATTATGACACATTAGTGTGTTAAAAAAAACAGATGTGTTAAAAACAACACAACCTGTGTTATATTTTAACACACCTGTGTGTCTAGTTAAGGACAACACATTTTGTGTTAATTCAATTTGAACACAACCAGTGTGTTATTCTTCTTAACACAGGCAGTGTATTAAAATATTTAACACACTAATGTATCATAAATCCAGAAGTGGGACTTTCAAGTCACAAGCAAGTCTCAAGTCAAATCCCAAGTCCTCAAAGAGTTAAAGTTAATGAGATAATTAAGTGACTAATTAAATGATGATTGTGTATTAGTGATGAAACCCGCTGTTAACAAGCGGCATCATTGAAGAAAAGAGAAACACAAGAACTACAGATTTCAGCCCCAGCCTTGGATGGAATCAACTGAAAAAAAACAAAAAAAAACAAAACACAATGCCACCATAATTGTGGTCCAGGTTTGCTTTAGTTGGTCTCTTGACCCTTTTACTAGTTCAAAATAATTTGCTTAATTAACAATTGCTATATTGTTTCACAGCAAACATTTGTGCATTGTTGAATCAAACCTTGAAATAGCAGCTTAACTTATGATTTGTGCTTATAACTTGTGGTGCATGAACATCACGAAGGGGTCTCTGTTTGGTTTATTGACTGACATTTAGCTATTACACAACTGCAAAAAAAAAAGTGCCCTATTAAACAGATACCACTGTAATGCTTCACTATTGAAAAAAAGAAGGCTTTTAGACATAAACACTTATCATATGATCCTCAACAGTGGCGACAATAATTTTTCATACTGCAGTGCATGATGGAAGTTTTTACTATGGTGTTACCAAGCATGCATTGCAGCATGAAGCATTTTGTTGATTGTCACCATTGTTGAGATTCATATGCTGGTTCTTGATGTCTGTATGTGTCGAAATATGAGTTCAAATTTTTTATATTTATTACATAGATTTAAAACTCATTCACTATAACTATTAGAGCAACACTTTGTTTGCATGCTATAGTTTCACAGGGTTGATTATGCAAAACCTAAACATACTTAATAATAAAAAAATAATAATAAAAAAGCTTTTTTTATTATAATTAAGCCACCTCATGGTGATTATCTCATCACATAAAAACAGCTAATATCTCCGCTCTGCTTTACAACACCACATGCATTGCTACAGAAAGAGATCTAACACAAGAAGTCAAAGGTCAAGAGCCCAACTAAAGCAAACATTGATCTCCATGATGGTGGTGGCATCATTTAAAAAATCAACATCTGATCATCTGTAATTCTCAATAACAGCAGGTGTTCATCACTAATGCACAATCATCATTTAATTAGTCACTTAATTATTTCATCAACTTTAACTCTTTGAGAACTTGGGATTTGACTTGAGACTTGACTTGGTCCCACCTCTGCCCAATCCTTTAAAGAACTCCACATCATCTCTGGAAATGTTCTGGGAACGTCATTGACACCGGTGGGACCATCTGAGAACGCTCTAGGAACGTTACTTTTCTAGTGAGGAAATCCATATACCTGAGTGTATCCACGTCATCCACCAATGAAAAAAGAGGCGCGAATTTGGTTAACAGTGATGTAGGCAGCAATGTGATTGGATGATAGTTAACACATATCGTGTTGGACACATTGTGTTTCTCTCTCTCTCTCTTTATTTTTACACATGATCAACTTAAAATTACACAAAATGTGTTAAAATGGCCATAACACAAAAAACATGTGTTATTAATTAACACATCCTTTTTGAGTGTGTAGCCAGAGATATTGTCAAAAGCATCAAAAATTGGCAATATTAAGAGGATTTAGGATTTCCAATAAATGTAGGCCTTTTAGATTCTTCTTATTATTAGGCCTATTATTATTAGATTACATTTATTATTAAATTACATGAAATTATTGCCCCGCAATAATTTCATAGCGCATCACCGCATGATGCGCTATGAGGATAATAAAAGATTACTCCTCATTGAAAATGTTTTTAAAAAGGTTTTTTAAAACAGTTCTATTAATTTACAATGAATCATAGGCCTATAATTAAAATTATTAACACTGCAGTCATCATTGAAAATTCAGAGCAGCTTTATTTCATGCACCGATTTTCAAAAACAACCTGTTTAACACGAAATATGTTTGTTACGGTTCAGATTTTGTGTCAGATTTTGGAATTCATTGGATATTGCCTCTCAGAATAGCTCACTTGCACTCCTATATATATATATATATATATATATATATACCTGTGTATATATATATATATATATATATATATATATACATACAAACTCGATTCCAAAAAAGTTGGGACACTGTACAAATTGTGAATAAAAAAGGAATGCAATAATTTACAAATCTCATAAATTTATATTTTATTCACAATAGAATATAGATAACATATGAAATGTTGAAAGTGAGACATTTTGAAATGTCATGCCAAATATTGGCTCATTTTGGATTTCATGAGAGCTACACATTCCAAAAAAGTTGGGACAGGTAGCAATAAGAGGCCGGAAAAGTTAAATGTACATATAAGGAACAGCTGGAGGACCAATTTGCAACTTATTAGGTCAATTGGCAACATGATTGGGTATAAAAAGAGCCTCTCAGAGTGGCAGTGTCTCTCAGAAGTCAAGATGGGAAGAGGATCACCAATTCCCCCAATGCTGCGGCGAAAAATAGTGGAGCAATATCAGAAAGGAGTTTCTCAGAGAAAAATTGCAAAGAGTTTGAAGTTATCATCATCTACAGTGCATAATATCATCCAAAGATTCAGAGAATCTGGAACAATCTCTGTGCGTAAGGGTCAAGGCCGGAAAACCATACTGGATGCCCGTGATCTTCGGGCCCTTAGATGGCACTGCACATATCGTGTTGGACACATTGTGTTTCTCTCTCTCTCTCTTTATTTTTACACATGATCAACTTAAAATTACACAAAATGTGTTAAAATGGCCATAACACAAAAAACATGTGTTATTAATTAACACGTCCTTTTTGAGTGTGTAGCCAGAGATATTGTCAAAAGCATCAAAAATTGGCAATATTAAGAGGATTTAGGATTTCCAATAAATGTAGGCCTTTTAGATTCTTCTTATTATTAGGCCTATTATTATTAGATTACATTTATTATTAAATTACATGAAATTATTGCCCCGCAATAATTTCATAGCGCATCACCGCATGATGCGCTATGAGGATAATAAAAGATTACTCCTCATTGAAAATGTTTTTAAAAAGGTTTTTTAAAACAGTTCTATTAATTTACAATGAATCATAGGCCTATAATTAAAATTATTAACACTGCAGTCATCATTGAAAATTCAGAGCAGCTTTATTTCATGCACCGATTTTCAAAAACAACCTGTTTAACACGAAATATGTTTGTTACGGTTCAGATTTTGTGTCAGATTTTGGAATTCATTGGATATTGCCTCTCAGAATAGCTCACTTGCACTCCTATATATATATATATATATATATATATATATATATATATATATATATATATATATATATAATCTGTTTTTAATATTTTTTACATGTGTATGTTGAACGTGTTACACTTAATGCACATTTATGCTTAAATATTTAAATTGTCATTTTATTTGCTTTCTCTTAACTCCTCAAATTGCTATGACAGTTTTTACACTAGTGGGGCCCATTTTCATTATTCTGCCTAGGGCCCCACAACCCTACGGGCCGGCACTGCGTTTCTTCTCATGTTTTTCATTATACGAGCCACAAGAGAAATATTAAGGGAACAATGTAAGACATTTATATACCATTATCAGTATATGTTAAAGTAGTTCCCCTTCTAAGGAACTCAACGATGCGTCCTGGTGGACACTTTGGGGAACGCTGTCTGTGTGACCGGTACCTGAAGCATGCGTAAAACAACTGTAATCCTATTGGTCCACATGGCCTGTGATGTCATAGGCGGGTACCCGAAAGTATAAAGGGGCACCTGCTGAATACGTCACCAACTTTTGTTGTCTTCGGAGCCATCTGTCTGTTGAACGTGTGTGAAACATCATCCTGGTGAGTCGAGCAGTGCTTTGAGGAATATGTGCCTCCGTGTTGAGATTCTAACACTTGAGGGCATATTTTAACCTTTTAGTCTTTGTCTCGGCGACCACACGCTCTTTGTGATGAGTCACTTAATGCGCTCAACTCGCGTTTGTTCCTATTCCCGTGGGATGCGGGGCAAAGCGTTCGCGTCTCGGGCTGTTGCTGCAGCTCGGTTTATCTCAGCTCACGGCGATTGCGTTGATCTGTGGTGTCTGCATACCATTTACTATTGGGTTGCTTTATGCCACGGATATTGCTCGCGTTGCTATAATGATGAAGTGTGAGCACCGAGTCGTTTTTAGCAGGGTGTGCGAGATCGTGGGCAGAGCTATATTCAGCTCAGCCGTGCCTCTCTATCATGCATATTATTGTGTATGGAGAGCCTCGCTGGGCATGGATGTACTGAATGCTCTGTGAAATGAAGTTTTTAGCTTTCTCTCCCAGGGTGCTTCAGTAGTCTAGAGTGGTTACGGGGAATGTTCCTTCCTTGATAACTGAACAGTCTCTGCTCAGAGTATAGCCATCTGTGGATGATTATGCTCCAGCTCGGACTGTTTTGCTTTGGAATATAGCAGTCTGAGGACAGCTATGTTCTAGCCAGGCGTTTATGACTGGGTTTGGTTCCCCTTGGGCACAAGCTCTCTCAGGTAAGTGCTGAAGTCTTGTTTGGAATCTGCTGTCTAAGGGTAGCTGTGTTCCAGCTCGGAGACTGCCCCCCTTGTGGTGTCTTCAAACAGTGATCTCCTTGAGCCCTTGCCTAGACTGTGCTGTCTCCCCTGTTAGGGTTTTAAGTAGATGGCGCACTTCATGGCCTGGGCAAACTTCAGCCTTATCTGAGGGAAAGGCTATTTGAGGATAGCTGTGTCCAGCCACCTAGTGTTACGGCCGTTGCTTGCATCAGGCTTTGATCTGGACTAATGGGTTTTATATGTTCGCTCCTTAGCAAATCATTAATATGGTCTGGATCTTCCTATTGTGAGCCTCTGGTCAATATATCGGTGACTTGCTAGCCTAGTGTGGGACTGACACAGATTGGGGACCTCCTTAGTATAGCCACATAAGGGTGGTTATATTTCAGCCATTGCCATGGCAGGACGGGCTTACTTGGATACAGATTTCTGAGGCTAGCTGTGTGTGTTAACTTGCCCTTTCCTGGACGCCTAGCTATCTGAGGATAGCTATGTGCTAGCTCGGTGATTGCTCCCCTGCTTAGGGTTGTTAAGTAGCGGTCTCCTTGGGCCCTGCCTAGATAGTGCTGTCTCCCCTTATAGGGTTTATAATTAGACAGCCCACTACTGGTGGTCTTGGCAGTTGCAGTGGTCCCCTTTCCTAGAGCCTAGCTATCAGAGGATAGCCATGTGCTAGCTCAATGATTGCTCCCCTGCCTAGGGGTTTTTAAGTAGCGGTCTCCTTGAGCCCTTACCTAGACAGTGCTGTCTCCCCTCTCTGGGTCGTAAGTAGACAGCCCACTCTCCGTGGTCTGGGTAGTTTCAGTCTGTTCCACCTCTGGTAGCCCTTCCTACACACATAGCTATTTGAGGATATCTATGTGCTAGCTCAGTGACTGCTCCCCTTCTTAGGGTTTTAAGTAGTGGTCTCCTTGAGCCCTACCTAGACAGTGCTGTCTCCCCTGCTAGGGTTGCAAGTAGACAGCCCAATCTCTGTGGTCTGGGTAGTCTCAGTCGGTCCCCTCCTGTTCTACTATTCCTAAAATCCATGTTTATGGTAAGCGTACACGCTAGCTTCTGTGTACTTTCTAAAATCCACATTGTGGTAAGTGTGCACACTAGGCACCCTGCACACTTTTCTAAAATCCTGTATGGTATGGGTTACGCGCTTGACTTCATTCCCATTCTCTGAGTTGGTTCTGGCCCCAGTTCACCTTGGGCCCCACTCCACTTATGTATCTCTAGCGATACTTCTGAACAGGGCTTACTCTCATTTAAGAGAGTCATTCTGCTGAAGCCTCCGCTCTCCAGAGCTCCGCTTAGGTAGTACTATTAGTATGTAGGCTCTATTGTGAGCCTCGCTAACTGTCTCTAGTGCTGAGTGTAGTCAGGTCTCCTCTCGTTTTAGAGAGTCGTCATGCTGAGTCCTCCACTCTTAAGAGATCCTCATCTAGGGTTGAGTGTTGTTAGGCTTCCTCTTGTTAAGAGAGTCATCTTGCTGAAGCCTCCACTCTTCAGACCTCCGTCTTTGGCAGTAATATGAGTCTGTAGGCTCTTTCTTTGAGCCTCAATAACTGCCTCTGGCGTTGAGTGTAGCTAGTTCTCCTCTTGCTTTAGAGAGTCATTATGCTGAGGCCTCCACTCTTAAGAGTTCCCCTACCAAGATTGAAGCCTTCCTAGGTACATGGCTATTTGAGGATATCTATGTGCTAGCTTAGGGACTGCTCCCCTTCTTGGGATTTTTAAGTAGCGGTCTCCCTGAGCCCTTACCTAGACAGTGCTATCTCCCCTGCTAGGGTCATAAGTAGATAGCCCACTCTCTGTGGTCTGAGCAGCTTCACAGGAAGGTTTACCAGGGGTTTTTAGTTTTTGGTCCTGTAGCCCCTTTCTAGGGATACAGCTATCTGAGGATAGCTATGTGACTGCTCCCCTTCTTGGGGCTTTTAAGTAATGGTGTTCCTGAGCCATGGCTTGGACAGTGCTATCTCCACTGTGGGGTTTTAAGTAGATAGCCAGTCCCTTGGTCTGGGCAGCTCTTTAGGAAGGTCCTTTTTCATAAGACTCTTTGGATATAGCTATCTGCAGATAGATGTGTCCTAGCTGGGATTGTTGGTAACAATCTTGAGAACTCCTCTAGGCTTCCAGCCTCTCAGTGGTCTTATGTATCTGGCTACTATTGCTCACATAGCATAGCTATCTGAGGATGGTTGTGTTCTTAGCTTGGTTAGGGTGTTCAACCTTATCTGGTATCGGGCTCCCTCATTTTACCAAGTTATGTGAGCGGCCCGAGGCGTCAGTGGCTTGGCCCCTTTCTGAGGAAAGGTTTGGTGTATGTCTGTCACCTCCTTGGTGCTCTCTCACCAGGTAGACAGGTATGCTCCTCAGCATGGCGTGATTGGATATCGTTCCCCAAAGTGTCCACCAGGACGCAGCGTTGAGTTCCCAAGAAGGGGAACATCTCTGGTGACTCATGCAACCATGATTCCTGGAGAGGGAAGGAGATGATGCATCCCCTTGCCATGCCTTCGGCCTGCCTGTTTATGTCTCCTCAGACAACTGAGTTGGTGAATTCAGCAGGTGCCCCTTTATACTTTCGGGTATCCGTCTATGACATCACAGGCCACGTGGACCAATAGGACTGGAGTTGTTTTAAGCATGCTTCAGGTACCAGTCACGCAGACAGGTTCCCCATAGTGTCCACCAGGACGCAGCGTCTCGTTCCCTCTGGTGGAACCATGGTTGTCTCAGAGAGAATATGCTTTAATGAAGCGTCAGCAGCGGTTATTTTTATTTATTTATTTATTTTTTACTTGCACTTTTTCTATAGTGATTTGACTGACCTTCACCGGCATAACTCTTGCGCAAAGTTTACGCGTTGCTTGCTTGAGTTGCTTGAACCCTCCCCCATAATATCAATTGTTTATAGGCTACACATTAGGCACTTTTTTTAGGTTTTTAATGTTTATTTTTCAATGTTAATGAAAGTGACACCGAGAGTTAAAAAACAAAACAAAAAAAAACAACAAAAAAAACAACAACAACAACAACAACAACAAAAAAAAATACAGGAAAATCATTTGGAAATCCTTGGGGGGACTGTGCCGGGGCTAAACAAGTTTCTGATGGGGCTATAGCCCCGTCAAGCCCCGCCCTAGCGCCGACAATGCACACACACATATACACACACACACACACCCCTCTCCAGATCCACGGAACGAGGGACGCTCGCGGTGTCTGTCCACAGTGATGAGCGGCTTGCTGAACATGGCGGGTCTCGCGGATTTCGAGCCGCTCGCGGCGGTGATTCCCGCCACGAAAGTTGAGATCACCGTGTCGTGCAGGTGAGTGACGCGCTTCTGTGATGATGCCAAACACTCAGCGCGTGCAGGTTCAAACGCAATGATAATCTGAGAGCTGTATCAGCATTTTTCAAAATGCATTGCGTTTTGGATTACTTTTTATGTCCGTTCTTGCTTGCGTTTCTTGTAAGGCTCTGCATTTCTAAAGTGCATTATTAGTGTTTGATTCATAAATTTAGCAGCGTTTGATTGCAAAATAATCAGCTCGTGCTGATATGAATAGAAATCATGCGTCAGTCATCATTTATAATAGGCTATAGAGTTGATTAATCGTTCAGAAATGTTATCACGTTTCACGAAGTCTTTATACACAGCCTATAATGCACTATAAAGGTTAGAACTTCTGATTTTTCATTATGATTGTATTTATATGAGTGTATGCTGCATCAAAATACATGATAATAGAGGACACTCGAAATCGGGTGTTATTCATATGTTATGTATCTTTTTCTGCTTTACAGTGTATTTTTGATTAGTTACGACGTGGTTATTATTTAGCTACAGTAACATGCAGCTGGTAAAGGTGTATTGTACGGATTCTGAATGCATAATAGCCTACAAAAAGGATTCCATCCATATGTTATAGAATGCATATGTAGTAGATTTATGATGCATTCCGTCAGACAGTTCTTCAGTATTGCATAATAGTTGCATCCATGAAGCACTGATGTCTTGAGATGCATGGAGTTTATCTCTTTAACTTCCTTTTGACCTCAGAATTTAAATCAGATGCTTTGTTCAAAGCTCACAATGGACACGCATTGATATGTAAAAACTCCTGGAGTAATCCAGTCTATTCATTGTTCATTATTAAAATGCAATTCTATTCACACCTGAGTTGAGTGCATGTGTGTTATTTTCAGAGGGGACAGGTTTGTCTGCTGCATGAAAATCACACTCAGAACTCTATTTCTGCACCTAAAGATTTATTATTAGTCATGCATGACTTTTATCAAGTGCTGATTTGCTTAAATTTATTGAATTTTGTACATTTTTAAATGTCTCTTTAAAGATTATTAAAAATTGCCCAGCTGTGTTTGACAGATTTCCTGTAAAATACAATAGTGATATTTCAGACATTCTTTATACTTTTTGTAGCTACTTACTAAAACATATTTGAACAATGTTTTTTTTTTTTTTTTAATGAAAGGATATGTATTGCTAAATTATATATTTTCAACAGAAAGTATAAGGCATATCATAATTTATATTAAAACAAAATAATAATGCAATCGGTTCTAAATTTACTGTTAAAACATGCTGCAGTTTCCAGAAAAACACCATTTATTTATTTATTTGCATTACAATATGACCATTTTGTGGACCATTTGTATTATTTTGCCATACATTTGAAGGTAATTCATAATTTATTTGTTTAGCAATGCATTGAAAATCAATTGTTGCTAGAAATGTTATTGGATGGAAGTTTTGTGCAGCACTGTACAGAATTATTTTATTATTCTTAATAAATTCTTTTTAAGAACATCATTTTAACAATATAATTAATTTCAGTACAGTACATACAAAATGTATTGTTTTTACTTACAGTAAACAGTTTTTACTGTAGCATTTTTACATTCTTGTTTTTGAAATGTGTCCTTAAGATGTATGATATGATGTTTTACATCCTAGAGCAATTTACCTCACTCAATTACTGTCAGGAGTCTAGACTGTCTGTGTGTGTGTTTTGCTCCCCACGTGCTCCCTGTGTCCCTGTGTTTATGCCCTTATTTGGTTATTTTCCTATTCCTGTCCTCCTCAAGTCTAATTTGTTCATCCCCTGCACCTGTGTTTAATTAATTATCTGTGTATTTAAGGTCTTGTCCATTCAGTTAGTGTTTGTTGGTTCTTACACGTCATTTCTATGTGATCTGTGTCTGCTATGTTCCCTGTTGGATGATTAAAGATTCTCGTTTTGACGAATTCCTACGTCTCCTCGTTCCGTGCTCCTTGAGAAGTGTGACAATTACCTGAAAGCTAATTTTTATTATCTTTCAATTGGAATAAACAATGCAGTTTCAGCATCCAGATATGTATAAAATATTAACAGCTGAGTTAGGCCTTAATAAAATACCTAAATTAGGCGTCGATAGTTGTGAAGGTGAAAACAAAAGCTATTCCTGGATTCTGCCGTGAAGCTTTTGACAGTCCAGCGGCAGAGAGCGCTTGTATCGACTGATTGTCTGAGCATATTGAAGCGGGACCCTCCGTGTCGGAGGTCGTGTCAATACACACCGCAGAAGAAGAATGCTTTCTCTGCTCTTTAAAAACAACGACAGGTCGACTTCATCTGTCTGTCAAAATCATAAATGCAATCATCTGTAAACCATTTTAGAGTTGAAAACATTTTCAACAAAAACTTCATGTTTGTTTATTAAGAATGAATTTGGCAGGATATGAGTACTGTGTGTCTAATTCAAACTCAATAAATAAACATGAAAAATGTTACATAGTAGAGAAATGCTACTGTAAAAACCTGGTTACTGCTCAAGTGGAAATAATAAGAAATGCATGGAATTTTACACAAAAACATTTTATAATATTTTAAAAAAGTAGTACATTTTGTTTGCTTTATAATTTGTTGAAAATCAATATATATATATATATATATATATATATATATATATATATATATATATATATATATACAGTACATACTTAAAAGTTAAAAAAAAAAAGATTAGTAAAAAAAGTAGTTTAAATAGTTTTTTGTTTTTTAATGAAAAAAAAATATTTTTTTTGTTAAAAAGGAGGCAGAAAAATGCCATCCTCTAATGCCTAAAACGTACTTACTGTAATTTTTAAGGTTTATTAATTTTGTGAAGAGAGATACTACTGTGGTTTAAAACAAAATCCCATTTTCATAATATTTCTCATGATTCATTATTTTTCTGTATTTTTTTATGTAACTTTTTTGCTGCCCTAACACAACATATCTGAAATTCTTTTTACCCTGCAAACAGAATGATATCATATCATATCGAGTGTTTACTTTATTAAACATATTTAAAAGCCACAGCTTTCTGCAATCCTCCTAAGCGGATATGATGAAGTGTGCAATTTAGAATCAATATTGATTTCATCTTTTTTCAGTGCTGTTATAATGTCAGTCTTGAAGGCACTATTTGCGGTGATCTTTACGAAGCGAGAGTTTTGACTCGGACTTTCCATATTTAAGCCCCTCGGGGGACACGTCCTCATTAGTGCCACTAAACTTTATCACACTTCATGCTTTAATTACATTCCTCATGAATTATTCCTCTGCGTTTCAGAGCATGATCTAAATATGAATGCGGAACGAGTCCGGAAGAGGAACAGGGATAAAGATGAATTAAAATCAGAAGAGGACAGGGAGTGTCGGTGGGCTTGTTTGTGGATGTGGGCGGAGGGTTCCGCTGTGCTGGGATTTCTAATGGGAATGTGCTGTTTTGTGGGGAACGGCCGTGTAAATGTTTAATGAGGATTCTCATTCTGGAGTGTTTCCTGTACTCTAGCTACCTCTGCACTGTAATGGCCGGCTCTGCACTTTTTCAGGTGGCACACGGATCTACGGCACAGGGAGGAGAAACTCGTGTTTAGTCCTCGAGTATAACCTGGAAGATGCATAGAGCACACTGTATCATATAGTGCATATCGAGGGGTGAGAACCAGAAAGTGACATTTCACCAACTTTACCATAGTTTGATCTGACTTTGTGTACTGATTTCAATTGTTTATAATAAAAATTTGTACACTCATGGATGACAGTACTTTTGCCAGTAGAAAGACCTCATTAAGATCTTTCATTTGATATATATATATATATATATATATATATATATATATATATATATATATATATATCCATTTCACCAAAAATGTCCCTACGCCCTTCTGGTTCTCACCCCTCGATATGAAAAAAAAAAAAAAAAAAAAAAAAAAATATATATATATATATATATATATATATATATATATATATATATATATATATATATATATATATATATATATATATATATATATATATATATTTATTTATTTATATTTATATTTATGTAATATCCATATATCTGTGCCAACATACTGTAGTTAGTAATGGAATCCATTACTTTACACAGTTTTGGTTAATATAATCTGACTATAATCTGGTGAAAGAGGTTCGGTTTACAAAAAAGTTCCTTGGGAATCACTGTATTATGCGTAAATGAATAAGGTGATTATTATTATTATTTTATTTTTTTTCATTTGAATGTGTTTGAAAGACAAAAGACTTTAAAAGACAGAGTAAAACACGATTAAATAACCCACTGAGTGATAATTCACATAAACATGTATGTGTTCATCAGTAGTTGATGCAATATTAAAATGTTAAGAACACACTTCTTAAAACTGAAATGATTTTTGTAAAATGTTCTCAGTTGTCTGTGTAATTATATACACTTAGTCTACAAAACTGGAAGAATTTCTGACTGTATATTTTAGAAAGAAAAAAGATGAAAAAGAAGAATTAGGGAGAACCAGTAAATTCGGAATAATTTATTGATCAAGATATATAAGATTAGAACTATTGTCTTATGTTTTTATTTACAGTTATTATTGGTTATATATTAATTTGGGGGCATAGGTTATTTGGATATGTTTGCATTTTTGCTAATATGTTATGGGTTATATATCCAGGTAGAGTTATATATCCATTATACTGTATATCAAGAGCTGGTTATATATCAATTGGAGTTATATTTCATTGGTTATAACTTGTGGTAATTGTTTTTTGCTTATGTATGTTTGGACTATTGGATTATGGGATGCATGGTTATATATTCATATATTTTGTATTATTGGTTGTACTGTATTTATTTAAATTTTTATTTTACGTATTATGGGTTATATTGGGTTGTATGAAATATTTAGTTGAGCCTGTGGCTAATTGATTATATATTATTGTAATGTAATGGACCTCTGGGTACATTACATTACAATACATTAAGTTGGGCTTATTATTACTATTATATAAATACATAATTATATATTCAGCTGAGCCTATGGCTAATTGGTTATGTATTCATATGACTTAATAGTTAACGTTTGCAGGTTATGTGTTGCATATTCAGTTATATTTATGGGGTGTTCATTAAGTTGAGTTTATGGGTTATTTGTTATAATAATAATAATAATAGTAATAATAATAATAACTATATATATATATATATATATATATATATATATATATATATATATATATATATATATATATATATATATATATATATAGTTAAGATTATGAAGTATGTGATTATTTAGGGCTACATGTTACTAGTTATACAGTATGTTCAGATGGGATATATATGAATATATAGGTTATATATTCTTATATAATATATTTTAATTGGTGACTTCACCTAATCATGTTATGAAGAACTTTGGTTGTGTCCATATACCAGCAAGTGGAATAATAATTAATTATGTTTTCATAAGTTTTGAAATATGGTATATAAAAGTTTAGAGTGTGTCATATGTTTTTGCCTTGGCAGTCTTAGACATTTTGGGGGGCTTATTAAGGTTTTACTGTTATTGATGTAATGATCCACTTCCCTTTGCACAATCAGAAGAGCTCAGTGTGTGTGAGCCGGAGATTTCCATCAGTGATTCACCGACAGAGCAATATTACATTTCTTTTTCTCACAATGTTACACTGATTCTTCAGGCACTCTGTTGCTATTTATATTTATTTATTGCATTCATTGTATTCACTTTTGTTCATTCATATAATTTCCTGCAGTTCCATTAATAAAGAACTAAATCTAAATAAGACCAATCTCTGAAAACTAAATTTCTCAGTCAGTGCTTCTGTGAGACACGGTACAAAGTGATCCCTGCAAGAGAGATTGAAAGTGATATCACAGATTCACTCTCTCTCCTGAGACGCTTAGTCTCTCTCATGCGCTTGGTGCAGTTTCACCAACTTGGGATAGTTGACAGTATACCCTGCCTTACCTGAATGTTCACAATGGCTGAAATGAATGACACCATTTAATAGATGTAGAATTAAAACCACTGAGATATTCCCACCAAAAGCTGTGTGTTTGTAAAAAGAACAAATCCACCATTAAGACGTTTTAAGCCATAAACTTTAAATTTAATTAATCCCATCACATCAAAATCCACCACCATATTTGTTTAGAGCTGTTTTGGACTGTTTTGGCTTGTAAAGTGTGCTTGATCTGTGCAGATTTCTCTCCTGACTCCTTTTTAAAGGTGTCTTTATTAACTTCTATTTCTTAATTTCTTTCTTTATCTACAGAAACCTCTTGGACAGAGACACCTTCTCAAAATCTGATCCAAGTAAGCTTTTTGGTATTATACCATATCACATTATAAAAGCTTATTTGTTTAGTCTGTCACGCATTGAGACGTAGGCACAAAGATCGCTTTATCTGACAACACTAGCACATCTGAAATCACATTGCTTAGAGCAGTCTGGGCTGAAATCATGATGCAGTTACTGCTCATCAGCAGAGCACCGATCACCGTAGGGAGCGTCATTAGTGTGCAATATCTTACCTGCCTGCCTTAATTATTATGTTGTTTTATTAGAAAGCTTGATTGTGCATGAAACCCTGCTGTATGTGCATATTCTTTCTTATGCAGGAGAGTATAATATTTGCATTTGCATTTCTTGTTTGCATCTTCACATGTTGTGTGTTCACGTGGGTTGTGATTGCATTGTGTAATCCAGATGTTGTGTTCGGCTAACATTCACAGCTTTAATGAACATACAGATGTGTTTGACTGCAGGCCCTGCATTGTTCATTCTGCTGTATGGCTGATTACACTGACTGTTTCTGACACACACACACACACAGAGACACATTATATGCTCTAAAAGATTTTGTTTTGATTATTTCTCTGCTAAGAAAATTCTATTTTCCTCTTAAAATTGGGCCAGTTATATTGTTTGGAAAGTACATACTTTTCTGCCTTCGTTTAAAGGGGTCATATTCTACACGTTTGTAATATTACATTTTCCCCCCTGAAGTCAACTTATAATGTAAGTTTTTTTTATACTACCATCAGATTTAAAGGGATAGTTCACCCAAAAATGAAAATTCTGTCATTAATTCCTCACCCTCATGTTGTTCCAAACCCGTTAACACTTCATCTTCTGTTTTCTTTTGTGCACAAAAAGTATCCTCGTAGCTTCATAAAATAAGGTTGAACCACTGATGTCACATGGACTATTTTAACAATGTCCTTGCTACGTTTCTGAGCCTTGATCGTGTTAGGATCCTTGCTGTCTATGCAGGGTTAGAAAGCTCTCAGATTTCATCAAAAATAACTAAGGTCTTATGGGTTTGGAACGACATGAGGGAGAGCAATTAATGACAAAATTTTCATTTTTGGGTGAACTCTCCCTTTAGTTTAGTCTATTTTTTTTTCGTAATGACCATTTTCTATCCTCTCTTCTCACCCTTTGAATTAAACAAACATTTTGTTTCTGTGCCTTTAAGAATTCTAATGCAAATGAGCTCTGTGCTGATTGGCTAAGCTCTGTGTACTGCTGTAGTTCACGATCATCACAGTAAGTGTCGGTATGTATAAGTGGGTGATTTTATGCTAATTTGCTCATGGTTGTGATGTTATAATAATGCTGACTTCCGAAAGTCCATTCCCGAAGTAATTCAGTTATTTTTATAGATTGTAGGTGGACTGAGATGTCTGAGAGCTGAATTGTGCATTTCTATAGCAATACTATCAACGCCAAAGCATTCACGTGCTTGCATTACAGCGATACGATAATTACAACTTGTAATCTCTGAATTTTCTGAGAGCTACAATTTGGACCATGTGACCGCTGTACCACCTGACCGCCACCAGGGGTTCTCATCTCTGGCCCTCGATGTCCACTTTCCTGTAGAGTTTAGCCAACTGAAGAGCTTGATTAGCTTGTTCAGGTGTGTTTGATTGGAGCTAAACTCTGCAGGAAAGTTGACCTCGAGGGCCAGAGTTCAGAACCCCAGATTTACCTCCGAGTATGAAAGGCTTGGACAGCTCCGAGTAGAACGTCACGTGTTGTCATCTAGGTAATTATGACATGTTTTGAATGCAGTTCAAGTGACCTAATCCCATGCGGCACCGATCAGATATAACCCACAAAAGAAAAAAGCACAAATTCCCCTATCAATGCAAGTCGTATTGTCACTGAAAAACAACAATAATGAATGATGTCAACTCAGGTGAATGCTTTTCTGGAGAGTGTTGCCAAGTCTGCGGTTTTTACACTATTTCCACGGGTTAAAGTGATCTCCCCACCTCCCCTGGAATGTGAATTGGATGGAGTGGACCCCTGATGGAGGGGAAAACAACAGAAAAAAATGTGACTCGGCTATTTTTGATTAGCAATTGGGCTGGTTTTGTTTGCAAACCAGGCAACCCTGTTTCCAGGTCAGTATGTCTACCTTGGGTTGTTTCGCCAAGTGTGTAGTCTAAATGCAAATATTAGATATGGGTCACTTTTAACAAAAGACTGAAGTCTGATTTTTTATAGCTGAAACTAAAAATAGATCAGAAAACTTGTACTCCTTTTCACACTTAAGATTACTGGGAAGTATTACAGGGATATGTATTTTCACAAAGTTTCTTGGATAATACTGTGTTATCACCTCAAAACACTTTTACCATAGTGCTGTTGTAAATTAATATATTTTGATGTTT